>OY744521.1:38437100-38499600 GCA_963556195.1 Sepiola atlantica | reverse complement strand
ATGCGAATCAATGTATTTAGGGTTGCGACGATGTTTTGGCGCATCTTTACCAGCCATTAGTTGTGTATTCTAGGCCAAACGTTCACCGACGTCGTAGGTAACCGCTTAACCTTGTTGTTCTGGTTTTGTGTGAGCTCTTAACAACCACCAGAACAACAGCAACAAGGGCACAGGCACACCGGTCAAATCTCGTACCGTGTTGATTCTTAGAAATTACGCTTTTAGTTTCAGATTCAGTGAGAACATATAATGATTACATTACATTATCTTTTAAACAAACAAAAACTTCAGTTTATGAGTCGAATTTATTATTTAAATTAAACTAAATTGATCTCTTTGCCGTCATAGACTTGTCCCGACACGTTACATAATGGTAACATAGAGACTCACTATAAAACAGTCTCTATTTATTTACTACTTCCTTGAAATACATACTATTATTTACTACCCCCTTGTTTTATTCTTTTTGCCCTGTAAAGCGACAACACTTTTGCAATTAAAAGTATTATTAATGTTTACTAATTGCTTCTTGATTTAATCTTTGTGCACGTAAGTTATCTTTCTGCATATGCGACGAATCTCACCATCATATTTTTTCAAACTGAATGGAATATCACGCATATTTATTACAAAACAATATTTGATCAAACAAACATTAATAAAGACATTCGAAGGAAACTATACAAAAACCAGAAGTCAAAACATCTGCATCATTAGATGTTGGAATTCAGTTACGTTAACTAGGAATAACACACCGAAAACATCACATGTTAATTTAAAAGAAATTTGAAAACATTTGTTACGTAAAAAATGGCAAATTTACGTTTAATTTGTTTTAACTGTATCCTCTATCCTAAATATTAAAATAATTTGCTTGTGTAATGTAATGATGAAGAAAGAATACATCACTTCCTGGGTGTAATACTAATAGAACATTATTCATTTGTTTAAAACCACAGACATACCACGCATTAGATTAATCGTGTATCCGATGTCAGCGTCTTTATTTCATCAGATGTAATTAGATGTGATCTGAAACGTGTTTTGTTAACACCAGTTATTCGTACCCGCAACATTTGTAATATGATTTATTTGTTACGAGCGAATTGTTAATCTCAGTAATTAAGACTATTGAAAAAACATAACGTCACTTTCTTTTTATGCTTTGCAAAATGATCTGGAGAGTTGAATAGTAATCTGGACATCATAGACGGGGACATAAAAAAACATTGGATAGAGAACGGCCTTTTAATTAGTAAGACGATTACCGACCCTTACAGACTATTCGTTTTACACATAACGCAAAATATACTTTATTTAATAGCTTGTGAGTTTTCCGTAAAAGGGCACATCAGATGGTGTTTTTTTTAATTTGTTACATTTTTGAACTTTTTTTTTGCCCCAGAAAGGGCATGTTGCCACCGAGACGCAAGGTGAAAAAAGCGGAGGATTTATTGCGTGATCTAGGTAGGGAGTTGTGGGGAAAATGTTAGTTCACATTTCTAATCATCTCATAATATTCCTTATAATTCAACTGACAATCTATTCATTTCCTTAACACTTCAAGTCCAAAAGCCACTAGAGGATAAGTAGTAAGGCATTAGAAAAAAAACAACTTTACATTGTTTTAAGTTAACTTATTCTTAA
Source organism: Sepiola atlantica (assembly GCA_963556195.1). Taxonomy (NCBI): domain Eukaryota; kingdom Metazoa; phylum Mollusca; class Cephalopoda; order Sepiida; family Sepiolidae; genus Sepiola; species Sepiola atlantica. The sequence goes on along the minus strand of OY744521.1, from coordinate 38,497,953 downwards.
TTTTTAATAATATTTTTAAAGTTAAATTTAATACGGTATCGTTCGGTCATTAAATTATTAATTGAACTAAAACTATAACTAATTGTGTTACGGTTATGCATATGAAATGCAATAGAAGGAAATAAAATGTATTTAAAAAATCTTATTTAAAAAAAAAATTATTTACGAAATTATATACACAAGAATGCATTTCGGTTTCTTGGTAAACATTTGTAATATTTTTGTTAATTGCTAAAAAAAAGAAGAATTAATTACACTGTGACCCTTCACACTTTGAAAGGAATTTGGAAGCCTTTAAACTGTGGCTTTACAATTATGGTGCTTTCATAGGAGGGGACCTTCATCGAGTCGAATGTTTCTGATTGCGCTTTACGGGACACACCGGAAAGGGTCTAAGAAGTTTATGATTTAAAAGCCAGGAACATTTGTAAAAAGGTATATACTAAGCATACGAATTCAGTTGGAGAAATAATGATCAGGGAGAGAATTCGAAAACAAGCGGTTCGAGGAAAGACTCTATTAGAGTAAAGGGGTATTCGACCCATGAGAAGTCTACATTTTAATGGTAGTAATTGTTTGTGCTTGCCAGAGGTATTTATGTTGAAGAGGTATAATTGCAGTAAGTTCGTCGAAGCACACTCCGTTGACGTATTTGTTAACACGCAAAGGAATACAACATTGCGGCGATGGGATAGAGGATGGAACTTGGTAGACAGGGTAGAACCTTTTAGGTTTAAGACACGGTTTTGTATGATATACTTGAGAGAGAGAGAGAGAGAGAGAGAGAGAGAGAGAGAAAGAGAGAGAGACTAGTGGGTCGTGTACAAACGTAAGTATAAAAAGGTGCTGTAATTTACACAGAACATAGAACGCTCTCATGATGTAAACTAAACGTGTTTTTTGTTCTCTTAGACAATACTCCCGCCCCAAAATAAACGTTCAGCGATAATTTTGTCGTAAAGTTCTAGCTACCATGCGAGCTGTTGTAGCTGAAAATAGTGCATTGGCCAAAGAACAGCAGAAATATTTGTCTTCACATGAGAATTTGTAGAATGTATAAGGTGTCTCAAAAATGCCACCCATGAATTCGTTAACATAATTCGCAATCCATTTTGCAATCTAACCGTATTTGGTACACGTAAACCTCAGACTATGTCTGAGTTGTCTACTAAGTTTGCGTCATGGATGCCGCACAGTCTTTGTTTTATAACTTTTTATTAATATTCCAGAACACTTTCGCTATCGTATTATAAGTAGCAGGTGTTATCTTCAAAGGGCTTCGAACTTACCGGGCATGTGTTGCTATTTCAAAAATAATACCTATTAAAATTATCTTCAGGCTATTCCATAAAGATGGTTAATCAACACAGCCAAAATCAGGGCATTGTAAAAAGAATCTATGTTAGAGTTATTGATAATTTAACCAATGATATCTCAAAGTTCTTATTATTAAACGGCAATATGAACGAAAACTACTAGATATTCATGACTGAAATTTGGTATAAAATATATGTGTACGTATTTAGGTTTGTGTATGCGCGTGAGTAAAGTTGTCTATATGTATGATATCGTCAAGTCGTAAGTGTCATAATTTTGACACGGCAGTTATTATTTGATTAACTTAAAGATCCCTCCCCTTCGACCGCAATAGTTAAATATAAGTTTTAAATTCCCCCTCTCTCTTAAAGATGTATCAAATTGGTTGCTACCACCACTCTCTCTGGTTGTGTTTGAATTGTTGTAGGGAAATTCAATTTTCTATCAGTCTCCAACATGTAATTGTCTGAGTTATGCTTGAAAAAACCGCACGGTTGAAATAAATTATTGCATCGATAATTATGTGATTTCGTGTTATTATAGTTTATGTTATTCTTGCTCTGTTTACTACATTGAGCTCTCATACACAGATTTCCTCCTGGAATTATTCCATTATAACACAAATATATATATATATATATATATATATATATATATATATATATATATATATATATATATACATATATATATATATATATATATGAGCCAAAACTAACACATTATACAAAAATTAGCATACTAATTTGTGTATTTTCTCAATAAGTTCTACTGAAATGAATTTTCCCTTAAACTTGAATTTTTCAAAAATAATACTCTTTTTGTCAGAGGGGATAAACATACAGTAATTTAATAAAAGGGTGTATCAACTATTATTTGAAAAAGTTTAAGAAGGATTGAAAATGTTTGAAAAATATTATTAAGTATTTTTATGCAACCGAGATTTTCTTAGAAAAAAATCTCCACAGGATTGCATTGTTCTTTATCATAACTGTTCAACTTCCACGTTCAAAAACATTCATTGAGAAGCAAGAGTAGAAAGTGTGGAAGTCTATGTTTACTTAAGTTCTTTTAAAAGGGTTTTGCAAACTATTTTAATACTTTCAAACTGTGTTCATTTATATATATATATATATATATATATATATATATATATATATATATATATATATATATATATATATATAATATTTTTAACCAAATATAAAATTATCTATGTATATACTCATATATACATATATGTTTATGTGTATACATATTATTATAATATATATATATATATATATATATATATATATATATATTTGAAGATGGCAAACATGATAGAAACACACGTAACTTTCAAACATCTAATTCATAGGCCAATTAAGAAAAATATAAACAGAAATCTTTGAACAATACTACATAATAAAAATAAATAACATCTCTATACGCTTAGCCATTGAAATATATACCTACATATATATATATATATATATATATATGTGTGTGTGTGTGTGTGTGTGGGTGGGTGTGTGTGTATGTGTATGTAACAATAATAAATAAATAAAAGATATCTATCTTTAAACTGCATTGCTATTTCACGTTAGATGCGACCGTTAGACGCACATTCTTATCTTACACGATTGCTACTTACGTACACTGCTACGATAACTCATGCCTAGAATCTTTATTCCAAGAAGTTTGATCAAAATCCATTAGATTAGTTTTATTCTAGAAAATGTCTAAACTTTACGTCTCATGCTTAAAGGATCTTAAGAAGAAATTATAATTTAGGAGAATCTTGCATAATTGGCCTCTAACGACGATAAGTAAAATATATTGCAAATGTAAAGAGTTTGACTTCTTAAATGGAACGTCGGTCCTATATTATGCCTTAATGAACATTAGAATACTCAAAATAAACTGACATTTGAGAAAATGTTAATTAATTTTTTGCTAATACACATTTTTAATATTTTCTAAAAAATCGAACGTATCTGAATTTTTATAAACTGGTTCCATATTCTCTTTGAGAACTTAGCATGAATGTAAATGAAACTAAATATTGCTCACATGGCTCCCCCTTACGCTTAGGCGCTATGTTTTAAATTAAATAACGATATGTTCATTAGTGTCGGACTAAAGTTTATGCATACAAATATATAAACATATATACATACCTAACTACGTATAAATAGAGATATTCGAGTGCCTGTCTGTGTATACTTGTTTATATGTGTATAGGTGTTGTTGTTTTTTTTCTGGTAAGAGTGTTAGAAATAAGATACTGTTTTTTACATTTGAATTTTATAGTTATTTCTCGTTCAAAATAAAAAAATAATAGGGTTAACGACATGCTTAATTAGCTAATCTATGTCACTGTCCGTCTGTCTGCCTGCCTGCCTGACCATTTGACATACTCTCTCTCTCACTCTCTCTCTCCCTAGTTCTGAATCGTTTTCTTTCTTTGTCTTCTCCCATCTCATTCTCTCTATTTAAGGCCATTTTTTTCTTGATATCCTTACTCTTTTTTTATCTCTCTATGTGTCTATCAAAATGCACTTTCACTATCTTTTCTTTTTTTAATTCCCCACTCTCCCTCTCTTTTCTCTATTCCAGGTCGCTTCTATCCCCCCCTTCTCTCCCCTTCTCTTTCTCTGTCTCTATTTTTTCTCTCTCTCTCCTCTCTCTCTCTCTCTATTTCTATGGTCACTTACACCTACTGCTTCATTTAAATACCGGAGCAGGGATTTCCCCGCCAAATCCTCCTTCGTTCATAATAATCAACCATGTTGTAAATGGGATCGGCATACGCGTTTGGTGTAATCTGACTGTCATTTCACAGTCTTATTTATCACTCGGACGCTTTGACCTTCCTCTAGAGTAGTGAGAAGCCGGCTATCGATTGATGGGTAAGCGGGTAGAAATGACGTTTCTCGGGACTGCGTCGTATTTGTCCACATGATCGGTCATTATAGATGATGGAAATTCCTAGCAATATGGCTCATCATGCTATTATCAAGCTATTGGCGCTTTGATGATTTTCAGGCGTTTTTCACTCATTTTCAGCTCGCCTTTCACTTGTCGGCTTTGAGGACTGATAACTTTTGTATGAAGTGACATGCGCAGACGTCAAACACCTCTAACACTTCCGGAAGCGCATACACTAATGAACGAAAAATCGCGATCATTTGCATACAAATTACCTCCGATTAATCATCCAAGCACTTTAATATATACTTGATTTTTAGAATATGCGAGTTTAAATAACATAAACCTATCTTTATTCATTAAAATCACGCGTACATACGTTTATTATTAGTACAGTTTTGGTTTCTTCAACAATAGACAGATATGACACAAGAGTATTCTTCATAAAATAAGTTACCCCGCCTAAAATATCACTCATAACTAATTAATAAAATATAGCCAATATATGTTATCTCCGGTCGTATTTGAGGCTAGCAGGATTATATAATTGCGAAAGAACACACAATGCGTAGTTAAAGCAAACTAAATTGTTTTAAACAATTACAACAATTACCAGCGCTATTGATAATGTTTACCTTTTCCTTTTTTATCGCTTATGTTTGAATTCATGTTTTGAAACATGACGTAAATCATAAATATATGACGTCACGCAAAAGCTCTAATCATTTTGTTAAGTTAATTCATGAAAACGCCCAAATAAGTTCGTTGGTAGAACCTCAGACTGAAGATCGTAAGTTTTCTGATTAAATTTCTAGTCATGGGATCCGCTTTAATTGTTAAGAATTTATTATTTACTAATTATGCAATATTCTCCATTTCTATAATTACTTAAGATTTGTGATATTTCGAAATGAGACAAATTCCGCAATGTATTTATTACGTTTCAAAAAGTTGTGACAAGGGCGCACGAACGAACAGATGAACAACATCTCTATTTATATAAGATTACTTAGAAGTTCACTAAGGGACTCGCTCACGAATCAGATAATCTCACGCGATAATGACCTATCTTAAGAAAATTAAACCAAAGCAAGACCTTAATATACAATGCGTTTAAAAATAACAGCCGTTTTTTTTTAAATACACACACACACACACATATATATATATATATATATATATATATATATATATTAACATTTCGATTCATATTCTTGTTGATAATTTGCCAGTATTTTTACAGCGAAGTTGTCTTTGCGAGTTCGTAAAATTATTTTATGATTTCAATTCATTCAATTCATAATACAGCTTTCTATTCCCAGTCACTTTTTTCCAAGAAATTCAATTTTGTTTCTGCTGAGTTTTTTTTAATTTCTACCTATAGTCTTGTCCATTCTAAAACCAATGTCAATAAGAATCTCCCATCGTTGATATAACCATACTTTGTAACTTTGTAGCTACGTACATCAACTGCCTTCATGACTTGTTAGGAGAGCCTTCCATTAGAAGATTGGGCTCCGGGCGCCCAAAAGTCATCTTCTGCGGCGACATAATTTTAACATGCCCCTTCAATTTGTTGATAATCTGAAATTATTGGTAAGACGGTGTAATACCTATTTGTCGGGTTTATATTTTCCTAGTTGCTTGAAAATGTCAAGAATTATAGAATTACTTTCGTTTCATATCTAAAAGTTCTTGAACAGTTGTGCGGGGATCTTTTCTAGAGAAAAACCTTCTATTCGTCGTGTTTAACTGTAGACGAACGCCCATGACGTTCTTCAGATTCAAGCTTTTCATTGTCACGATCAAATATTTTTTATCAACGTCGAACCGTGTGTTCGTTGACGATCCTATGACTGAGTGATATGCAGCTGTTGTCATTGTCTCTTCTGTCTTATGAAATTTAAAATCATCGAAAGAATGTCGCTCGTATTCTTTTCATTTCTTGTACCTTTAAAAAAATCTGAATTAAAACAAACACGCCTTTGAAATAAATATTTTATTTTAGGAATGTGTGCTTTAAAATCTAATATATAAAATTAAGTCGGTCAAGTTCTAGAAGGGAGACAGCAAGATTACCAATACGACAATATAATATTTGATTACAACTATCGATTTCTTCTTCCTTATCATGGAATTATGTTCCTTACATTACAATTTAAGTCTCTATCCGGCTAGGAAGATGTTTAGAACGGAAACACTTTTCGTTTATCACGAAGTAGCTCTAGATGTTTACGAAACTAATAAAACCAAATGTGTACATTGCGCTTCCTGTGCCCGATTTAAAATAAATCATTATATTTTTATATAAATATTGCCCTATTTATTTTGAAAGATCATTTGAAAACTGAGTAAAAATATGAATGATAAAAGAACTGGCAGTGTTCTCCCATTAACCTAATAATTACGGTTGTTTTGATATATTTATAGGTTTATTATGCTTTTTCGTACGCCATATAATTTAATTGGTAATTACATATATACTTTACAATCTAAAAGATCACAGAATACTATTATGGGGATACCATTCTCATAAATGTTATACCGAATAGACACTAACAATTTCCATGTAAATTTAATCTAATCATTATTTACAATTATTTTTAATTCGTCGCGTGTATAGCTAAAATTAAATATGTTAGAGCTATTTACACTCGTTTATACAATTTGATCCGAATGTATATTACTCTTTAAATAACTATTTCTATAGCATCAATGATCATACATTTTATTTTGTTTGTTTAATATATGAACATTTGTAAATATTTATTGTTATTATATCACTTTAATATCGAGTTACATTTCCACATGCTTGAGAAAGGGACTCATTGTAGGATTAAATTGTTCACTTGTGTTATCAGATCAGTGGGTTTAGCAGGTTATACTGAAGTCATTCTTAAAGGCAGTGCCATCTTTTGTTTCTTTATTGTTATGTGTCGCTATCCTTCTACATGCAGCGTGTTGTCTTCTCAAATGATCACCCATCTCGTACTGGCCAAGCTCACCCTCGCTTAACTCCGGTGATTTAATAAGAACCTATGTGTCACCGTTAATAATGTGTTACAATATTATGTCAAGATCATTCTTTTAAAATTATTATTTTGTATGAAATAAAATTAAAAATACATTTATAATTGTGACGTAGTTTAGTCACATATTATTATTATATGAAAAATTACCTCCTATCAGAAATATGTATATGTCAGTTAGTATTTTATCAAATATGTAAATTCATCTCATAGTATTTCAAAAGTTTGACTTATATCATATAACATTTAACACATCAAATTTTTATTCTGACCAGCTCATTTAATGTTTTGTAGTACCATCATATTCGAACTATAATAACTTTATGTGTTACAGTTTATATTTAACAAAATATGTACCCCCGCCAAAACAACTGATAATATAAACATTTCTTTCAATTATAACTGGAAAAACAAAATGAGCAAGGACAATAATTAATAGTTTTACTCGAAGAATATGCAAAAGTCGTCTCTTTAAAAAATACATTGTTATACTTTTATATGTACGAAAAATAAATTCATTAAATTACGCTATTACTAGAGAGCTTCACTACATGATCTAGAACATAACTCCCGCACAGAGAGCGGTTGTTCTTTTGTGTTAACACGTGTAGCTTACCAGGTTATACTGCAGTAATTGCGACTTACATTTTTAGACCTGCATGTTTTTGCAGATAAGGGGTGCCGTCCTCACACTGGTGTACACAAAAGGCTACCAATCTGGTACAGGCCAGGTTCAACGTAGCTTAACTTCGGTGACCAAACGAGAACCAGTGTGTCAACGTAATTAATGTGTAAACACATAAAAATTAAAAGCTAAAATGAACACTACATCCAGGACAACGCCGAGTAGATACAACTAGTATAATATGAAGCCAAGTGTTCGAATTGTATATCTTCAAGGTTTTCTTAAATTCGCTTTTATTATCAAGCACTCCCTCTTCTCTTTTTCTCGTTTGTTTTACTATTTTCGTAATGGCTTCCTCTACATTTACCACCATCTTAATCTGTATACCCGTTCACTTCCGGACACTCTCCCCGATTCTTCGTCTTTCGTTCTCCGATCTTTTACGCTAACCAGAAAGATTCAGCAAGAACCGGCAAAGAAAGCACACAATACCGGGCGGCAAAGAATTAGACCCGAGGATCTTGGGGGAAATGAATACGGCATGAGATAAACGGCAAGACCACGTAGCTCCCGAGCGGGGGTACAGGCGAGAAACTCTTTCGCGCGAGCAACGTAGGCCGAATGGTCAAAACAAGTTCACTTATCTAATTGGCCGGCAGGGAGATCGCAATCACGAGTTTAATAAACGAGAGAAGGAGAGAGAGAGCAGCGTCTCTCGAGTAACTGAGCCCCTGCCGCCTGAAGACGTTCTCCTTCACCTGGTCATGTTGAATACGTCCGTGCCTTACGCCTTGTCGGATCAGCGTGTCTACCACTTCTCATACGTTGCTGTAGGCAGAAACTCGCTGAGTTCATCTTTATCGGCCTACGTTTTAAACCCTGGGAGAAGAGCAGTTCTCGTCAGTATATGCACGGTGTTCAATATTCTCTATGGTACTCTGTGCATATTAATATATTCATAACTATGTATATAGTATTCCATATAAATGTACACCCTTATATATATATATATATATATATATATATATATATATATATATATATATATATGTATATATACATATATGTATACATATATATATATGTATGTATATATATATATATATATATATATATATATATATATATATAGAGAGAGAGAGAGAGAGAGAGAGGGGGGTATAGATATACATACATAGATAGATAGGCATATTCCTTATACCTCGCTGCAAACATGAACCGTTTCATTTTACACATGTTAATTATAGATTTGTAAACTGTATTATTTACTCAATATAAGTTATAACTACTGGAAATGAAAAGCTGTAAAATAAATAAATATGAACGGCATCACGTGCGTGCACATTTGTTATTTTAAAATGCACATTCGTGTTTCTCTCATCTATTTTATTTACCTTATATCAGGGAGGTTAGACACAATGCCAGGTGTTGGTTTATATAAAAGTGTTTCTGTTGAAGGAACTGGATCTGAACCGGACACACCAATACCCTCAGTCCTCGTCGTTAACCACGTAGCCACCTTTTCATCATGTATAAGGAAGTAAGGATCGGTTATTCTGGGGTTCAATATTCAAAAATGTTATATGCGTATAACAATTCTCGGACGCGAATATGATTTCTCTTTATAAAATAGTACAATCTTCGACATGAGTTTTCTGGAAATAAACTATTAAATGTCGTTTACAAAACAAAACAATTTTGGGTACATACTTCCATAGTTCACATTCAAAAAACAGTTATGCGGATCTAATATGCACGTAATATTATACAGACGTTTCTCGAGTTTTTGTTTTCATGATAACAATACTGGTTACTATAGTTTGGATAGTGGATATACAAGCATCCACTGACTGAAAACTTATCAGCGGTCGGTTATAAATAATTAATATTTGTACAACACTTGAAGGTGTCGAATAATTCATAGGCTTTTGTTGAGTAATTTTCAGGTAAGGCGACATCGAGCCGACGGAAAGACGAACTTTAAGCATCATTTATCCAACGTCATAGTAGATTCATTAGATCATTTCAGTTTATATCTTAAATTTTGAATGACTATGGATTACATTCAACGCAACGCAATTAATAAAAAAAAGCAAAACATGACAATGCACACGTATTTGCCACACTGAAACAAGTGTGTGCATGTTAGTTGTGTAATAACCCTTCCACCAGGACTTACACGCCAGATGCGCATTTCGATCGCAACAAGGACTAAATATTCCTGATGTCAGTCGGCACAAGTCCCACTGAATCCTGTGGTTTAGCCATAAGCCTTGATATCTGATATATCTATATAATACTAAAAGTCTATTGTTCTTGTATGTTTGCAATCAGCTTTCAGCTTTCCGGTTTTCAACATCCGGTTGCGCATGCGTAAATAGCATCGTCTTCAATCTGTTATTCCAATTCCGTTATTCTCTATTATGATTAACGAACGCATGAAATTTTTCATTCTGGAAATTTTTAAACAATTTCATTTAATTTCATCAAATAGTTTATTTGTTTTCTTCACGGCTAAAAACATTCAACGGGAGGACTTCGTAAAGTCTGTCGCAGTTTCAAAAAAACTCCTCCCTTTTAAAAAACAAAAACAAACAAACAAAAAAACAACACTCATTATTAATATCAGCCATACTAGCGGTCGGTGAACGAAACCACCTCCCACTTTCCCTCTCATAGATTTCACCACTCCTACTCCCTCTGTTTTCGTTACGTACGCGAGAAAGCCTGCTGTACCCCCTTCCTTTCTCAAATCGCCCTAACCAACCACTTATAATTCAGTAACTGTAATTTAAAAAAAAAAAATTATAATACACAGAACGACTCATAGAAATCTATCTATATTCTTTTTTCATTTTAATATACTTTCATAGAAATGCTTCTGTTATGTAAAAAAAAACTATTTTCTTTATGCCACAAGTGTCACGCTCATACAACGGTCACGGGTGGTCTAGTATATATATATATATATATATATATATATATATATATATATATATATATGATATATTGTTGTGTTGTGTTGTAGGACTGAGTTTGTAGAGTGATGCACATATAAGCGAGTGAATAACAAAAGCAATCCGTACAGAAATATATAACACTTTTTATTTACAAAAATATGAACAAATTTGTAATAATCAAATAAATTTCAATGATGTAGAAAAATATAAGGATGTATCTCCTGTTTGATACTGAAACACACATGATTTTAGTAGCAGTGATTTGTGTTGCTTGCGTGCGCCATCGGTTTGTAAATGCCTTTCCAGTTTTGTTCTAACAATTAGCTATCTCGGTCGTAGAAAAGAATTGTAAATAGATCCTGCATATTTGCCTTAGCAACTGCTGCATTTTTTATATATTCTTAATTACCATCAAAGAACTGGTCAAATTAGATCAGCTTTTAGTCGCTGATTGGAAATAAAAGGAAACATTTGTTATTTGAATTATATGAGGAAGTATACCTTCCACTCATCTGATGTGTTGTTACAAATATTTTATATTATATATATAAATCAAAAGTGAGCCATTTTTTCCCATGATATTAGTCTTGATTTTCATGGTTTCGTAATATGTACCATCAGTAATCCTACAACATTATTATAAAGGTAAAAAAACGTGTAATTAAAGATTATGTGAACAAAAGCAGATGAGAATTTTCTGAATGTATGTGAAACGTTTAAACATATCCAAGCAACATCTATAAAAATGTTAATACGTTTAAAAAAAGGAACAAGTTAACAACGATTTCCAAGTTAATGAGTCAACCATTAGGAGGTTAGCCGTGTTCCTGACACGAGAATAAAGTCACAATAGAAGGAACAAGTTAATGATTTCCAAGTTAATGAATAACCATATTGAATTGAGTCTGCCTGCTCTGATTACTTGCTCTGATTACAGATGGACGTCTGCACGTTAAGCGTTTCGAGCAATTCCAGTCCTAATTGATAGTGATTCTTACCCCCACTTTAAATGACGTCACAATAAAACTCGACTCAGTTGATACGCTTGGGTTATTACAAAAGTCGTGTTTAGACACACGTACATTCTCTTTTATTAGATAGAGATTATGCGATTATTTAAAACAAATCTTTTTATCAAATATTTTCCAGCAAATATGTCTGTAACTTTTTTGCAAAATTTGAACAAAATTTGATACATTTTAATTTTCAGATGTAAAACATTAAATATACTTTATTCAATAGTATTCACATTCAAATAACAAATCCTTCAAATCCGTATTAAATGTGCTATGTTTTAAATAAAAATAATTTACTTTCTTAAAACAACAAACTATGATATGAGCTAAATTATAGAGCTTCCGTTACAATGTGTTACTATTACTTTGAGCTACTCTCACCTGGTGGAATATGTACGTATAACATTCTAGCGTAAAATAAATCAGTCCTAGGTGTGAGCATGAAAATTTCGTCGGAGATATATGCATATAAACCTCATGAATAACAACTATTATAAAAAACAATGAATACATATTTGAAAATATTACAAACTTCGATCATGAACACCTTTACGTAAATAAGTGTATTGTCTATTACATAGACCGAAAACAGTCGATATACCGTGAAACAAAACAAACTATACCTTAGAATTTTTAAAACCTTTTTCTGTGTTCGCAGTTATTTCGTTTTCTTGGTGAAAATGCCCACTCTTTCGAAACAAGCGTCAATTCTCAGAGGGATCCAATGTTCTTTTGAGTAACCATTTGTTTTTGTATTTATTCTCCTTATCCGATGTTTTTTTCAAGCGAATAATATTATTATCGCTTAACTTTCACTTAACTTATATTTCAGAAATCAAGGAACCCTTTTTCCTAGGGCTAACATCTCATCTCTATAAAAGATACACAGATAATCGAGTGTTTAATTAAAGTTATCCTTTACCTCTCAAACGTTTAATTAGTAATGAAGTGAAGAACATTAATGTATGTTTTCTCAATTAACTCGTAAACTATGTTATAGCATATATTCCCTCCTGTCTCATGGTTTGGCCGGATTTCAAAGCAATAATTCATCTGATATGGGGGAGTAATACACTTAGTGTTGTTACTAGAGGCCAGCTCAATTGGAAAATAGTGCATTATTCCGCACATAAGCCAGTGTGTAGCTGTGCCGATGAAATCTTATTTGGGCTTCGAATACTATGTTATTTCGAATAGTTGGTAATCTTTACTTGTAGGAAGGAGTATCCCCATGTCAGATTGCCTTGACAAACCCCTGCACAGAGAGAACAAAGGCACTCGTAGTCAGTGTCTAATAGTCATTCAACTCCTCTCCTATTATCGGTTCATGGCTTCATGTCGTGAAGTGTAAAATTGTCGTCAATAGTCTTAGTAAGTAACAGGTTTTCATGTATAGCCTAATAATTGTAGGTACTAAGCTTTAGTTACTTAAGTCAGAACTATCTCGTATCTTCCTTCTCTGAGATAGGATAAAGGTGTCGTATTTATTATGTCTTCAATCAAAGAAGGGCTTGACGCAAAATGAGCTAGTTTAAAAAAATCATTATCAATCCAGGTTTTCGCTTTTGAAAGTAATTGTTATTCCGATATTAAAAGCCTACCTTTAGGATAATTTTGCCATTGTGCGATATAAATAAATAGAAATATAATGATTAGGCAAGATCGTGTCTTTATAATTTTATTTACTTATATTTTCCTCGGAAATAACACATTACTTTCTTAATCACACAGTTTTCCCAATCCGTCCACCGTGCTTTGATCCTGAGCAAAAACCGTTACTTAAGTATAGCTTAAACGGCAATACTTAGCTAGAACAGTTTATGTGAGGCGTAATATCGATCGGCTAAAGATGCTACTATAGCCTTTAACTCAGAACTCGATATGAAGGCAAATAAAACAATTATTATATCTTGTTTTCTCAAGTGAATGACAAGTTGTACTGAATTTAAATTGAAATCAAAATGCTTCATACTCACAAATGTTTGCTGTCTGATCACGTTTCTTCACTGGACTTTATTTCCCCGTCCGTTACTTCGCATGTGGCTTTTTGATAAGCTGCATATAGACATCCGGCAACATCATCAATTCATTTTTAGATGGGTGCAGAATTGTGACCGCGTGCCTGCAATCGGTTATATCTTCGCACTTCGCCACTCCTCTATAGACATAAAACTGTTACGTTACAGACAAAATCGCAGACGGACATTATAAATTAAAGTATATTAATGCCCATCATTTATACAATTTACATGAGTAAAATGCCAAGAAAACATAAGCGTTAATCACTTTAACCGCATGTTTTCATGGAAGTTCAATTCTCTTATATGGGTTGCAATATACCTGGCTGAGGAGCATTATCTACTCTATACACATACATACATACATACATACATACAGGCCGAGACTGATTTTCCATTTCTTATGGAAAATAACACCTCACCTAAGAGTTCAACATTCAGACTCCTCGGCTTATCATTCACATGCAACATGTATTGGAATAAATACATTAAAGGCCTTGCCAAGGCTGTTGAAAAAAAGGTGCGGTCCATCTACCGTGCTAGTAAACGTCGTACACCTGACATTATCCTTTATCTCTACAAAGTCACACTCCGCCCATGCATGGAGTATTGTTGCCACATATGGGCTGGTGCATCATCTACTAGTCTCTCCCTTTTAGACAAGACCCTAACAAGATTCGCTAACTTAATAGGTCCCTCACTATCCACCAAGTTCCAGCCTTTGACCCATCGCCGCAAATGTCCATCCTTGTGCCTGTTTTACAAGTACTTTAATGGATTGTGCTCTGATGAACTTGCTGCACAAGTGCTCCTCGACGTAAAATCACTAGACCAACCAGACCATCAGACGCATCCCATGAATTCACTGTGGGTGTCGCTGGATTCCGAAGAGCTTTCTACTCAATAGCTGCGGTCCTCTTCTGCCGGTCTCTGGAACTCTCTTCCTGTTCCCTGTTCCCATGACTGTACTGACTTATGTAAACAGACATCTCGTTGCACAGATCACAACTTAGGATCACCTCGAAAATGTACACCCTATTTCTCAATAGCCCCTTACGTCTACAGTGGCGGCCTACTTTGTCTGGGGTAAACCATGTTAAAAAATGTATTCATGCTGTAAATGTATGTTTTGTATTTAGATTGTTTTAAATTTATTTGTTTTGTCGCCGTAAATATCGATAATAAATAATCGCCAATGTGTAAATAGGATAAACATAAAAAAGACACACGTTATAAAAGATTGAGAATCATCAATTATGGGGTGATCGGATGGATATAAAGCAAACGCACTTTGCTCAAGAGTGTCCAAGAAAGTTCACGTAAAGAGACAAGTATTCAACTCATAAGCGAGCCATAAATATGACGTAATCCGAATATAGCCAGTAATTCTCTATGGTAAAAGGAAATGTGTATATATACAGGAATTATTTGAAAACAAATAGAAAGACCATTGAACAAAGATGTGGAAAATTAATAATTTTCACAGATATAAAACATGAGTAAAGCCATTTATTAAAAAGCTTGGTATTTTTTTTCCAGGAAATTTGTATATTTATATGTATTATTTAAATCTTTTTATTCAGCCATTTTTATTTTTGCGTCGGTCTGCAGAAGGAAATGTCCATTGGTTCGAATAAAAGAAAAACCCAAACAGGAAGTTGGCAAAAGAAAACGGAAGTAGGCGAAGAGTTGGGGAAATGGAGGATGAAAAAGCCAAGGATAGCAAAATGAAAAGCTCCATCGACATCATCAGACAAACCGTATTCACTATTTCTTCTTACTTAGTCATCGTCTTAATATCGTTTTGTCGTACAGAATTTCCCGCCTTTCACATTCTATTACCTTCCCTCCTTAATTATTTTCTTCTTTTCCATAACTTCTTTATATTCACCACGTGTGTTTTATTCTCATTTTCTCTCTTTTTTTTATCCGTCTCTTTATTTTTCTTTTATATTTCTAGTTCTTTCTATTTATTCATCCCTTCCTTCTTTCATTGAATGTGTTTCTCATTTCTTTATTTCTAATCAGTTATTAGTTATTTCTCTTTATATATTTCTTTTTATTTATAGAATTTGTTTTTCTTTCGGTCATGTTTTAAGATGCGATTACTCTTTTCTTTCGTGTGTGTACGTCGTTTTTCAGTTTAATCTGCCTGTTTTCATTTATTCTTTATTTTCTCTATTTCCGCAAATCTGTAATACTTTAATGTAATCTTTTCTTCCTCACTTCCGCT
The DNA here is from genome assembly GCA_963556195.1 of Sepiola atlantica. Classification (NCBI taxonomy): domain Eukaryota; kingdom Metazoa; phylum Mollusca; class Cephalopoda; order Sepiida; family Sepiolidae; genus Sepiola; species Sepiola atlantica. The sequence goes on along the minus strand of OY744521.1, from coordinate 38,481,842 downwards.
GATGTATATTTTACTTATTTAGTTTTCCTTACCCTTTTTCAAGAATGTGTTCTAGGTAAATTAAATTGTTCGTTCTTTACTTTTGCTTAAGTATCCTCTATTAATTCTATATTTTTGTCTGATGATTTGAGTCCTTTCACGTATTCCTTATAATTTATTTAATATAATCTTTGAAATGTGTTTTTTCTTTAATTTTTATTATTTGTTTCATTTATTTTGTATCATTACTTACTTTAATGTGTTTTTGTCTTTCTATTCATTCGTTCTAGTTTATTTTTTATTATTGTTAATGTATTTAATTTATTCCACTAGTTTCATGTATGTGTTTTCTTCAAATCTATCGTACGTCTCCTCTTTACCTCCACTAATCCCGCTTTCTCTCAACATTTCTTTATTTTGTGAATCTGTTTTTTTTTCATGCTTTTTGCTTTTGTTTTTCTAATGTACTTTCGTTTCTTTTGATAGTTTTGTTGATTTGCCGTGCTATACCTCGTCTAGTCTTAGTATTTATTACCGGTCTTTCGTATTGTACATTGTTTCGTTATTTTTGTGTATTTAGCTGGCTTTGTCTTTTTACTTTGCGTTTTGTTTAGTATCGCTTATGCATATTTTTTCATTCATTCTGCCTCACTTTCATTAGTTCAACTGATAAAGTTCAATTCTATTCTTTATTATATTCTTTAATTCGCTTAATTGTGTGTGTATTACTTAAGTACTGCAAGTGTGTATTTCTTCCAACCTATTTTTAAAAAAATCTTCTATTCCTTTAATCATTAATTATTTCTTATTTTTTTGTTATTAGAGTTTTTTCCTACCATTTTCCTGTCATATATATGCATGTGTATGAATTTATTTCAACTGATTTCGTTCTTTTATTCTTTGTTAATATATATTTAATTGTCTCTTGTTTTCCCTTGGTTTTCACGAAATCTCCTCATTTTTACTCCTTTTAAATTATTTTTCATTGTTTTTTTACTACTGATTATATTGTTTTTTTATCTTTTTAAGCTCAAGTGTATTTATTCTTTTTAATATATATTTTCTATAGTTTCTCTTGCTACCAGCTTATATATGTTTCTTTTCATTTTATCATTATATATTTGTGTATTTATGTATAACTGTCATCCTATACTTCTTTATATTTTTGCATTGTTCCTTAATTCTATTTTTTCCTTCTTAATATATTCCATTCTATGTTTCTTTTTACAATAATTGTGTCATAGTTTATCCTCATTTCTCTATTTATTTAATCTTATATATAATTACTTAATTCAAGCACTTATATCGTTATCTATCCTTTATTATTTAAGTATTGTCTTTATCTATTTAGCTAATGTATTTTTATACTCTTTTATTTGTCTATTCAATCTTATTTTGGATCTCGTTCTACTTAATATATGTAATTTCGTTTTTCTTAACTTATTTACTTTTTAGTTTTTATCGTACTTTTTTGCGTTAAATTTTCCATATTTTACCTTCACTACTATCTGTCTGTTTTAATGCTTTCGCTCTCTCTCTTGTATTGCTTTATTTAGTTGCATAGTCATCATTCATATCGCCATCGTTTTTGTGAATCTACATGAAGTATATTTGTTTAGTTCTCTGTTTCTTTCTTTGCTATTTTGATTTCTTTTTATTTATTTATTTTGTTTTTTTCTCTTGCATGTCCATTTGTTAAGTCGTACTCGATTTCTATTTTCTATCTTTCGTTTTTTTCTGCAACTTTCATTTGTTTATTTCACTTTTTTCATTAATTACTTATTTATTTTTGTTTTCAGTTTTTGTTTTTTTTTCTCTATTTTATTTATTTGTTTCTCACTCTTCCTTTTTTATGTTCTTTCTTATATCTGTATATCCTCGTTTGTTTTTTTCTGATTTCTGTCATTTTCTGTTTTCTATATGTCTTTTTATCTTACTTTCCTCTTTCTTTTTCCCTTTTTCGTTGATTGATTTTGTTTTTACTTTCTTATTTTTTCATCTTTTTTTTTTAGTGTCTATCATTGCTTCTATTTATATTTCTCCCACAAGATAAGATGTGACACAAGGTCGGGAAAGTGGGAAAGAAACAGCGCTCGAGAATTTGAGCACTCTGGCTGTTTAAAAATTGCCTGGGCAGCCCCGTCGGTATTCCCCGGAAGGGGCGCCTCAGACAGTAAGCAATAAACTTACTCCTCCCCAAAGAGGGGGGGGGCAAAGCCTGGGAGGGCTAACCTCCTAGGACTGCACAGGACCGACAACCAATAGACCGTCGTAAATCCAGACCCGAAGGCCCGGGCGATACCGATTTATTAGGCGGGGTAAAAAACCCTGGTTGATTGCTATCTGCTAAATCTCTCGTGTCTATCTATTGTATTATTTCCCACATAAAAAGTATTATAGTTGTTTTTATTCCATATTTTCTCCGCTATTTGAGTGTTTATTTCTTTTTATTATCCTGATACATATCATCCCGTCTCTCTCTCTCTCTTCTATCTCTTTACTTTCACTTTTAAAAATCAATTCCCAATATTTGTTCATATGTTCTTATTGTTTTCATGCTCTCTTTTATTTGCTTTTCGTCTTTAATTCTTTTATATAGTTGACTTTTCCGGTTATATTATCTTTTATCTGCGACATTCTTTTGTTACGTCAGTCATTCCTTGAATGTACCCGACTCTTCTTTTTTCTATTTTTTTATATTTCTGCTTATATTTATATTTTTATTTGTAATCCATCATTTTAATATTACATTCTCTCCTGTTATTCTTTTGTTCCTTCATTTTATCCCTTTTTCTTTCTCTTTGTTTCTGTCTTTTTCTTTCATTCCTAATGAATGTATTCCGTTCGTAGTTTTCTTGTCTTGTCCCTTTAATTATTACTACACTTAAACTGGACCGTTTCCTTTTTCCTTCGCTTCCGTATTTCATATGACTTATCTGTTCTCCATTCACGTAGCCCTACACGAGCACCTATTCTTTTCCTATTCTCACATCCGTCCATCTTTCTGAACGCGCGTCTCTCCATCCTTCCTCTCTGAAATGAGATTCGGAGAGCGTCTCTCAGGGCCATCGAAGGCCAACCAGACCGTCAGTAAAATATGACTAGTTAATTAGACAGAGACTACGCTGCACTGTTAGCTGTGTCCATCTAATACAGACACCGCATCCTCTCTCTCTCTCTCTCTCTCTCTCTCTCTCTATCTCTATCTCTGCCTCTGCCCTCCTTCCAGGCTCTGACTATTCTTTTCCACGAAGCTGTATACTACATCCTTACCGTCTATCTCTCTGCCATCAACCTCAATAACAACCACCGCCCACGATCACCAATAACCACCGACACCACTCACACCGGCGCCATTATTATCATAGCTGCCACCATGTCCCTCGACCGCGAATCCATCCTCCTCTCAACTCCTCTCGCCATGTCCGACCGACCAGTCCAATATTGACGTCCATTTTATCCCCACGCGTCGGCTATGGCTAAAAACGGTTCAGAATCGAGCCTTATTGAAGGCCCGGTGGTCTGTCTCTGACAGAAGACCGATAGAAATAACACACACACACACAAACACACACAGAGTAACACACCCACACACCCATATATATATATACATACATATATATATATATATATATGTATATATATATCAATGAGAAGGGGGAGAATGATGCTCATTACAAGAATGGCGTAGGTGGAGAGCTTCATGACAAATGGCGATAGCAACACTGGTAGTGGTGTTGACGGTGGTAGCGGTCGTGGTGGTAAGGCCTGCCGAGATGTGCTAAGAATTAGAAAAAGTGGCTTCCAAATGAAGGTTATGGTGTAGCTGATACTGCAATTTTACGTACGGGTAAAAGATTGATAGCATTTCTAAAATGGTGGTAATGTGCTCGCGGCAGCAGTTTCATTGACAGTTAAGATAATACTCGATGGCTCGTAACAAGACGCCCAGAAAATCTGGTCGTATGTTATAGCGTTGGATATTGGTTTTGATATGCCTAAACTATGCTCTTTCCGTTTCTATTGATTGTCGCAGATTTTGTTGAGTGACTGGCTTCCAGATGATTCTAAGGTTTTGGAAATACTGCGCTCAGAACTTTTAAGAAATGACAAGTGTTCATGATAATAACGATGTACAGTTCCTTCATTTTTCTATTTGTTCGCCTTTTTGCACTTTTCTTAATGTTTAGTTTGTATTCTCCTTTTTTAGATACACATCACTGGATTATTAATGTTATTTCATTTTCTTTTATTTCTATTTTCTCACTTTTATTCCTTTTCTTTTCTTTTTATTCTCTTTTTTCTTTTACCTGCCTTCTGTCCTCGTTTTTGCCTTCTTTTCCTCGCTCTTTCTTTTTCCTTCATTTTCTTTTATTTTTATTCTCTTTTTTCTTTTACTTTCCTTCTGTTCTCGTGTTTGCATTCTTTTCCTCGCCCTTTCTTTCAATTTCATTTTTCTTTTCTTTTTTATTCTCTTTTTTGTTACCTTCCTTCTGTTCTCGTTTTTGCCTTCTTTCCGTCGCCCTTTCTTTCAATTTCATTTTTCTTTTCTTTTTTTATTCTCTTTTTTCTTTTACCTTCCTTCTGTTCTCGTGTTGACTTCTTTTCCTCGCCCTTTGTTTTTCTTTCATTTTTCTTTTCTTTTGTATTCTCTTTTTTCTTTTACCTTCTTTCTGTTCTCGTTTTTGCTTTCTTTTCTTCGCCCTTTCTTTTTCTTGCATTTTTTTTTCTCTTTTGTCTCTTCCTTTTCCCGTTATTTTTCACTTTTTTTTACACTTTCTCTTATTTCGTTTTTCGTTTTTTCTTCTTTCGCTTTGTATTATTTTAACTTGGTGTCATTTCTCTTTTCGTCTCTCGTTTCTGCTGAACTTTTTATTTTCTCGTTGATGTCTTTCTTCATTTCATTGCCTATTCTTACTTTTTCCTTCTTTTTTGCTCTTTTCTATCGGTTATTAATCGCCTTTTCTTATTTTATATTTTCTTTCTCTCGCCCTTTTTTAGTATTTCTTCTTTCATTTATTTATTGGTTCTTTCGCTATTTACTTTTTCTTTCATGCATTTCCTATTTTCTCGCTTTTTCATAAGCTGTACCCTTTGTTTTCTAACTATGTTTGTTCTTTTTTCTAACTTTTTCTACCGACTTACATTATTTTCTTCTGAAGATGTTTCTAAGATCTATTTTCTTAATTCATTTTTTATTTACACTCTCTTATATTCTCCTTTTCAGATTTTAACACACATTGCAAATTGCAGGGATACCGAATGGTTACAATAATAAACGAGACTACAACATTCAAACCAACGTGTGTACTTATTCTGTTTGTCGTCGGAAATAAGAACACATTGGAAAACACATTTCTCTATTTCTTTTAAATACCCTTGTTCACCCCCCTTCTGCTACTTCTTCTTTTCAACTATAGCCAATAGTTGTTTCTGTCCTAAAAGAAAATTACGAATTTTTTCACCATTTCTTTAATTGGGTTTAATTGTATATCACCTTCCCATAATTCGTCACTTCCCAACACAACTAAACCAGACTTAATAAATTATTCATAAAAGAAGACTAATTCTTCCATTAATAAGGTAATGTAGAGTCCACTTAACTTTTTTCTTTAATATTGCTCTGCTTATATACATGAACAAAATATCATAATTATTATTTTCTTTAAATATTTGTTTTCAATTTTGCAAATTCTTCTTCACTATTTTCTTTATTCTTTTAAATTGTTATTCTCTTTCATGTATTTACTTCATAACATTTCATTTTATATACCGTAAAATTATTTTATTTAAACAAATATTTTCCATTCACTGAGATCATTTCCTTTTTTTTGTTTAATTTTCGCATAGATTTTCACTCTCTTAACTTACTTTATTTTAGTTTCTGTTTCTTTTCTTATTTTTCTTTATTTCCATCGGTTGTGTTTTTTATGCTGTTTTACTGTCTTCAAGTGTGTGGTGTTTTATTTATTTTATGTAATTTCGACATTGATGTTTTTATGATGTGTCTTTAATTTTGAACTATAGTTTAAAATACCAAGTTAAAAATAGGTCCTATTATCTTTTTCTTTCATTTCTCATTTCATTATTTATTTCATGATGTTTCTTTAATTTTGAACTATAGTTAAAAATATCGAGTTAAAAATATGTTATATTATCTTTCTCTTTCATTTCTCATTTCATTATTTATTTCCTTTGTATGCTTTTCTCTCTCTCTCCGTGTCTATCATCTGTCATTGATTAAGGGGGCAGAGTAAACTAGAAAATACATCCAGAAAAACATCAACGAATAGGGATCCAGGTTTTAGGCAACAATTATTGGATATAAAATGTACGTGATTTGCTTCGAATTATTTAAACCTAAATTAGTCAAATGTTAACAAAATGGATACACATATTGGGGGCAACCCAGCACCAAATCAAAAGAAAGAGATAATTAAATATACATATATCAGCTCAACTAAATAACAACTTTGTATTTAGAACTTTTGGAATGGATATACTTACGCATTACCCATTAATAAGCTTACACTAATCATATATATATATATATATATATATATATATATATATATATATATATATATTCATATATGTTACATTATTATGACAAAATACATCTTAATAAAGGATTAATTTCCTAATCATTTTGTTTTCATTAAAATACGATGTGAAAACCGGCATTCAAATTATTCACACTTTACGAACGACTCATAATCCATGTCTACATGCTAACGTCACTGATTTCATCTATAAGGTCCGAAATGTTGTGTATTCCAATACATTTAATTATACTGGATTTTGGAAACGTCAGACCAAGATATTCGCAATTCGAGATGAACTTTATGATTGCTAAGCTTCAAAAGTCTACGCGTAAAATCTATTGTAAAATGTTCATAATGAGAATAAAAACATCACATTAGCTAAAGACAATGGCAATGGATCAATTACTAATTCGTAAATTTCTCTTTGTTATAAAATTAAAAACCAACATATATCAAAACTGATGTAATTATTTAATTACAACTTCTATCATTACACATTTTGCAGGAGTTTGATTAGTGCGTTGGCGTAATAAAGTTTCATAATTCAAATACGAACTCATCCCCATCAGCGGCAATATTTGATTTCTCTATCTACCTTATCAGTCTTTCTCTCACTCCCTCTGTATATATATATATATATATATATATATATATATATATATATATATATCAAAATAAAATATTTAGACAATTAAATAAGGCAATTACTCGCCATCCTGATGCTTTTAAGTCTCATCAAACCAGTCAAAATAAATTGATAGAGCAAATCCAAAGCTATCTAAATAAAAATAATGTAGAATATGTATAAACGTATATATATAACACATACTAATTATATAAACAAATAGTTACGTGTAATAAACAGTAGAACGGGATAAAAAAGAAAGAAATGTTAAAGGAAGTAGAATAAAGAGAAATAATCGACAGTTAAGCTTATGAACGCCGATTCGAAACGCTGTGAGTTTTTAAAAAATGAAGAAGAAGAAGAAGAAGAAGAAAGAGAGAAAAAATCGACAGTTAAGCTTATGAACGCTGTGAATGGGTAAGGAAGATTAGTATTTATTTGAAATTGATGACAAGGAATTAGTCAACAAAGGAGGAGGAGGCGGAGAAGGAGGAGGGGAGAAAAAAAGAACTAAAAGTATATATATGTATATATATATAATTAAAAAAAATGTTTATATTTTGATACGTTGATATTTTTTATATTTTTAACATACAACTAAAATTAAAAATACATTAATCACCTAAAAAGTAGTGTAATGGATTCGTCTAAACACTTTAAAATGCAGCAACATTTTTGTAAGTAACGGATACATTCTATTAGACAGACGAACAACACAGGTTAGGAGGACTTTTTTCTTTTCGTTTTTTAATAACTAATATAAGTTAGCAAAACATTTATACGGAACAAAACTTAGATTTAGTATACGGAACGTTTATGTTTTTGTCTTTTAAGGGAAGTGGGGTCCGATAAACTCTGCTGGGAAGCCATGAAATGAAATACTGTTTTGTTTTTAAATTCCAGAAACAGTTTTCATGGTAAACAACTGATGATCCCTGAAATAATGTTAGTAGCAAATTAATATAATAACTGTAAAAATTAAATTGACTTACATGAATGATTTTCGACTGAACGACTTCGGACTTAAGGGTTTTTTTTGTTTTGTTTTACTTATATAGTTTTAATGGTTGAGATACTTCCGAGACTATATATATATATATATATATATATATATATATATATATATATATATATATATATAGAAAGCAGATGATATTTGACGTTTTCTTGTCGCTCACAGTTAGACGGATATGATGAAACTAGTTTATCCATTCGCTCAAAATTCAACCATAGGAGTACTGAATGCCTCTATCAGCGAATGCTATTTCAATATCGTTTTGCAGAATAATCCGATGTAAGACTTGCTGATTAACTGTTGATACAAGGTAACACGCTAAGATACCTAAGTTTTGAAAGCACCGAGTTTTCCAAGTACAATACTTAACATTCGCAGATCAAATAGAAACCGTGAGACACTTCAGAAGATACCAGGAAGGCAAAGAAGATATTATTATATTGTCTTCAAAGACGAAATATTTACTATACAGATATGGACGTGTTCGATGCCTCATCACAGGGAGATTATAAATTTAGTCTATTAGGACAAGGTTACCAATCAGAAAAGAGTCGAACGCGCAGACCTAGCATGTTTTGTGGACCTGACAGTAATCTCAAGTGCGTTCATATAGAGGAGAATAGAGCCGAAACGACTGCGGATATAATTGAAGCTTCTTCAATGTGTGACGGAAAAGAGGAACGAAACAGTCGCAGACTAAGATGCGAATTAACAGTGAAAGTAACTGGGAAATTGGGGAAATATTGGCCATTGACAGGATAACGCCAAAGACAAAACCATGTGGAATATAATATCATCCAACAGTTTCCATTCTAATGACTCAGATACCGCGTGTCTCGAAACGAAAGTTTTGCGTGTATTTCAGACAGTCAATCAAACTTTCACCTTTTCCATATGCTACCTGGCTTTATCGTATTTCACGTGACTATTGCATTTTTTAAAACTTGGTGTCGATTTTATAAATGTAATATTTGGGTGAGCCAGTCACTGCTTTCTAACTACTTGATATTTTAATTTGCGTTCTTGCACATAAGTCTGCTACAAAGCCAACCACCCCGAGTCCCATCAAAGGTATTATTATTCTTACCTCTCTGTATCTATCTTGACCTGGACACACAACATCGCTTGTACCCTGTCAAAGAGATGAATCCAAAACGAACGGTAGCAAGCTGTTGTTATTTCATAGTTTTCCATTTTATAGTAATTGCTATAGCATCTAGTAAACTCTAATTATTCATAAATAGCTATGGTGAGAAGGGTTGCATTCATAATTTTCCCCAATAATGTTTATTAAGGTAATTAGTAAATCTCTTCCAAACTATCGCACATGCTATTCCAAAATTATCTCTTCTATACAGTGACCAGAGTAAAAATTTCTTAAGTTCAGAGACCTAATGAGAATCCATATTATATTTCCTCCGAAAGTTAGACCAACATGTGTTGTTTTTAATTTGAGAGTATATACAGCTGTCTTAAAAGTAGCATTTATGATGCGACACAAACAAAAGTCGCTTGAAATGTATAACTTTGTTAATTTTGTTTCTGATTGTGTTCTTTTTGTACGGCTGTCAGTAGCGATGCGGGTTCCCCGTTCAAATGATTTTGCGTACATATATCACAGTATTTTCAACTGACATTCCTTTGGTAAGTGTTATAACTTGTCTATCTCGCTGTTTTTCTTACCATTTTGCTTTTCTAACGCTTCCAGTAATGTTCAGTTAGGCCTTTAAGCGGCTGTAATCAGCTATTTTCTCTTTCGTGCTATGTCTTTTGTCTACTTATAGTGCATTTTCCAATATTTACCAATTCTATACCGCATTTACATAATGTTATGATTTACACACACGTCATTCTGACACGAACCAATATGTGCGATTGCTAATTAGCAATAAGAAAGTATTTCCTGGAATATGACTGACAATAAACCTCCACAGATGTCCTCAGATAATCGTTACAAATCATTGTAGCACTTTACTAGTAATTAACCGATTATATCAACCCTTGGCATCTCTGGAATTTGAGTAGCAATACACCTTTCCAAAGGTTTTAGTACGCTTATCACAATTCCAGTAGAGCTCTAATTAGCGTTTCTCCTTTGTATAATTATTATCTCACAAAAACATGCACATAGAGAGCGGTGCACATAAATACGCATATATATATATATATATATATATATATATATATATATATATATACGCATATATATATATACATATTCATATATATATATTCATATATATATATATATTCATATATATATTCATATATATATATATATATTCTTATATATATATATTCATATATATATATATTCATATATATATATATTCATATATATATATTGATATATATATATATATATTGATATATATATATATATATTCATATATATATATATATATATATATATATATATATATATATATTCATGCAAATCCAGATAGGGACATGTACATCCGTAAACATTTCTGATTTTAAAGATATGAGCTAATTATTACTACATCGTTATTTTAAGCTGAGTTTAGCCGACAGGATCTGACCATAACACTGAAGATAGGATTATTTGATGGAAACTCAATTCCACACAAAATTAAGATTACGTACACAAATGTCGTTAAAAGAAAACAAGACTAAGAGAAGGGATATAGAGAAAAATAGAGAGATAATAAAGATATACAATAAAGAGGTGAGGTTAATCCACAAGCAAAACACGATATATATATATATATATATATATATAAGGTAAATGCATATTATTGTTTAATTTAGGCAGTACGTTGCCTAGACTAATGGCCTTGTAGGCCCTTTCATTGTGTATGTTCGCCTCTCCTCTTATATATCTTCATAGAATGCCTTTTAGTTTATAAAGGTCCTTTGTCTCGGGTGTTTTTATTATAGGGTCTAATATTTATTTACACGTGTATTAAATTGCGTCAATCGTACCTTTGTTAAGTTTAACACAAACAAATCTATGTATCGTTAATTTTTATTGGTTTTATCAGCGACACGAAGATGAATAGACCGTTGTTTGATGGCGTTTTAGTAGTAAGCCTGTCAGGATAGACGGTTGTCGTATCGATAAAAATGTAGGATACAAGGTAGTTATTTGATACACAAAGAGAAATGTATATATATATATAGAGAGAGAGATAGTACCACAGTGCATATTATAGACATTAATATTTTTATCAATTTTCATCAGAAGACATTCATCGTAGTTATAACTTTGAGAGACAGACACAAAGAGAAAACGAAAGAACAAGGCGAGGAAGACAGACTCAGAGACAGTGAGAGGAAGAGATTCAGACAGAAACAGGGCATGAAGCTGAAGAGAAACAGAAAGACAGACATGAAGATTAACATGAATAGAGTGTTATGCATTTCCTTCTTAATTTTGTTCAGATTAAATCAATGATGTTCCTTAAGAGATATTTTGTCTTAATGACTATTTTAGACGTAGACAGGGAGATAGAGATAGAGAAAGGAGAAATATAGAGAGAGGGAAAGAAAGAAAATGAGATAGCCAGCGCTTTTGGTTTTGTTTTATGGCGTGTTAAATAATTATTGTTGGCTGGAAAAAATAAGAGCTATACAGAAAAAGAGGCACTAGGTATACTAATAAAACATAGAAAAATGTATACATTTTGCATAGAATAAGATTTATTCTAAATTTGGCCACCGTCTATCACTATCAATATTTCGTTCTAATAAAGGAATAACTGCTCATACTTCGAGTTATACTTAGATTCATAGATTCATGTAATGATTAACGGATTTTACAGGCCCATAGCCTGAAATCGATGAATTCGAGTTAAGCTATAGATTGCTGACCAACACGTACTGCAACCTGAGCTCAGGTTCAACATAGGAGTAATAACAACTAATGGATTAAAATTACCGGATGTAGTTTAAGATCAAAGACAAACAGTCAGTAAAGTCAAATCACATAAAAGCTAATTCAAATAAAATGTATTGTTAAAAATAGCTCAAGTGCTACAAGCTATGTAAGAAGACTTAAAATGTGTATGTCTATATACCGTATAAGGTTAAGCTAAGACGACTTTATACCTCAATATGTAAGGCATCGTCACTATTTCATTTGGTAGGCTGTTTGAAAGACCAGAAACACGGACAGAGGATTGTTTGTTTCCTCTAAGTAAACCAAAGCTTAATAGTACCATGTTGAGGGTGCCATGGAGACTACGACTTTGCGCTGGGGGACAATACATCGAAAGTTATATTTAAATATCCCTCAAAATATAGTTCCAGCGCATTTTCCGCTGCTTCAGTGAGGAATAATTATCCAAACATCAGCTGTCATGATGTATCCTGCGCTGCTTTGAACTCTTTGGATATCTGAAGACTGCCACGACTTCTAGCAGCCTGACCCACATTGTATCGACGCAGACCGAGAAAGAGGCATACCGACAATTAAGCCGACATTTTCGAACGGCTATCCTTATGGAGCTGGTGTGAAAAATACGTCATACGGCATGTTGTAGTTGCTACGCATGATATTAAAGACGATAATGAGATAGCTATGCAACCTGAAACGCCACAGCGGATCTATATTGAAGGCCTTTTATATTTGGTATAAAAAAATTATGTGGAGCCTATATACATCCGGGTCGCTAACTTTTTAATTCGCTCCAGTAGGTGGATATTCCGAACCAAATAGGGGTATGAAACTCAGAAATCATTTTTTTTAATTTGGGTCTATTAAGAGATAACTACAGTGGGGGAACTGTTGGCTGTCACTGTGGCATGAAAGGAGTGGTATAAAAGTAAGAGCAAACCACGATCCTTATTTGCAACCTAAATGTATTGGACAGTGGGAGTAAAAGAAGAAATCGACCACAACACCCAAATGTTCGCACTGTGTCATCTAGTGCAGAATCAATAGCGAGGTTTGAAATCAAGTAGCGTGTTGAGTGAAACAACGACTATTAGTGTGTTAGACTTATTAAGATTGAAAATCATCCCATATGTTGAACTATTTCCAGACTTTATGGAGGCATTTACGGAGATCTTCAAAGTAACTTAGAGGAATGATTTTGACGTCATCGTTAAAAAAAGAACTGTCATGGAGATTCTCTCTTTCACACTATTAAAACACACTAGAAACATTATAGGGACCAGAAGCTTGACTGATACAACCGCTGAATTAGAAAGACTACGCATAGAGCTATTGACTCGCAATAGAAACGTACGTCTAGCAAAGAAGAGTACGATCAGTCTCATGTAAAAAGAAATAGACGTGAATATTGTAATGAAGTCTATGATTCAAAGAATAAAAGAAGTAATGACAATGTCGGCAGCATCGTCATCATGCATGATTTTAATGACCCATTCCTCAATAACTAGGTGATCTGTTAAGCATATGCTGTGGTAAAATGTGGACACAATAGCTGAGTTGAGATGCGTCTTATAGACTTTGCAGAAGTGAGTGAGATTGGCCTGTAGTTGACTGGATCTTCATTGTCAAACAGAATTTTGCTTTTTTCTCCTAATTTTCACCAGCTGTTTAGTAAGTGTGCATTTAATATAAGACGTGTTTTACACATACAGAAAGACAAAGAAATAGATGCATGTAGAAAAGGATGGATTACGTATCATACGTTTCTCTCTAAAAATGTCGTATTGTTTTTTCCTATATAAAAGGTGGTTATAGATACAGTTTACCATTTTCAATGCGAATTTCATCAGGCTTCACGTAGTCCCTACTCTCAGCACCTGATTCTATCGAGAAAACGAATGACAACAAAACATAATAAAATAAGTACGACAATAAAATCAGGAGTTACCGTAAACACGTGTTGCAGTTTTTGTTCATATATTGAACATTTTCCTTTCTAATATGCTTGAATCGATGCAAATATCCTGTCGACAGAACTTTGAAGTCGTGAACAGATTCTTTACTCTAAACTTTTCATGGATGTTATGAAAACTCATATAATTTGTACTAATTCGTTATTTGCAATCGTTTCACCAAAAAAATATTGTTTCCCTCTGTCTGTTGAATAACATTTCAATTGACGGAAGTTCTTTCTCAGAAGTCATTAGACGAAGCCTTTTCTTGAATTTACTGTGCAATACGAAAAAAGTGACACTGATCAGATGTATAACTAATTTCTTTTACAGTGGTTTCGATCGAAATGGGAATAACATTACTGGGGTTTTCGCTACTTTCATTTGTGCTGAAATCACTAAGAAAATAGAAAACAAATAAGAGGATTAAATATTAAAATCTGCGAATTCGAACTAGACAAAAAATGGACTACCTGGAAGCACATACCAATAATTTACTTAACCGAATACGAAGCAGAATTTTATCAAGATCGTGATTACGAATATATACCGGTCATTGTAGTACGGGAATATCTTACTTTACTTTATATATAGATAAGGAAATCAAGCTCACTATTCTTTGGTTTTGTTTACACGGAATAAAATGATTGTAATTATCATTTAATGTATTCTGCTTTCCAGGTCAACAGTTTTAGTTTTTAACCTTTTTCTAGTTACAAAATTACTTACTACAAGTTTTGCATTCATCTTTTGATATTTAAGTGCTCCTTTCATTCCCGAGCAATTCCGACTGACTCTGCTGGTATATAAATAAGTTAATTGGTCTATATGTCTATTCGGTTAGAAATCTTTAGTGCTTGAACCTTTTATTTTTTTAAACCTTGAATGTCTTATTTAATTTGTGTCTTCCCGTGTATTGCCCCACCTCTTCTCTTTTCCTTTAATCAAGTCCATTGTAAAACTAATTCCGATAGGACCCGTGATAAATCGCCAGTTCGCTTAAATCTCTTGAGACAGAGAATGACATTTGTTAATTTATTTACTAAAAGAAATGTTGGATTTCATTGACTTTTTCTATTCATTATTTTTCTTTTTTTCTTCTGTATTATCGTTTTTTTTCTTTTTTCTATTTTTTCATTTTTTCTCACTTTTTGATTTCTTTTCTTTCTCTCATTTTCTTGCGTTTAATATTTTTGTTTCTTTCTTTTCAGTATCATTTAATTTGTTTTCTGATTAATTACTCTATTCAATTCTTGTTGAAACCTTTCTGTTAGGATTTCTTTGTTATTCTTACTTTTTTTCTTTTTTTGTTCCATCTTTCTTTTTTACTAGGTTTTTCATCTTTTTTCTTTTTTTTTCTTTTCTTCCATCTTTTTAACAATCTTCTTTCTACCTTTTTCATTGTTTTATATTTGTAACTATTTGTTATCTTTTTATCTTTTTATCTTTTAAATCATTTTCATCTTTTTTCTATATTTTGATATTTTTCCTTTTTTTAGTATATTCTTTCTATATTTTTTCTTTACTTTGATTTGTTTGTATTATTTTCCTAATTTTTTAAATTTTCTTTTTATGTGTTTTGTCTTCATTCATTATTTTTTTCATTTTTAAAAATATATCTCTCATTTTTGTAAACAATTCTTTTTCATTCTCTTAGATCTCCCTGTTTTGTTTCTAATTATCTAACTCCCTATTATTCTATCTCCTGTCTACTTTTTATTTTAAGCGTATTTTTTTACTCTTACATTCATGTCAAGTTATTAAATATCTTTTTTTATTTAGTTCCATTGTAGGTTGAGTTTCCTCCATTATAGTTTCCTCATTCATTTATTTCGTTAATTCTTACTTTCAGTGATTCATATTTGATACTGTCATGTATTAGTTAATATTCCTTTTTGTTCTACAGTTTATTTGTTTGGATTTTCTTTACTCTTTTCGTCTTTGTTCAATTTAATCTATTAGTTGAAATGTTTTACGTATGTCACTTTCTTTCACCTGATATGCTTACCTTTCTTTCGTTATTTCATTTTATATTCATACAAGCTGGGATATCAGACGTTGCTCAAGATATAATGTATTTTCACTATGCTCATAATACTATATAAAGATTGTGTGTTATTACGGCCGTAATAATGCTAGGAGAAGGTAAAATGCAAGAAAACTTTTTAAATAAGTGTATTATACATATGGCTAAAAGTTCGTTACAATCAGATATACCTATTTGAAGTTTTGAGGAAGTGTTGTTCCTATGGATACATAAATGAAGGGGGATTTGATATTGGACACATTGAAATACACATCGCGATCCGGGACCACATATATATAGTATTTTCTTGAGAATCCTATACATATGGTATACATTCAATAGAAAAGAGATTATTATTTAAAGTTTTAAAGGATATTTAGTCCCAATAGTTCCTTTAGACACTTTGAGATTACGAACCACTTCTGATGTCTTCTCCATGAAATATTATACATATGATTTAAATTTCATGTAAATGAAATGTAGTTCAAGTTTTAAGGGAGCATGCTCATATAGAATACTTAAGGATGCATTATAGATTCGGGAACACTTCCATTGTCTACCCTGATAAATTTTACATGAGAATAGATGTTTAGCTTTTATGAAAATCATCTAATCTTTATTTTTATAGGGATCACAAAACATCAAACACACAGATATCGAGTTATATATATATATATATATATATATATATATATATAAATGTATATACTTTATTTTCTATTCACATCTTTACATCTATACGTATACTTTCATCGTTTTCAAGTCTGTCTTTCTCTTTTTACTTTCAAATCGTAAATGTATCCTTCTTTTTTCCACTTTATATTCTTAATCTACTTAGTACGCTTTTACTTTCCACTTTTTTTTCTTTTTTTTATATGTTCTATTTTATTTGAATGGTTTTGTATCATTTTATTTTATTTGATGATAATCCATCAAATCAAGCAGGACTTATTCTCATTTTCTTTTAGGCGAACAACAATGGAGACAACAACAGAGCTTACAAAAAAAAACAAAAAAAACATAATAAATGAAATGAAATAAAAGTAAAAGTAAAAGAAGATCGCACATTTTCAGCCAATTGATGCAATGTCGATGCCAATGATGGAACAACTATGCCGACACTTCAATCATAGACTGAAACCCTTCGAGGAAAAAGACCGAAAGCAAGAGAATAAAAAAGTGAAGTGATGGACACTAAGATAGATACTAATCACACATACACATTGACTTTGAAAGTTCCAAAGAGTTAGAGGAACGCTGACGAAAATATGATGGAAGAGAGTGATTTTCAAATTTTCAAATTGTGTTTAAGACGTCTGAGTCATCAGTCGACAGTCCATCTTATATTAGCATAAAAATCACACACATGTCAACACCTCAAACGTTTGTAAATTAATACTTGTCAAATGTACACTAGTAAATATGCACACACATTAAAATCCCTAATTAGAATTGAGTCACTTTTAATAGGTATTATTTGTAAATGCTGAAATTAACGGGTATGTACTCTTCTAGGTTAGTATGCAGATTAAAATGATATAAATATCGTTTTTCTCAAATAGCCCTACAATTTGAAAAAAACAAGTAATGGAAATAATCTGACACATCTTCATAGAAACTGACCACTATTGTCAGCACTGGACAATACCTAAGAAAATCCTTAAACCTCAGCCTAGCTATATATATATATATATATATATATATATATATATATATATATATATATAGAGAGAGAGAGAGAGAGGGGGGATAGAGAGAGAGAGAGAAAAAGAGACAGAGAGTAAGAGGAATAGTAATGCATTTGTGTAAAAGGGAGAAAAAGTGTGTATGTGTGTGTGTCTGTGTGTGTGACAGAGGGAGGGGGGCAAGATATTCACATTTTTTATTTATTTCCTTTACATCAAGAAGCTGTTTTGGTATTCGACTTTTTAAGTGTCTTAAATTGCCTCAAATTTATTGATGACAGTTGGTGGCCATTTCTAATTGAGCTCTCCCCTTCATCAATTCCAACACTTATCCGGAAACAAGTTCAAACTTGCATATCAATTTTCCTCCTCATCCTTGCCCTTGTCCTTCATGTAACAATTCAGTAAATATTTTCGGAGACGGTCTGCATTAATTCGCGTCGGCGTTAAAATGGCTCAGCAATGGCCGTTGGCACCGTCGCCATTTTGACAGAAAAAGTCCATCTACGTATTCATGGTCGTATTTTCTGTTTTGCTTGAGAATATACTTCTTCTACTTCTTCTTCTTCTTACTTCTTCTCTTTCTATGACTGTCTCTTCATTTTCGTCTTCTCTGGTCATTTTTACTTTCGATATCTCTGCCATCGTCCTACACACCAATTGGTGCGCCATTCTTTTAAGAAGAAGAAAATTCCAACATACAATTTCGCCTCTCCCTCTCTCTTTCTCTCTTTTCTCTCTGTCTCTTTCGTGTATTTCTTTTAATGTGCGTACGAACATACATGCGCAATGCAGATAAAGAAGACGCCATTTTAGCACTTTTTATTGATTGGCTAAATTTGCTCGTAATTACATTAGGAGCGCCACGCTGCGTGTCTTTATCAAATTACGCGCGCTCCGTAACTCGCTAAGAACACGAGTCTGCCCTGTATTTTATGACTTTGATGACAATGCTAGTTCGTGGTTAATTCCATTGCTGCCCGTTGAAATATATCATTAGAGCTTAATACCACGATAATGTTGTTTTCCGACGTTTGTATAACAATGTACTTGAATGCGATATCATTGAAAAGGGAGAGGATGTAGTAAGGGGAGGTAATTCTCTACATTCATTTATTTAAAATTTGTTTGGATTTATTGTATATTAATTCATAATTATTATCTTTCTTTGGGTTTTTATTTTTTTCTGTTTCTATTCTTCACAGGTTATATTTTTCTCCGTTTTTATTTTATTTACAGCGCTTGTTTATTCATACAGTTTTGTATGCATTATTTTAGAATTTTAAAATCGTTTTATGACAATTTATTTTCCTCGTTATTTTAATATTTAAATGATTTGTCATTTAAGGATTTGTGTTCATATTTCTTCAATCCGACAAATGTATTTCATGTACATTTCAAAACATTATATAATCGGTTTTCTGACTTTTTCCTAAATAATAATAGTAAGAAAAAAACTAAAAATAGAACATTATTTAATTATCAAATCATTGCCAATGAATGTTATCCTTTTTAAAACGTATACATATTATGTGTATAATAGTAGCATACTCGTCTTCAGACGGGTTCCCGTGAACGTTTACTTGTTGTGTATAGTAGAGGTCACATTTTGTCAAAAACAATACCGTAAATCGCATTAACGCGTAGTGATGTTTTGTATCTCAATGGCAACATAATTTTAAAGAATTATTTGCTAAGTATATTTTTGAATGATGAGTAAGTAGAAAAATTCGGATTTCATATACATTTGTATACTTAGGCAGAATTTCTTCGTGTATGCATGTTTGCTTTAACAACAGGGATAATGTCTGCTTGTTTCTTTTTTGACAATCTTTTTAAGTTGGCAAATCAACGACTTAATGTTTACACCCGAACAGAACATTAGATTGTTGTTCACAAACGTGAAAAAATAGATAAATAAAAACAAGCAGGTATTATCATTGCTGTTTCATAATAATAATAATAATAATAATAATAATAATAATAATATATATATATATATATATATATATATATGCATATCCGACACTATATAATAGACAGAATGTGTATTTATTTATACACATCTATCTCTCTCGCTCATATATAAATATATATATATATATATATATTTATAATGGCCTTTCTGGTACCTAAAGTACTTAACTTTTTTTTTTAAAATGCAACTTGAATTCCTATATCATTTTTTTATAGCTACCATATCGCAGATTTGTTCTTGGGTGTAGTGTTTATGTATTATTATTATTATTATTACTATTGTTATAATGAATTTTATTGGATATGCAAATTACCTTTTCACACGGTAATCTTAAGGGGAGTATATTATTATTATTTGATTATTATTATTATTATTTGTGTATGTATATATAAGTTAAATTTTAAGCTAAATTATTTCAACACTTTATTATTGGGGAAATGGTAGTTTGATCAGTACCATTGGAGAGCCACGCATTTTATAACTGTCTGGGAATTAAAACTGCATTTCCTTTTATTTTTGTCTTTGTTTAAAATAACTCAAAGCTTCTTTAGACTATATATATGTGTTCATATTACTATATATATTAAACTTCCTTAAAATAACTTATGAGTTGAGGGTTTTCATCTGGGGAAAAGTTTTTTTTTATATAATAGGGGACTCTATCAGCTTTTTATCATGAATTATCGACCTTAGATTTGTTTTTGTTTTTTTCTAGTTTCGCATATTTACTCGTAAGATAATCG
Organism: Sepiola atlantica; assembly: GCA_963556195.1. Lineage (NCBI taxonomy): Eukaryota > Metazoa > Mollusca > Cephalopoda > Sepiida > Sepiolidae > Sepiola > Sepiola atlantica. The sequence continues at coordinate 38,461,435 of OY744521.1, read as the reverse complement.
AATCAATACTCTTTAAATTTGAAGCCGAGACCCTTAAAATACATTTCATGAGTAGATTTAAATAAATAGTGGTGTAATTGTTTCCCCTAGTTGTGAACTAATTCAAGCGTGTTTATTTAGTTATTTAGGTACGCAGGATAAACATAAATTGTTAGTACATAATACGCCACTTGTGAGTGTAAGTGTTGTGATGTTGTCCGACGGTAAATAATAAATGAAGGAAGTCAAGTCGAGGGTTGGTTTAACAAGTATATTAACAAAGTAAGAAACTGACTAGCACTTGGCTAGACAGTTACAAGACTGTTCTTTGTCTTCTCTCTGTGTCTCTGGTGACTCGCACTATTTATAGTGACAACCGGTGCAGTTTCTCCTGTGTAGGAACGGCCGGTGTAACACCCCCTTTGAAAATACACCCTCTGGGGATTAATAACGTTTTTGTTTAGGAATCACCATCATCAACTCAGTCGATTTCCGTTTCCTTTGTGATCTAATCTCAGGAGCAGTCTCTGGTATGGGCACCTGAAAAGTATCATACACTGTGTCCATGATGTCCTCCTCGGGCGACCTGGTCTCCTCACTGTTCGAGTATCTTTTTTCGGATTTGGTTAGTGTGAGGTTTGTGCACGAAATCTGGTCCCTTAATCATATACACAATGTTGCTTATTTGTTTATCCACAGTGCCGGACTCCCAAAAAGTCCTATTGTTTCTGTAGATCTTATAAAAAAACTTTTTCGCCAACTTTATACCGTTTTTTCGTTATCGTTCTTTTTATATTTGCCCTATCCTGGTTTGGTAACAACTTGTGGAAAATAAATCAGTTTTCCCCACAACGTGCTTAATATAATTATTTTGCTCAACCAATACACAAAGCAAGAAATATATTATTTCTTAGAAAAAAAAAATTCAATCCCAGTTCTTTTGTTTGGAAAACAAAACTAAGAAAAAAAATCAAAGGATTTTTTTTTTAATATATGTGTACGTAGTTTTACAAAACCAAGTCCGGCGCTATAAGCCTAATAAGACTAGTTTTATGGGAAATCTTTTTAGCCCCTTTTCATTTTACAAAAATGCAACTTGCTTATTTAACAGTTCTTTGTTAGAAGCACAAATGACTTACGCGAATATATATTTTTCACCGTCCGTCCTTTGCTCTCGACAATTCTGTGGTAGACCGTTTTAATAAATAGTCAATCCGGATCTTGCTCAAATATCAGATGTTGTCCTAATAATAACGACACACTTACACAATATATGTAATAGTTGACGCGGATAACATTTATCTTAACGTGTCAGTGAACTTGAAGAGAAAAAAAATAAAGGTATCAGTGTATTCAATTATTTCAATGATTGAAAATGTCTTTCGCGTTTTCTAGTTTTCGATTTTTGGAGAAAGTTTTGAGTTTGTATTTTTTTTTCGTCGCTTAACTACTCTTGTAGTAGTTAATTTGCTGTTAATCCTTGCGAATCCAAATATCTGACGAAGATGTTTTTTTTTTTCGTGAAGATCTTGCGAATCCTTGTATATCAATCAGTTTGGGTGATTTTTTTTGCAGTGATATCGTTTCGATTTCTCGTTGCCAATCTGTTGTGAAGTTGTCCAACAGTAAATAATAAATAAAGGACGTCAAGTCGAGGGTTGGTTTAACAAGTGTATTAACAAAGTAAGAAACTGACTAGCACTTGGCTTGACAGTTACAAGACTGTTCCTTGTCTTCTCGGTGACTGGCACTATTTATAGTGACAACCGGTGCAGTTTCTCCTGTGTAAGAACGGCCGGTGTAACAGTAAGCTTTGATATTAATAACACTTTTCTTATTGTATAATATTTTTCTTTGAGGAGATCACAAGACATCACCATACAAATGTTAGACTGTTGATTTGGTAAGTTATATATGTTTTCCTTTTAATGTTATGCTTATACGCGGCTAGGACTTTAATATACCATTTACACTCTGCATTTACATGATTGTCTCTCCTTAGTACAATGTAGTTTCGTATATCTATACATAGAAATGATTCTCTCTTCAATGTAACTCTAAATTCCATATATTTTATAGTTATCATTTTCGTTTTGTTGACTTTCAAACAATAAACTATTACCTCTTCTGTCAGTTGTTTCGGTCTGCTCATTTAGTCAAAAAAAAAATTAACACTAATTTAATGAGATCTATGTCCGCTGATCGCCCCAGCAGATACATCAGTTCAATAGCGTGCTGTTCCTCCTTGCATTTAATGCACCTCTTCATTTACTTGTATGCGTTGACTGACAAGACGCGTTATACATGTGATCTGAGTGATTGACGGTCTGATTCAATTTTACTTGCACCAGGTGCAAGATTAAGATCCGCGAATCTCAGACACGGAAGTAAAAAAACCTGTAACTTTTGTATCGTATCTTCTTTGAGTTTGTAGTGCAACCTGATCAATGAAATGCCCGTTTTCTGATTGAGCATGTATTATGTTGTTAAATCCCGGAATCGGTGATGTAGCCAACAAATTACTGATGGTTTATACTGAAGTACCTTAAAGAAATGTCTAAACCAATATATTTTGTCATGCTGCGTCAATCCAATTAATTCTCGGTCCGCATCAGATTGGTTTAATTGGAACACTTATACCCACACCGATAATACGCGTGATTTGTATATTTCAGCAGCATTTTTTCATTAATACCTGTTCGATTAGAGAGAAGCGTGAGCCTATTTTTCTTATTTTTTAAATCTTTTTTCTCCCACTGGCGGAGCGACGAGATAATGCTTTGTTCCAGTTTATAAAGGTACTCGCGATATTGCAAGTAATTCCGACCTGTATGAGTCATCTTCAAACACATTATCATATTGATATAATTAATTAAATGATAATGATTTATAATAAAAGTTCAATTAAAATGTTTGTAACACGTTTTTAATATTGCACATTCCTCTATACACTTGTATAGAAATATAAGTCGCTTCTCGGTGTAAGAAATATACACAAAAATAATGAAACAAACTTGTATTAATATATATATATATATATATATATATATATATATATATATAACTGCTTGTGTAATATAGAAGAAAAATCCCAGCAGCGTGCTAGATTAATTGAGAATTACAATTAAGAGCGTAATATTATTTATTTATTGTTTGGTACAGAAAAATTAGTACAACATTAGTACCGTCGGTATCAAGCTCAAAAGGACTCAAACATCCGATTCTCTTCAGCGTATGTTGTCACTGTGTCAGAAATGTGTGACACGTGACTTCACATTTCTGAAACAGGTGACAACATAAGCTGAAAAGAGCCGGATGGTTAAATCCTTCTGAGCTTTAAACCGACGGTACTAATGTTGTACTAATCTTTCTGTACAAAAAATACATGTATATATATATATATATATATATATATATATATAAATGAAAAATGAATAAAGGAACACCAGAAATTATTTATATGCTGAGCGACGTTTCGTCTTTTTCCAAAATGTCCTCAATGTTGCGTGTTGAACTAATAAACAACACCTATTTTTCAAAAACTGCCGTTTATATTTACTATTTGTCTGCTATTAATTTATTACATGATATAAAACATTGCGCACACATTTAATGGACGCTCTCGCTAATTCCGCTGATTTTTGAGAATGTCCGATTACGTTATTTATACTTATTACGTATACATTTATACTCATTCCGGTGTTTAGAGAATGTAATTACCGAACATAGTTCCTTGAATTATTTCATCATTCACATGACGTCTACAATTTCTTAGCAATTCGACTTCTGAATTAAGGCAATATACGCCAAGATACCTGACATGTATCCATAAAATGTTCGTTTTCTAAATCCTACAGCTTTCACACGTTTAAATCCTACAATTGAAAAAAAACATCGATTTCTACGTATAGAAATAACCTAAAACGTGAGACTGGTAGACCCTACATTTGGTCGCCTTCTGGTGGATCGTAACACAAACCGCATGCCAGCTTGCATGTTTCGTTTAAGTGACCTATTTTCTACAAAATTCTACCATCGCTTTCGTGGCGAAATGGTTACGAACGTAGATCCAAGACCGAGAGATTTAGCGTTCGATGCCAGTCGACTCACACAACTTATTTTTCTTTACATTGATGGTGTTGGTTTCATGGCCAGCTCTTATTCTATACGTCGTCTTTAGTTCTCACTCTTCTTCTCTCTATGTTTCCTAATGTAAGAATATAATTCGAACTCAATAAGTTACAACTCTGATTGTATATATATATATATATATATATATATATATATATATATATATACATTTACCATAATTATATATATATATATATATGTATATATATATATATATATATATATATATGTGTGTGTGTGGGTGTGAATAGAAAAACCGAAAACATGTTAGAATGCATGAGAAAAACAGAAACGAGACGTTCGTTAATATGAACGAAACCGGTCAACTCTCTCGTTTCTGTGTGTTTTTCTGCATTTTAACCTGTTTTCCGTCTGTCTTTTTTTCACACATTTTGTCTACCACCGCATTTCATTTTCATGACATTTCGTATACCTTACCCCATATATATATATATATATATATATATATATATATATATATATATATATATATATATATATATATATATATATACTTATGTATTAGTTGCGGTGTAAATAAGCTGAATATAAGACGCTGCAGAAGAAGACGTAAAAGAATAGAAATATGTGATCGAAATTTCTTCAAAAATTGCAAGTTCTAAAACATTTTGCGCAATACTAGATATAACCCCTCCTACGAAAACAAGACAATTATTCTTAATTTAAATATATATATATATATATATATATATATATATATATATATATATATATATATATATATATATATATATATATATATCATTGCGAATTGTAATGACATTTCGATTTCAGACGGTCATTATATCTATATGATAATTCAACTAGTCACTACCCACCCTCGGTAGTGAGAACAATCTTAATATAACCAATGCGCATGTGCTTAATTTAAATTTATATTATTTATCGAAACATCGTAGTAATATTAATATATATCGTTCTGCATGTGTAAAGAAGAATTAATTTCATGACAAATTATTTAAAAGAGTAAGTTATAAAGGAGCATTTCTAACAGAAAATGGTTAAAATGGACATTAAAATAAATATTGTATCATACCACAGCATTTCGATGGAGAAGAACTATCATTTCATAGTACTTGGATTTTTCTTAAATAATCATTTACAATGATGAAATCTGCCGTGGATTTTCCATGGGATTTTAATAGGCTATATTTACATAAGAGGCGTCCATACGTCTATATTTTACTGTTTCTATTTACCTGCCCCCCACAAGAGCAACGTTCGACACAAAGTTCGTTTTTAAGATGTGGAAAATCTATCTCCCTCCAAAAAAAGCAGTTTGTTTTATATTGCACTTTGTTCTGGTATTCTCTGTGAGTTTTCACTACAAAGTTGTAAATGCTGAAGAATAAACAATACCTGAATTCTGTCTTGGCTGATTCTGAAGGAGGTAATCCATAGCTAAATTGCACACGATTACATATATTACAGATATTATAACTTATTTCCATTATACTAACTCTAAACAATCGTACATATTATAAGCCCTAAAATTATACCATGATCACGTGATGGCTTAATCATACGGTTAGTAATAATGGTTTACCCGTGAAAGTAGAACATTTTGATATTATGTTTCGGATTTTTTTAGATAATGGTTTGATCATTTGTATTATTTGTATTATTTCGATTATTCGGACAACTATCTTTACTTTGGATACTATTTTCACAACGTTTCGGCCGATGTAACATCCGACCTTCTTTCCGATGCATCTTTTAAAACTAGGGAATGTTCATGTCAAACTCGGGAAATGGTACATGGTGTAACGGATAACAACTTTGATTAGCAATCCGTTCTGAATGGCAGTTTACTAGAGGTTAAAGGTTCAATCATAACTACAGGCGATAATAACTAAATATAATCTAATAATTTTTAAACACTTCCATTTTGTTACCCACGGAACGAAAACAAGATTTCTTACTGGATTAAACAAAGGGTGCTGTTTTTAATTTCTTATAGCTTCACGAGTTCCAAATAATTCACTACGAAGACCGTCGGTGTTACATCGGCCGAAACGTTGTAAAAATACCAAACACGGTTATTAATCTGAATAATCACAATAATTAAATAAAATTTGGGTTACCTGATCATAAGAAGAAACGTGTGCGAAGTATCAAGTCAAATGCCTGTTAAATGAAGCTTGTGTTACTTCTCTTGCCGTGGGTAAAAAGAAATACACTTATGACATATCTTGATGTGTGTAATGTTTGCCACGGTTCTGTATAGATTATCAAGTACGTGAGAAAGCACTTAATGAAAGTAACGGATTCTGTACTTGCTCGAACAAGCGATGGCGCCAAGTGGTCTCTGCCCGATGAAGACTGAATGATTCTCTCGATCGGAGCTGAAACTCGTGCAGTTAAGAATGCATGACTTGATTTTAGAGTTTCCAGCCTACATTTATGCACTTGCTAAAGCACCTGTTTACACGAGGAACAGATTATAACTAAAGCCTGCGCCTACAGAAAGCTAAAAACAAATATCATTAAATCCTTTTTAAAGATCTATTTATTTGTTGTTTTTTCGAATACGAAGGTCGATCAAAAAAGTCTAAGCCTAATTGCCACTTTTAAAGAGCTCACTGACTCTTCCGCAATAACTGAAAATATTATAGCTCTAATTTTAAGTACAGCTAGATAGGTCGTGACCCGTTGGGTCAGTATATTGTATATACGGGGTGTGTAAGAAATAACCTAACAAATTAGCTAAGTATGTTCGAGATTTGTATATCCTCATAAATAATAAATGTCTATCTTTTTTTGAAGCAAACATATTTGTATTTCGGTGGGGCTATTTTACAAGCGATTCGGTTGTAGAACATTTGGAAATATCCTTACATTACACGCTATACTATTCGGAATTTGTATTAGTTCAGTTTAGAAAAGTCTAAGCAATTATAATTGAACTATTTTAGTTCGAAAGTAAATAACTTTTTTATAATTACTCCATCTAATCTGTGATATGTTAAAATCAGGTTCGCACGTTATTCCATACGAACCTTATAAAATAGAGATTCCATTCAGAAAATCTTCGACAAACAGCTAGCAGAGTTGACTGATCTCTTTTCACCAGTTTTAAAAGAAATGTCTCTTAGACTAGATAAGCGGTCATTAGTCAAAGACATAGAAACATAAGCCTATCAACTAATTCCAGAGATAGAAATGTGAATGCAATATTAAGATTAAAAGTTATACTATTTAATAAAAAATACAGTTGCAGGAAGAACTTACAAAGATTACGAATAAATGCTTTACTAAGGAGACTAATAAGATGTATGTTATTAACTCCTTAAAAACATGTAGGGGTATCTAACTATGTACAACATCTTTCAATTAAAGATTATTAAAAATGCAGATTTAAAATTTAAAAAAATAACCAATTGGATGTTTGAGTTTTCCAGATTGATATTTTCTTGCAAAAAGATACTGTTTCTAACAGATTTTCATATACGAACAAAAATAGCAATAATATAACATTTATGAAATTAGATGAATTCAAAAATAATTGTAAAACATGAATAAAGAGGTTAATTCTGGAATCTATCGGAGGGAATATGTACAAAACTTGATCTGTATAACGATATGGCTAAATTTGTTTGAAATCAGTAGCTCGGATAAACTAGGTGGGTAAAAAGAGTATTGCCAAATCGACGTAACAAATAAATAAATACAATCTTTCGCTGATTCAATGTAAACATTATTTGCTTATAAAGTGTTTAGTTTACTAATACATTAATATCGTAAAATTTAGTTTTATTTTATTACAACAGCAAATCCGGCGTAGCTCGAGATGGGATGTGGAACCGCTATTACATATGTATTCGTATATTTCACGTTTCATAATATTCAGTTAAGGGGATGGTTGCCAATGATATAAACAATATTTGTTGGGTGAGAAAGTGCAGATAAAGTGGCACAGATTGAGATCGATTTCGGTTAATTCATAGTATTTACCCCCTTTTTAAATACAATGACATTAAATTGTTTGGGGCTAACATAGAATTAACCCCCTTTGATTCTTTGTATTGATTTATTAACTTAGAGTAGGACACATTGGCCCTGAGATGTAAGGGGCTGATGGCAATTAGGGACAATAAATACAGATTTATCCTATATAAGGAGTTAATTGAAATGACATATCACTATCCAAGTGCTTTGATACTCTACTATTAATATATATATATATATATATATATATATATATATATATATATATATATATATATATATATATATATATATATATGGAAGTGAAGCTTACACGCCTGCATGTTTAAGCACTCTTTGATCTCGGCACGTTCGAACTCCGCCGCTAACTTTAAATGTATCCTTATTTTAGTAATATTTGTGGTGGTTTCCGTTGTCCTAGGAGAGTAGGGTGTAGGATCCGGCTTCTTTTCTGAATCTCGGAACTGCGATCAAACACGTTTGAAAACGTGCACTGATGAGGACGTAAGTCCGAAATGACGTCGTATGTAGGTAATTACACTTTAATATTTAATAAAAATATCCATAGTATATATACATATATATATATATATATATATATATATATATATATATATATATATAATTTATTTAGATACTGTATATTACATATTTCAGCAATGTACCGCGGTTTCATCCAAAAGGGCAGATTTAGAGATATTTAGTAAATCTCTGTGCCCAGTGGAATAATCGGCAAGCTGAAACGATTGTAGTAACGCCCGACAGGGAATGGCGTCAACAATCAAAAATTCCCTGTTGGACGTGACTACAATCGTTTCAGCTTGCCGATGATTCCACTGGGCACGGAGATATACTAAATATGTCTAAATCTGCCCTTTTAGATGAAAACGCGGTACATTGCTGAAATATGTAACATACAGTATCTAAATAAATTATATTAGCTCTCTTATATGATCGAGCACTTTATTTGATTTCTTTTTAATATAACCTGACACACTATATATATATATATATATATAGAGAGAGAGAGAGAGAGAGAGTGAGAGAGATGGGGGAGAGAGAGATGTATATATATATATATATATATTTATATATATATATAAAATATATAGTTCTGAAGAGCCATATTTTCATGTTAAATTTCTTAATAAACTCAAATCAAGTTGTTCGACGCAGACACATACCTGCTGATTTTATTGTACCCCGTTTGATGCATGTACATATCAGGGTACACTGGGTACTTTCAAAATATATATAGTTATGAGGGGTCTATATTTAAAACCATATGAGGAACTACTGTAACTTTTCATTATATTGGTATCAGTAGAATTGGTGGTAAACGAAGAAAATGGTAGAAAAAAGGGGGAAGGAGTAGAAAGAGGAAGAAGAGGGCAGAATGTAATAACGTTATATGTGGCAACCGTTGCAGGTGCACATATTCCCTACGCATAATATATCGTTGCGGTTCTTGAAGATAAAAGGAAGGCAATTTGTTAGGAAGACGATATTTGCATAATACGTGAGATGAAAGTAGATAAACGCCTAAAACGTGCAAGAAAGAATCAGAGTTTGGGAGAAGATGCTGGAAGAGGGAGAGGTATGGATCGATCGAAAGGGGAATTAAGAGAAGTAGGAAATGATACAGAAGTGAGTAATAAGCAGTCATTGGTAATGATCATGAGAAGGATTAATTGTTGGTAGTGTACGAAAGTGACAAACAAAGTAATGTTCGATAATAAATCGTGAACAATAACGAAAATAATTAATGCAGATTGAAATTATTTTTTATACTTTACTTTTACGGCATAAATATTATAGCGTTTGTTTTAACTGATATCTTATATAAAAAGTAAAGGTAGTGTGTTTCTGATATATAATATAAAAAGTAAAGCTAGTGTGTTTCTGACATCTTATATAAAAAGTAAAGGTAGTGTGTTTCTGATATCTTATATAAAAAGTAAAGCTAATGTGTTTCTGATATCTTACAGAAAAAGAAAAGCTAGTGTGTTTCTGATATCTTATATAAAAAGTAAAGCTAGTGTGTTTCTGATATCTTACATAAAAAGTAAAGCTAGTGTGTTTCTGATATCTTATATAAAAAGTAAAGCTAGTGTGTTTCTTATATCTTATATAAAAAGTAAAGCTAGTGTGTTTCTGATATCTTATATAAAAAGTAAAGCTAGTGTGTTTCTTATATCTTACATAAAAAGTAAAGCTAGTGTGTTTCTGATATCTTATATAAACAGTAACGCTAGTGTGTTTCTGATATCTTATATAAAAAGTAAAGCTAGTGTGTTTCTGATATCTTACATAAAAAGTAAAGCTAGTGTGTTTCTGATATCTATATAAAAAGTAAAGCTAGTTTGTTTATCTCCTTTACCTGTGCTTGAATTCTTAGGTAACAAAAGTCACAGGAAAAAAAATTTAAATTGTATGTGTTTGTCTGATATTTAATTTGGCTACCTTTAGGCCATTTTTATGTATATATTACTTTTCGGTGTTTTTCATTAATTTGTCATAGATACAAGAAAGCAGACGAGTGTTCACTTGCACACTCTGATCTACCCCCACTGTTACCCAAATAAAGCAGGACAACTTTATTGTTTAAAATAAATGAAACTCACTAATTCAGATGAGTAATGCACGTTATAAAATAGTTCTAGGATATATCATCTATTTTATGTATAAAATTAGTAGCATTTTTAATGATGTGAAATGTCTGATGTCACACTCACTGAAGGCCATAAGATTGAATAAGTCAAAAAGGGTCATAGCCACAGTATCTTATTATTCATGTTACGTTGTAAACATGTTATACTGGAATTAAAAATGCTAAGCTATTTTTTTCTTAAGTAATAGACGCGTTAGAGCGTTAAAATACTAACCGGTTTTGTTATATCATAAAACGGTAGTGCTATATCCACATATTTTGCCCCATAAAGCATAAAAAGGGAGCAGGGGACTTGTTCGCGCATGTTCCCCTACGCATAAAGAAAGGGGGTGCAGGCGAGGTTTGTCAAAAGGGTATCAACAGGAAGCTCGAGAGACAGGCTTTCATAATTCAGCCCACATATTTGTGGGGGTGGAGGATTCAACTAATCAAATGAGAGAATACTGTTGCTATGCACAGGAGAGGCCAGGAGAGCGGGAAAATCGAAGCGAGAAGAAACACGAGGAGAAGGTCCTTGAGCAGCGTTAAGAGCGGACGTCTAAGAGATTGGCAGCTCACCTCGCTGTCATATCGGACAATTTATCCCCGCACACAAAATCAAAAATAGGAAAAGTGGAATTCAAAAATTAACGGCTAAGAAATACAGTGACATTTAATACTGTTGTCTACCGGACGCCCCCTCCCCAAAAAACCCTTCTCCAACAAAATTGACTACGATACACCAGTCAATCATATTACCTCTCCGTAGTCGGGATTACGTATATCTCGGGACTCTAAAAACAGCTCGTTAAAAACGGACCACATAATCTAAAATTCTGTTAAAATATCCTTCCCTCCGCCGTCAAACCAAAAAGGTATGTGTTTACGAAATATGGACGAAAAAAACAGGCTTTCTCATTTGTTTTCCTCGAATTACGTAAGAAAAATAGATAAACCAATAATTACCCCATTAAATACCGACTTCCACTCCGGAATATTCTCCCAACTATCACCCCTCATAAATATAAATAAAATTACAAAATAGGAACAAATACCCTAATCAGCCCATATCCACACCACTTTTCAAGAGCAATAATTATAACTTTCCCAAAAATATTTCTCCAGGCATTTCACATTATTATTATTCCCATTAGTCCCCGTCTTTTCTCGGTCATAATGCTTATCTCCCATATCTCCCAAATAGATACAATCTTGCCGATCGAATCCTTACTCTTATCTCTAAACTAGTTTTAATCAGTATACAATCATTATTACCCCCATACGTCTTCACTATACCTTAGTTAATAATTTTAAATCCCGAATACAAATCATTCAAAAACCCTACAGAGTTACTGTCTTTAAACCGCCAGAATTATATATTTATTTAAATTCTTTTGTGATTAATTTAAAGTAATTTAATCGCGGATTTAAATGTCAATTTAATGTTGTTCCCTTAACTTTTTTATATCTTCATAATCCTTAAACCAATTTTCTCTCTCTCTAATACCTTTAGTAGACACATCATTAACCCCCAAAACACTAATGGCCAAATATACCCTACAAATAAATCTTATATAGAAATATTTGTATTTCTTTATTTTTATTTATTTATTTTCTTAATTTTATATTTTTCTTCTTTTAAATTTTTAATTAATTTTTATTTTTTTTATATCTCCTTAAATCTTCTTGAGTTTGCAACTTGTACTTTTCACCCCACCTTTTTTTAAAAAACCTTATTACACCTCCTTTACACAAAATTTAAACAAACATACATAACACTATAAGCAAATAACGGGTCTAAACAAGAGTGACACGCGACTTCACATTTCCGAAACAGATGTCAACATAAGCTGAAGAGAGCCGGATGGCTAAGTCATCCTGTGCTTGAAACCGACGGTACGGATGTTGTACTAATTTTCTGTACCATAATAAATAAATATATATATATATATATATATATATATATGTGTGTGTGTGTGTGTGCGTGTGTGTAGACATATATATATATATATATATATATATATATATATATATATATATAATAGTATATTTTAAAGAAAGCGGAAGAAAATATATTTTTAAGACTATACTATATAAATTAAACTAATATCCCTACACACCAATTCGTGTATACATGCAATCTGTAATGTATTAACACGCGTAAAGATCCGAATAAAGTAGAACAACTCACATAAACACTTGAAATGATTTTAAAAACGTTAGAATATATTTGGTTTTCCTGGCTGTTAAAAGTTAAGCACCGACATATAAAACACGTAATCGGTACACTTAGTTTTAGTGCTAAATTCAGCTATTTGCTAAACTGTGCATTCAACGCTCACCGGCCGCTTAAGAGCGAAATGTGCAGGCGGCTTTCTGCTTTCATATCTGTGAAATTCCCCGCAAATCCTCCCGGTGTCACGACATCTACTTAATATGCATGGCTTACTTTGAAATTTTATTGGTTATTCCTCACTGACGGCGACTCCACGGAAATGGAAAAACATGGAAATGTGGATTGGGTAAAGAGTAGTGGAAGGAAAGGGGGAACTATGTAGAGATTGATAGAGGTGTTGAATTAAAATGCAGATCATCCTGGAGATGAAGTAAGGAATTGACTACAATGCAATAGTGCCGAATAAATTGTAACTGAGAGTATGTACTGGAACGAGATATAAATGGAATGTGAGTGAGAAACAGAAGAACATGAGATTGTAAAAGAAAGCAGTTTAAGGATGACGAAATCAAGATGATTACTGAGAAAACGAGAAGAAATAAGAATAAAATACTGTTACGGAAATAAACAAAAATAAGAGGGAAATATTAAATTATATTTAAAAAATATAAAGATAAGTAATGCAATTAAAATCAACGAAGTGAGTTGAAATCATAATGATAGTTTCATATAGTACGCATATAAGGTGGAATATTCATTTTTTGAACTAAAGAATACATAATATGAAAGAAATATTGTGGCTAAAGAAAGAATAAAAAAAAAAAATACGCCTATCTTGATGTTTGCTAAGTACACTTTGCAATTGCTAATTTACTTTGTTCCCCTTGTATTCATTGCTTAGCGAACATTGTTTTCTATTCGTTATACTTGTGAGATTTTTCCATTATTATTTTTTTTGTTAAACGTTATAGTTGCCTTTTAGCAGATAAGAAGTAAGAAATATAAAATTGGTGAAAAACATGAATGAAAAGAAAACCATTAATAAATACGAAAGGTACGAAATGAAAGAAAATAACAAAGACTGTACTGAATTTTAAAGAAAGTAAAGGAAAATAATTCATGAAAGAATAAATAATGTATAAAAAGCGATAAAAATAGGCAGGGTGATATAAACAAAGTCGTACACAAAGAACAAGTAAACAAAAAAGGAATTAACACCTACGTGGTCGAATAATACTTAAAAAAATAGAATTAAGATACATTTGTGGGGCAAATCAACTTTTTGAGATTATTTAATGCCAAAAAGCAATACATGACGAACAATTATCATTGTATACGATTAAGGAATGTTGATATGGACAAACTGTGTTTTCATAGCCTTCACAAAATATGAATGCGTACATTTCAACATTATATTCAATACGATTGTATATCGCATTTCAATGGAATCAGTGGATCTTTTTAAATATTGATAGTATTTAAACTATTTTGTTTGGAATATAGATCTAAATTCAAGGAGATATATTGTAGAAGCAGTTACGAATTTTTTTAAATGTTGTCAAAGTTGATAATGAGTGCTGGTGTTAGAAGTCTTCGCCGACATTTATTTAAAATGGATTAAATGAGTCTAGCTTGTTAAATGTTTATAGAATAACAATGCTGTAATGCATAAGAGAATAGTGCATTTAAAGCATTGTTATTTTGCATGTCTCTTTTATTGCCGACAAACCTTTTTCCTTAGTTCTTTTTTAATTTCACTAACATATATCTGATTACTATTTATTCATCGAGCAGTATATATACTTGCATTAGATGTGTGCGCTTTCTCGAAAATGTTTGGTTTTTAATAATTGTTTTATAGTTTGTGATAGAGTTTGTATTGTAGGATTTCCAGTTTAGTTAGAGTGTTGTGATTTATTGTATTATTTGCATTTGTAGATAAAAACAGATGCCTGTTTATAAAAGAAATGTCCTATGTATATAATTTATGCTCATTATTTTTGAAAAAAAAATGTAATGACTATTTTCTTTGCATTTATTATAAAATATGTACGCTATTTCAAGGTATCGAGTGAAATTGTAATGCATTTAAATTATTCGTCTCGATATTAGGTATTACAAGTTCTGATGGCTAGTAGAAAGAACCGATTTTCATGTATGTTTTGATTTTGTTATTATGCCGTGATAAATAATCATTACACCCATAGTAATTATAATGGTGATGATAATATTTCCACTGATATTAGTAATATTAATAATAATAAAAATGACTTCATGATGAACATATATTAAGAAACTAGGTTTTAGTTGTATTGTAATAAACATACTAGTACACACATTAAGACACTAGTTAAAATAATGGTAATAATAATAATTTAAGTAATAAAAATAAAGCATTTTAATAATACTGAATTGAATGAACTAGGAAGAAAAAATGAGTAGTATCGGAATTAATACCATCTTTAAATCATAACAGAATATAATAATGGTACTAATACTAATACTAATAGTAATACATTTTCAGTAATAATAAAAATAATAATAATAATAATTGCCACCCAAAACCCAGAGAATACGCATAGTTGTTGCCAGCAAATAGTCTATACTAAGCTGTTGTTGCAAATTATTTTCGAGAAACCCTCGGATCTAATTCAGGTACACAAAATGGCCCATACAATAATTGTCATCAGATATACATCGATGAAACTTATGCGCACTAAAGAAAAGGTTTTAGCAACATAAAATGTATAAAAATGAAAAATTCCCTTAATGCACTCTTCTCTCATGCATTACAACATGATAATTCTTTTAACTTTAAACATACTAGACTCATCAAATCCATTCTAAATAAATCTTAGCGAAGCCACTTTAAATAAGCACTCATCATATACGCTAACACAATTAACCAACGTAACGGCTTTTACAAATATCTCTTTTAATCAACACACTTATATCAACGGAACAGAATTGCATCCATATCCTTGGTAGGTATGTTACACTACATTCCCAAGAAAACCGTGTACATAACATCGATATAAAACAACAACAAAACACTCCAGTTCATAAACCCATCACACAACTTAAATTCAAACGTATTGGGTTCGTTTGGAAAAAGAACAAAAATATTCTTTTCACCTCATAATCGAGCTAGCTCTTTTCAATTCTAACGAATATGGTTCGTTTGAAGAACAAAATATATTGATTTTACAAACGCACCCAATATGTTAAAATATTTTAATAGTATGTAATTTTTAAAAAATCAATCAACTTGAAAATGTCTTAAATTAAAGATTAAACGTTGATGAATATATAAATAATTCTGCGTGTTCTATTCCATTTCACATCACGTTAGAATATTTTGTTCATAATTGTCATTAGGTATATATATATATATATATATATATATATATATATATATATATATATATATATATATATATATAGATATATATACATATACATATATATAAATACATATATATATATATATATATATATATATATATATATATATATATATATATATATATATATATATATATAGTAGTACAGTTCCTGTTAATTATTTGTTCATTTATTAAGTTATGTAGGAAGACAAATCTCCTAGAAGTTTGCCATTTCAGTTATTATCATCCTAACGGGCAATGCTCATGTTGTCGACGGATTTTCATTAATAATTCACTCTCTTTCCGTGGCTAATCAAGGAGGTTTGACATAGTGAATAACCATCAAGCATATTCGCAAGATGGCGCAGACGGGGGCTACATAAATAATGCCTTCGATCTGAGGAGAATGTTACCCTTTGTTACGAGCACTGCGTTTGATGAAGCAACTAATCGCTTCGCTATGTTTACCGATCGAAATCGGTTGATGGATCTTATGTAGGGAAGCTTTTGTTATTTTGGACAAAGAGTTAGATTTAAATATCATAGAAATAATAAAAAACTATAATCACTTAATTCATATAAATGTACACACCTACACATATCTACTACTGTGTATATATTAAAAGTGAGATTAGTATAAAAAAATGATGTACAAATATAAATACACTGCATTAATTCAGTTCATGAAAATTAATTGTTTTATCATGAGTAATCATTGTTATTTAGCCTAGCCGAATATTTATGACATGTAATGAATTTATAGTAAATCACATTAGTACAAAAACTTCACACATGACATAAAATACACTTGAAAGATATTTACATCCACATACATTTTGGATGCTTGTTCAACAGCAATTAAAACCTGGATATTGTATGAATAATCAAATGTTTCTTATGGTAGTCTGTTCCACAGAGCAAAAACACGGACAGAAAATGCAGCCTTTCCTCCATTGAGACTAAAATGACGAAGTTACATGATATCTGTGAGCCGGCAGAAACCACAATTTGGCGCTGAGGTGAAAGACTCCTTTACAAAATTGTTTTAAATTCCCGTTGATTATTTTATACGCCAAACTCAGATACATTCGCATCGTGCATTACTGGAGTAAAATAAGAAGCTTAACATATCCGGCAATAAGTTATATCTTGTTACATAAACTATCCGATTTTAGAAATGTGAAGGGAAATATAAAAAATCAATTAAATTTAGGAAAACTATAAGTGATAGTTGTCGTATAGACTCCGAAGAATGGTCAGTATTCTGTTAATACTAATCTGCAATTCTTTTATCCTGTCAATCGGAAATGTGAAAAAGGTGTACGGAATAGCCACTCGACACACCTTGAAAAAAAAGATAGTTGAAGAGAGCGCCCAGTATTTGGATTGAAAATGTAGAGTAAGTAACTGACAATGGCAAGAGCGAAAAAATAAAATACTAACAGTACTACGGCGAAAGTGTAAACTTCCGAAGAAAGATTCTCGGTGTAGTGGATTACAGTAGACGTGTTTGTGATCGTGATACCTCCTGTGTTGATAACTATGGTTGGAGAAGCTGTTTATCCGGAAAAAATATAAACATTCTTAAAAGCAAATGCAGAGACTCCATATGTTCGAAACACTCGTAAGTAATCGGCCCGACATCGGATTCGCAGGTTTTGGTGAGAATCCCATAATGTTCAATGAAATATGAGAAAACACTTTATATAGATTAATCATATTTTAGTGAATATACTGATGGTTACTATTGTGAATAATCACAATTGCTAAAGGTAAACTGATTTAACTCAGTGTATTATGAAATTATTTTGACTATCAAACGTCTTAAATAAACAATAAACATGAATACATAAGGTATGTAATATTAATGCATTCCACAATTCTAGACTAATTTCTTCATTCTAACAATGTATTGATAAGAAAATCATCATATCAGCCTTGTAGGACAAAATGTAAATACGCGAGTACATCAAATAAACATTTATATAAACATAGCTGGAACCTTCTGATAAGATACACTTCTAACACACACATATATATATATTTATATATATATATATATATATATATATATATATATATACTAAACAATACATCACTTGCAAACCAATTATCTGAGACAACTTATTCATTCACTCGTTTCAAAATCCATTGTTAACCTAAGCTTCCCAATTAAATTATTTCCGTCCCCCTCCCTCCCTATTTTGATTTATTTTAATGTACACTTCAACTCACCTACCTCTTTAATCATGCTATCCCTCGTATTCGTTTACTGCTGCCTGTTATGTTTATTTTGTTTCAATCGTAATGTTGGCTTTTCTTACGACTAGCTTTTTAGATTTAAATTACGACTCGCCATTTCACTTTGAATGTAATAACTTCAAGAAAACCTCTCTGCAAAACCCATGGAAGTTCACCCACAATGGTTTTTAGTACGCAACTGACATCCTACGCTTTCACCCACCGCAAGTGTTTCTAACTCGCCGGATCGTCTGGGACTTGTAATGGTATATTCCTATGCACAATTTCAACTGATTTGTACAACTTCAAATAATTTTTTTCTTATAATAAGACTGGAGTTTTCCTAACTTTAACTCTGCTTCTACAAACGCTTACAGTACTTTCAACGGTGATATTTTTTCTATATAATTCTTTTACATTTTATATTATATCTTTTATTTCTTCTCAAATGTTGACTCTAAGTAATTCCACCCTTTTATCAACTTATTTGTTTGCTCTCCTCTGACGAAAATATATCATTGTTTGAAAAGCCAATGCTTAATGTAGACTTTTTTTAAAATTTAAAACCCCATATTTATGAACAACTGATGACATGATATATTGTAGTTTGCTTTATTTTTATTCTCATCTTTACCTTGTTTGAATAATATATATACCTAAATATTTTTAATATCCAGAGACATGTATATTTTTCGTGTTTTTTTTAAAAATTTATTTAAGCTCGTTAGTATTAAAATAAGGTAACCGTACTATCGGACGATTCGAACACTGGATCTAACTAATAACAACCTCGGCTGTTTTTCCATTCGGCCGTAGTGATTAGGACGTTATGAAATGGGGAAGAGATATGCTTTCTATTTTATTAATGTAAGTACACAAAATTAGATGAAGTGTCCTGATCTCCTGTAAGTGCAGAGAACAACTGAACATGACTAATTCAAACCTCTAATTTAATTTCTTATGGCAAGTAAGCTACCTAGAGATAAATTATAAGGTAAATAGCTTAGATTCACATCACACAGCCTTTTTATAGTGAGACATTGCGAATACTAGCTTCCAACCAAGCTGTTTAACTACACAACCGAGCAAAGAAAGTAAATCCATGCAATTAGCTTTATCGTTTGTTTCGTGAATGAAACACAAGCTTTAATACTGTTCCTAAGCTCTACAAATGTATTAAACATTTTTTTTGTGTAAGGATGTAAACAAAAAAAATATATGTGATATATTATTTTATAATGTACGTATATGTTTGAATTAGTAATATATATATATATATATATATATATATATATATATATATATATATATATATAGATAGATAGATAGATAGATTGATAGTTAGATATCGATATGTGATGTCTTCTCTTCAGTCCCTTTCTCACAGAAGAGACGTTTCTAGTCGTTTTCTACTTTCTCGTTATTTCATGGAAGATTCTCGATTGTTCTTTTATCTTTTATTCCTGATCGTAAGAGAGTCTCAGTCTTCGACCACACCTGTAAAGCAATTTCAATTATCACTTCGTATGACTAGCATCAAGCGAAATTTATATCTATAATTTTGTTAAAGAACTTCACGCCTCTGGGCATGTTAGAACGACACTTCTTCCGTGCAAACCTAAACTTGACCGCATTTAAATCTAATGTAAAATAATACTTATCATAAGTCGTCACCATTAGTAAACAAAAAACTTTGTTCATCACATTGAGCAGTTTAAATACTCTGGTATACTTATTTATCTTTAAAGCAACAATTAATCTATATTATTAACCTTTATACGAATATTTGATATTGACAGTTTCGGAAATTGTTTTAATAAAATAAATAGTGCTAAATATTATTAAGTTTATATATATATATATATATATATATATATATATATATATATATATAATTAAAATTCAAAATGGCGTATTAGTGGGTTTCCCCACGTGTGAGTTTGCTCTTTTTCTTTGTTTTTTGTTTGGTTTCACCCAAAAATAAACCACTGTATAGTGTAGGTCTTTTCAAGACACTTTAATCCAAGAACTGTTTACTCTTTGTGAACTTTTCTGATGATTTTGTAATGTTGCCGAGACGATATTGTCATAAAAACGTTGTTTGGCACAAGACAAATGAAACGGACCGAAAAAAATATATCTCACAGAAATGTTATGTTTTTTTAGAAATATGAAACAATAAAAATAATAAAATAAAACCATGGTTATTGGAATATCATATGAACTGACTGGTATATATATATATATATATATATATATATATATATATATATATATATATATATATATATATATATATATCCTTAGGATGATAATTTTAAGAAAAATGTCATGCAAGTACATATAAATATTGGGTGTACATGATAGGTTGATGAGAAGATGTAGCCACTACTGGGAGCACATTACCAATATATATATATATATATATATATATATATATATATATATATATATATATATATATATATATATATATATATATATATATATATATATATACATATATATATATATATATATATATATAAGTGTAAGACAATCTGATGAATAATAAGACGTGTGTATAGAGAGTTGCTATAATAAAAATCTGACAAACGTACTCAACGAATACAGACATGAAATAATTATAACTTTACTACTAAAGTAACGATTTGCCCGTCTTTTTCTCTAGGCTTTAATCTAGTCAATTTTGTACTCTGAAACAGACACAGATTATTTAGCGAAACCTACGATTACAATTAGAGATATCAGCCGATTCTTTAAATCGAATCATACGACTATGCATTTCTTAATAAAAAAGCTTGTAAATATTGAAAGATTGGTTTGTGTACTAGAATACATATTAATACACGCATACCCTTTCATAAGTAACATGTTTCCTAGATAAAAATTACAACTGCCAACAGTCAATGAAGTAACTAAAACTGACACGATGAAGAACATATTTCTTTTTTTCTTTTGGTTTCATGAATGAGGACATACTTTTGTGAAGTCATCCAATGTGCACAGTTTCCGCAAATTTATTTGTTTCAATGGATTAAGTCACAAAATGATGACGTGATCCTATGTGCAATTTGTCATATATAGATAGATATACACCTCAGGCTTCATAATATGCTAATACAGAGATTACAAAACTGAGATGAGTGTTTTTCGAAGCATTGCTTAGAATTGAATATGACTGAGGGAATCGTTATTCGTGTAGTGCTAATTCTCTATATGCTTATATATGATCATATATGATCAATTGTGTTCAGTTTTAAACGTATAGTGTATTATATGTGCTATGTCAAATGAGAAGAGAACCTGTTCATCTGGGGCAATATATATTTTATCCCATTAACATATATTCGGAGACAAAACTAAACTTCATATATATATATACACATATATATATATATATATGTATATATATACACATACACACACATACATATATATATATGTATATATATATATATATATACACATATACATACATACATATATATATACATATATATACATATATATATGTATATATTTATATATATATATATATATATATATATATATATATATATATATATATACATATTCGGCACAATCACGTTGAGACACCGGTTCCCGTTAGATCACCGAAGTTAATCGGTGTTGAGCCTGGCTAGTACTAAATGGGTGACCATTTGGGAATACCAGGTGCTGTATGTGCTCTCTGCTTATCTCGGCATTGTTTCCAGTCGTCTTGTACTACTACTTGCCATTGGAATCAAGCAATGCCGACTTAGGAGAGTGGTTGTTGTGATTGCGCAACCCTAGCAATTACAAATTCACGCGCGGGCAGTCCCTGATGGGGCACTCATACGTCGAAATCAACGTGAGAGTCCATAATATATATATCATATATATCTTTATATATATATATATATATATATATATATATATATATATATATATATATATATATATATATATATAAATATATATATATATATATATATATATATAAATATAGAATATATATATGTATATATATATAGAGAGAGAGGGGAAGGGAGAGAGGAGGAGAAAGAAAAAAAAAGAAAGAGAGAGAGAGAACGGAACAGTGATTGTTGATTTCGAACAAATACAAGGCAGCCGATGTCATTGGATAGAGGTTTAGCTATAATGATTAATGATAATATACACTAACATTTAACAATCTATTGAAGTTCTATGGCTATTAATGTTCAATAGAATATTAAACACGATAATTACACATGAAGAGATAAGCGGTATATACTCATATATTTTATTTTAATTTCTCTTGTTATTATTAAAAAAACAGAGTTTTGTTCATAAAATGTTTTTAGAAGTTTTACAGTGTTATATATATATATATATATATATATATATATATATATATACATACTGGTTAAGGGATATAACCAAATATGATAATATTGATCAATTAACACCCGTCTATAGAGATATCATCAACACTAATGATTCCTTATATATATACAGCAACGCACACACACACATACACATACACACACACACACTTTTATATATATATATATATATATATATATATATATATATATATATATATATATATATATATATATATATATGAGTGTAGACACGTCTAAACGCATGGTTGTGTAAGCTATGCACACACACTCGCTCGCACGCACACACACGCACACACACATACACTCATTTCCCCTCGTACTCGTAGGCATACGTTTGACAATGTAAAAAAAAAACTTGTGTGAGACGACTGGGATCGAACAATAAACATCTCGATCTCGGATCTATGCTGCTAATGTTTCGGCCACGAAAGCGAGTATAAAATTTAGCAGAAAATAGGTTATTTAAACGAAGCCAGCTAGTAGCTGCAATGCGTGTTATCGTACGATTCACCACAAGGCGACCGAATGTGAGGTCTACCAGTCCCACGTTTTTAGTCATTTCTATAGCAAGAAATCGATGTTTTTCTAATTTTTGGATATCATGCGTGTGAAAGTTGTAGGAATCAGAAAATGTACACTTTATAGCAATGTCGAGTATATTGGTGTGTAATTACGTAATTCGAATGTGAGTCGTTAAAGAAATTGTAACTCTCCTATTGTAAAGATGAAATACTGCTAACAACTATGTTCGTGTATTGCATTCTATAAAAACTGGAATAACTATAGATGTATACGTAATAGGTATACATACCGTAATTCGATATTCTAGAAAAATAAGCACGATTAGTGGGAGCGTTTATTAAATGTGTGTAATGCTTTTATTATGTAGTACATTCATAACAAACACATGGGAAATAATATCATACACTTTTTCATGAGGTAGACGTTGTTTATTAATTTACGGTGTCGATGAGGCAGTGTCAGTGTGTTAGTGTTAGGGAGAAAGTTTTTGCTACCACCTATATGGAGTATGTTTTGAGGAGAGTCGAAGATGGCGGGGCAAAAGAAATATTTAGTGGCTGCTGGAGAAAAATAATAGTAAATTTACTAAAATTGCCGAAGTGAATAAGCACAATATAGTGGTGAGTTTAGTAGCATGGGATCTATGTAGTGATGTTCATATTGTTTAAGAAGAAACAAGGGGAATCGTCTTAACTTTATATCATACCTTCACGTAATTTATAGAAGGTAATACAATGCAAATGTGTAACAGATAAACATGAATTGAAGCAAATTAAGACATATATAGCGGTGAAATGAGTCGTGCAATGTCGACGTTTTTTATTGATGCAATTATATGTTGAATATTATATTACAATCTTACAAATGTCAGTGTGTGTTGATGGAAGTTCTGTATAATATGATAT
>OY744521.1:38419600-38434600 GCA_963556195.1 Sepiola atlantica | reverse complement strand
TACCTCAAAATGTGATACAGTTTAAATTTTAAGAAGGGTTCCAACCTACATTTAGCTTAAAGAGGAACGCTTAGATTCGAGACAACTTTCTACTCATGAAGGTTATATACATAAGTACATTTTTCGTTTGTATGTACATTCCCTAACCTTTTATTCCATGAGAAACACTCGGCCACACAGATTAAGAACTTTAGCGTTTAGCTTTATGATTCTTAAATGTTAAAAGGAAACGAAACCATATGCACAACGAACGAAAAGTCATTTCATATTACTTATGAAAAGAGCTTTCTGATAGGGAAAGTTTAAAAATTGTAACGAATGTTTATGGAAATAAAGACTATTCATTGAATAATAATGAGAACGGCATGTGCATTAAGATTAAACATTTCTTTCTAGGCAATTTGTTTTGTTATAGTTTTATGTATTATTATTATTTATTGCTTTTGCGCCCACACGTAATGCTCCTACATACAGCTGCCCATGTGAAAAGCATGATTCTTCAAGTTTCACTCTGGTAACTGTAATGTTTGGATTTTATTTTATTAATAGAGATGGCAGAGAAAGTCATACAGGTAACTACAAACGCTTAAATTTAAAGAGTATAATTAAAGGTATTATTTAGTATACTATGCTAAAAAACACACTTTCACTTTTACTACCCTCAGAGAGAATGATTAACTAAATACACTGTGTGGTCAGACTGTGCACAATGTTTCGTAGCATTTCATAATGCTCGCTATAAAGAAATTACGTAAAAACATGATAACAACACTTTTTAAGCTTAAGACAACAATAAGGTATTTTGGTGCGTCCACTATTCTTAAAGACTAGATTCGAAAACTAATGGCCTCCTGTCCATCAACAGTTATAGGTGAATGCTTCTCCAACCAAGCCATTCAAAAGCTAAGTTTAAATGTTTTGATGTAATATTTTGGAGCAGTTATACCCCGTTACATATCAATTCTTTGTTAGTATAATTAGAAAGAAGACTGGTAAAAACTATCAACTAATTCATTTATAATATATACCAAATTACAGATTAGATACGCTTGAATATATTCTTCTTCATCAGTGACACTTCCCCTTACCGAGTTATAACAGTTTATCAACAAATTTATTTGGTGATTGGTCTCTTGAAATCTGCATTTTCATATTAGTAGAGGTTTGTTGTTTTCACATAGCGTCAGAATACAGAAATTTTTTATTGAATAATTTAGTCAATCCACTGTTGTTACTTTGCAACACAATGTAGTATTTCCCATCAGACTATTACTGTTTCTGAGCTAAAGCTTTGAAAGTTTTTTTATAGGCTATAGTACACTGACACCAAACAATTAACTAATTTCGTAGAAGTAGTAAACCAACACCTGCATTTTTTCGATATATTACAAACTGTATCATCCTTGGTAGTTTACTCTAGAGAGGAAATAAAATGTGTAATAGACAGTTTGACTTTAATGTAGTAATGTTGCAGGAATGACAGAAAAAATAAACAACCAAAGCTATATTTATTTAGTGACGTACTTTTGCAAAAAGAAGTATTCTGACAAATGTATTTCCAGTCCAGCTTGGGCATCTAGAAAATAATGGCAACCTTTGTTATTTTTAATGTTCTCTATGATGATACAATACACATGACGTGGATCTGGTAGTTGCTTGGAAGATTTTCATCTATATACCTTGTTATTTTAATCAAGACATATGACGTGTCCCTAATTATTTCCAAATAATTAAGGGCCCTGCTATTAGATTGGGGATCCTAAACTTTCTATAGACTGACCTCCAATTGAAACTATATGATCTTCTATTTCAATCAGAGTTGAATTATCTGTGAAATTTGTGAAATTATTTGTTTGTTCAGGATTATTTAAATGTGTTTTATGCTTAGAATCTTCAGAAATATTATTTCTAAACATTCCATATTTTAACAGTAGCAACACATCTTAAACTCTTCGACATTTTTTAGACGAAAGAATCGATTACTTCTGCTTTCAACTGCCGATCACTTTCAAGCAGACACAACTTTCAACATTTTTAATTATGTTGGTAATTTGTACTCATGAAGGAGAATTCTAACATTCATTTAGGTGCAAGATGTTTCTCTAAATTGTTGTAGAAAAATTAATCCCACGATAGCTGTTTAAGTCCACACCAATGTTGCGTCTAAATCATTTTACTGTCACAGTTATTTCCTTTAGATTAAGAAATTGAGTCGCTTACAATTTTCAAAATGCACAGAGAGTTGGTTAATCGCTGTATTTCTATTAATACTAATATATATTCCTACTTCGTATTTTGTAACTTTATGATAAATGATATCTCGATGACAAGAGAAGTATCATCGCTATCTTTATTTATATATTTGCATACATATTTTATTCTCGCCTCAGATTTACAAAACTCTACTTTGTTATCAGTATTAAAATATGTGTATATATCGGACAGTATGGAACTATCAATCGATTCTTAACCTCAGCAATTCTTACTTTGGCGTTCTTTCTTCCATGCTCTTGTTTTATCTAAAATCTTAAATATAAAGAACAACAAGATATATATATATATATATATATATATATATATGTATATATATATATATATATATATATATATATATATATATATATGTGTGTGTGTGTGTATAATTTACTTACAAAGACTATACATTGATTAAAGGCTTCACCGCGGTTTCATTCAGATAGATTTACTTTTTAAATTTAAAAAAATGTCAATCGCCCAGAAAGGGATCCTGAGCGGCTTTAAATCACAACAACTAGGAAAGTTTCAGGCGACTTAATGTGAACATTGTAACTTTTCAAAAACGCGTCTCGCAGATTGCAGCACACTGAAAGAGAAGGAGCACACATTCTTTTCGGAGGGAAAGGGCTTTGACCAGTTAAGGGATCATGAAGTTAGCAACGCAGTGAGACCCCACCTTCTGTGTATGATAGAACAATGTACCGAAAGTACATAATTTTCCTCACTTTTCGGCTCAATATCACACTCACCACTAACGCAAAGAACGAGTTTAACGAGAATCCCGAATCCACTATTAGCAAAGAACATATTATTTCCTGGGTTGCCTCTAATGCAAGAGTGGACGCAAATGATGCATCATGATGCCCCTTCTGCCTGGGTCAGTCTGTAGTTGGCAGAATGAACGAGAACGGCTAACGACTGCTAGAGATGTGCACATACTATGTGCATCGTAAACTCCTACTTTTTAACTAAACCTAAGTACAAGGTATATTGGTGTCATCCACGCTTAGGGCACTGGTATAAGCTGGATTTTATCTTTGTTAGACGCGCTACTATCAAGAACTGTCTCCATACACGTTCTCACCACAGCACAGACTTGATATATATCACTCCTTGGGCTGCTGCAACATTATGCAACAATCAAAGATGTCTCAAAAGAGCCCCGCATAGATGTCAGAAAGCAACCAAAAATTATCGAACAATTGGCAGTAACCACCTTCGAGTGTGAGCTGCGTTTCTGGCGGTCTGGATAATTTGCCACAAAGAAATCGCAAACGCTCTAGGACATCATGTAACGCACTGACTTGGTTATCATTTACAATGAAAACTCTAACGACTGGTTTGTAGCCAAGTCACCAATATGAATGCCGTTGCGGAAACCAAGCGTTTCGCCTTTGCTTTATACAAACGGTCACCCAGCGAGAGTGCTTTGCAGATCATCAAAGCTTCAACGAACAAGGACCAGCAGAGTATCAGGCGCTGCACAAACCTGTACTGTGGAGAGTTAAATGAAAACACTTAGACAGTCCCCAATACAGGCAATAGCATAGGAATGTACGACGGCATCATTAAGGCACGTTGACCAGTACAGAGCCAGACGGCTCTTCTCAAATACTCCACTTGAGAATTGATCGTAGACAGGGCTCAGCAGATGACGATAGTGATGGAACACTATTTCGACCTCTACTCCAGACAGAACACTCAGTTCCGGATTCCATTAGATCTATAATAACAATGGATGAGCTGGTACAGAGCAAATGGTTGGGGAGCTAGGTAAGACCATTGTCAGCTTTGCCTCCGGCTAAGCCTCATGGAGCGATACATTTCCCTTAGACCTGATCAAGCAGTGCAAAATACTCTTTTGCTTCTGCGGAAAACCGTTCTCATAAAGTCGTTGCAAGAGAGAGAGTCATAAAACAGGACATAAGAAACACCAATATCATTACATTCTACAAGAATAAGGTTAGAGAAGCGAATGTAAAAACTACAAAGGCATCTCCCTCCTAAGCAATGCCGGCAAAGTCTTGCGCCGGTCATCCTGATCACTCTGCAGCAGCTGACAGAATAACAGTGCGAGTTCAAAGCTAAAATGTCAACAGCACACATTGTCTTCTCCTTCCGACAACTCGAGACTGTGCAGCAAACACGTCGCCTTCATAGATCTCACCAAGGCATTTTACCTTACAAGCAGTGATTTGTTGTTCAAGATCTTCCCGATAGTTAGATGCCAACCAAAGCGGCATTGCATAATAGAGTCATTCCGTACTCACATAAAAAGGACAGCCCAGTTCTGCGGGATCTCCTCCAACCCCTACAGTATCTGCAGCATATTCAAAAACAGCTATGTTCTTGCTCCAACACTCTTCGCGATGTTCTTTGTCGTTCTCCTGATGCGTGTCAGATTAGATGCAGGCTGTTCACCCTTGCTCACCTCAGAGAGTTGCCGAAGATATGTGAAAATCTCATTAGAAGCATGCTGTTTGTATACGACGTAGCAGTTGCCACGCACACCAAGCAGGAACTGCATACACTGATATATCACTTCTCACAGTTCTGCAGAGATTTCGTCTTACTCGTAGCCTGAATAAGACAAACATCTCAGGTCATGACACTGATGTAGCACCAGCCGTGATCATTCATGGTTAAAAACTCTATGTCGTCGCCAGTTCACGTGTCTTGGTTTCACCGTAATGAAAAACCTCTCCCTTGACGTTAAAATCGACAAGAATATCGAGAAGCAGCTACCACGCTTGATCGCCTACCATGCACAGTGTAGAGAAACACCACTTTGACGCTGAAGACTAATAACGCAGTGTACAGCGCATGTGTCATCAGCAGACTGCTGTACAGCAGCGATTCATAGATTACCTTCGCCAAACAATAGCGTCGACTAAACATCTTCTACCTAGGAAGCTTCCGTCGCATCATTGGAAAGTCTTGGCAGCGATCTGTCCCAGCATGTTCACCATTTTTAAACAAGTCAGACTACACTGGTTAGGACATTTTACAGCATAGAGCATGGACACATTGCAACTGACATATTGCAAGGGGTACTGGCATCTGCAAAGAGTTCCACCGGCCACCCCCACTCCGATACAGCGATGTTGTGATTTGCAACAGGAAGGCAATTGACATCGACATTGGGTCTTGGAAAAACGTTGCAGATGATAGCTTCTCATTTATGGGAACCTTTAATTAACATATGCGAGCGGGGGAATCGAAGCTGATTAACGCTGTCATGGCGAAACATGCACAAAAAAGGAGAGAATCAATGTCAACAATGCAGAAGGATTACATATATTTGTTATCTTTGCAACAGACACTGCCATTCTCGCAGACAACCAAGATCGACCCTAACAGACGGGGGTCTGATATATATATATATATATATATATATATATATATATATATATATATATATATATATATATATATATTTAAATAAATGTTTTGAGGTACAAAACTTATAAATACATTTAAAAAGGCCTTTTCGACTATCATCTCGTACGGAAAAAAATCGATAGTTTAAATTAATAATAACGTCGAAAGAAAGAGCAAAATGGGGAATTGAGTGTGCCAAAATTTACGATAAAGCGATTAAAATTCAATTTAATGATTTCGTTAAAAGTCGATTAAAAGGCACTACGTTAGGGAAAATAAATAAATAAAATTGGGAGGGAGTTCAAAGTTCCCCAAAGAGATTAAGCGATCTTACAAATTCCTTCTGCCGGCACAAGGAAGGTTTTCGAATAGCGATAGAGACAGATTCCAATATTTTCAAATGTTTATTGGAATCTGCTCTATGCAAGACTTCAAAACGGTCTATTTTATAGCTACTGGCACAGTTAGTTATATATAGAATTGTGTTCAAACGCGATAGCAGTGCAGTTTGATAAAAAAAATACCGTTGGTTACGAGACAAGGTAAACATAAATACATTTCAATATTCAACGATTTCAATAATGTACGATTAACTATTTACTTACCAACGTAATGTGTCGAACCAGAATGATACTGGTGGTGTTATGTTCTTTGAATTTTCTGAGGAAAACCACATCTCTAGAAAATTAATACATATAATCACCTGGTTGAAGTGTGTTTTTTTCCAGAAATCTGGAAATTATGTTAGTCGCGATAGACTAACAGACAAAATATTCTGTTATAGTTGAAGTTTGACCTAGTATTTTGTGCTTAATATGACTAAATTATTGTTATAATATTTTACTAGTAATAATTATCTTATTGTTACGCGTTTGTTTATACTTACATCTAATTCTTACTGATTTGTTTATTAAGCTATGTGCGTTTTATATATTTTGTGTACGTCTTATATAAGGGAAATAACCAGAATATCATGATCATATGCATGTAATCCTCAAGGATCACATGCTCGTACAAAATAGAACCTGAACATTTCAGTAATTAATTAACATCGTAGTGGTTCGATAAAATAGATGTATTTGGGACTAATTATTTTATCGGAAAAGGGGATACGGATTGGGAATAATGTCTTTAAAATATAAAAGTGATTTGATTATCAATAGTGTGAAGCTTGTTGCACTTTTAACAGCACAGGATCACATTATAACACGAACTAGACATTTCTATCTATGCGGTGTGGACTTTTATATACATCAAACTACTAGACATACCTGACCGGTAGGGTAACTTATTTAACTTGCAACATATAGGTTGAATTAGCAAAAGGTAAATGTGCAATGCTAGATCCCCTCCATCCATCTGTTACTCTATTTTCTTAGTACCGTCGCGACTAAAGGTTAACAAATAATTTCATAATTTATGCTCCTATTCATTTTGGTTTATGATGAACTATATCTTTATTTGTTACTGATATCGATCCTGACCCAGTTTTCGTGAGGTTCGACTCTGAAGCGTTCGGCTGTCTAACGCAAACGCCCGAGTGTTGACGAGCCGAATAGTACCAGACGACAATTTTGATACCGTGCTGCGTCCTGTGATTGTAAAACAAAAACAACAAAAAAACAAGCAAAACATAGCGAAGTTACTGTTATCAATTTTTTTTTATTTTGATACGTTGCTGTGTCCTATTATTTTTAGTTATAGTTGCAAGACATGTTTTAAACAACAAAACTAATAAAACAAGCAAAACAGAGCGAAATTACTTTTATCAAATTAATATTCTTAACCTTAACCCTAAACCCTAACCCCTAACCCTAAACTCTAACCCTAAACTCTAACCCATACCCTAAACCCTAACCCTAACCCTAACCCTAAACCCTAACCCTAACCCTAACCTTAACCCTAACAACAACAAATCAACAAGCAAAACATTATGATCATAGGACGCAGCACCGTATCAAAATTGTCGTCTGGTACAAATCGGCTCGTCAACTCTCGGGCGTTTGCGTAGGACAGCCGAACGCTTTCGAGTCGAAACTCACGAACACTGGGTTAGGATCGATATCAGTACCCTTTATGTTTATTTATTTCTTTTCTACATAACATTAGACGGTCATTAAACACAAAGGAATGATATATATACATATATATATATATATATATATATATATATATATATATATGTAGATAGATAGATAGACAGATAGATAGAGGGGAAAATAGACAGATAAGAAGGGAGAAAAAGACGGAAGCATGAGTGATAGAAACAGTATGAAATTATAGCGGTGGGGAAATATACAGTGAGTGAGAAAAATAGTTGTACTAGAATATTAGTAAAAGACTGATCTCTTACTGAGTTAATTGCACATAAGGGCTTATTCGAACAATTAAAATAGGTGTGTTTTTTTTCAAATATAATCAAATCTGTAGCCTAAGGAATATTTTAGCATGTGTGCTGTGTGATTAAACTCACTAGGTGTAAGGCTTTAGGTAAAACAGACGTTGATCCATTCAGCTTTTGTATAATAATATATAAACGACTGTACACGTACATCTCTCAAAATCGAAATCAATGAAAAATCTAAACAATGCCTCTTTTTCTTCTTTTGCTGATGGCGACCAGAAACTGCAAAGTTTGTGTGTACGTTAAATCACATGCTTATAACAATTCATTATTGCACGTAGTGAAGCGTTCTGAACTGAAATGAAATGACTAAGGGAATATTCAGAGGTAGTTGACGTTGCACAATAGATCACTCGATTGACTGAGCAGCTCATTGGACGTAAGCGAACGCGACTCAGCGAAAACAACGTTTTCTTTATGGATAATCGCTTCCGGCTGAACCGGAAGTATGAGCTGAATAATTGTTTCGTCTAACGGGCGCAGTGAATAAAGAAAAAGAAAATACACCTTTATCGTTGATATTGCTATAGCATCACTAAAGTGTTAAAGAATTAATCTACCTTTGTATACAGGCGAACACTACGTACCTACTTATATATAACGTTGTCTATGATCATAGACTGTGTATAATATATATCACACATTATTATTAAACATATTTGAATTCACAAGGATAATTTCACACAGAAATACACACACGCAAACAAAATATATATATATATGTGTGTATATATATATATATATATATATATGTGTGTGTGTGTGTGTGTATATGTGTAGAATATAATATTAAGCTTGCCAGATTTTCGATTTCAGACCTAAATACCTTCCGTCCATTTACTTTTATTTAACGTTGCTCCATGTTGTTAAGATTAAAGTAGTGTAATTCTATATAATTCTTTTGCAATTTAAACTTTTTCTGTACTGAAAATATTATCAAGAAAACCCATCACCTGTCTCATAATTCGTAAACGATGTTTTACTTCTAAGCATAGATACAATGATTTAAGGAAAATAACATTTTCTTAAATATAGTTCACCATAAACAAGGCAGACCGACACTTTAGGCGTAAGGGGCTACTGAGAAAAAGGGTGAGACTTTTGGGGCGTTTTAGGGGGGGGGTCAACCTAAATTGGAAGCTGTGCAGCGAGATATCTGTTTACATTAGTTGTAAATCTCTGAATGTCAGTACCGTCAGGAAAACATGGAACACACAGGGAGTTCCAGACTCAAGCAGCACGAGAAAAGAAGCTTTTGGGTTAGAAAGCTCTCCGGCATCTAGGGATCACCACAGTGAATGGATGGGATTTGGCCGATTGTCGGGTTGGTCTAGTGAATTTCCATCGTGGGGCACCAGAGCAGCAAGTTCATCAGAGCAAAGCCCATTGAATTACTTGTAAGACAGACACAAGGAAACAACATTGCAGCGGTGGGATAGAGGCTGGAGGTTGGTGGATAGTGAGGAACCTATTAAGTTGGCTAATCTTTTTTAAACCTTGTCTAAGAGAGAGAGAGTGAGACTAGTGGATGATGCACCAGCCCATATGTGGCAACAATACTCCATGCATGAGCGGATGGTGGCTTTGTAGAGATATAGGATAATGTCAGGTGTGAGAAGTTTACTGGCACGGTAGAGGGAGCCCACCTTCTGTGCAGCAGTCCTTCCAATTTCTTCAATGTATTTTTCCAATTATTGTTATCTGTGAAAGTTAGGTCGAGGAGTTTGAATGATGAACCTCGGGTAGCGTGTTATTTGACATGACAATCGGTGATTGAAGAGGTTTCTTGTGGTTATTGAAGGAAAGTAGCTTTGGTTTTGCGGCATTAAAAGTTACCACCCATTTTTTACCCCTATCCACTACAGACTGGAGGTCATTTTCTAAAAATTCAGCCATTGCCCTAGATATGTGCGCGTCGGTTTTGCCAGCATGACGAGAGTAGAGCGGGATGTCGTCAGCAAATATTCCAAAATCACTCTCAATTACATCAGGGAAATCATTTATGAAAATCAGGAACAGTAGAGGTCCTAGGTGGGATCCTTGTGGTACACCATACTTTATGTCATGTTGCTTAGATAGACGGCCATCGAGGAACACCTGGATCTTTCTTTTTGTTTGGTAGGATTTAATTATGTTAAATATTTGTCCAGTAACACAATATGAGTGCACTTTTAGGAGAAGCCTTTCATGCCAGACCTTGTCAACGGCCTAAGATATATCAAGCGCTACCGTCCTAGCTTCACCTGCCGTGCCCAGTGTATGATATATGCATTAAGCTATTACCATTAGGATATCTGCGGCAGATCATGCCTGTCTAAATCCGTATTAATGATTAGAAAGAATTTAGCATTAGCTAGGTGCCTTACTATATTAAGATTGATTAATGATTCAATGATTTTACCAAAGATCGAGAGTAGACTAATTGGACGGTAGTTTAGAGGATCAGTTCTATCTCTGGAATTCTGTAATACTGGTACCACAGAAGTAATTTTCCAACTATCAGGGAAAAAAGATTCAGAAAAGCATTTGTTGTACAGTTTTGAGGTGACAGGGGCAAGCTCATCAGAACATTTCTTTATTACTATTACTGGTGTACGATCAAGCCAACAGGTTTTGGAGGTGTCAAGGTTTTTTATGATGACTTTGACCTGAGATGGGGTGATGACCAGGTTCTCAAGAGTGGCTTCAGTCCGCAATGGGAATGTGGGTAATTGCCGTGCTAACAACATCGTTGTAATTTGGTAGTTGAGGAATTGTCCATTGACCATTGTTCATCACTCTATTGTAGATGTTCAAGTAATCACGAGTACCTAGTTTCTATGACTGAGTTCGTTTTTTGGTTATCTCTGTACACCTTCTCTTTGCTTCATCTGTCACGACTTTGCAATCATTTCGTGCCTCTACAAATGTGTGTCTACTCACAGTTGACTTATGGCAACCGAATTTTCGGAATGCCTTCTGCCTCACATCACTAGCAGCTGCACATTTTGATATGAACTATTGGGGAGAGTGGGGTTTGTTGAAGAATTTTCCCGTGGAGACATAAGCATCGATGCCTGCTTTGACCCATTCGGTTAGTTGATTTGCACACTGATCAGCAGGGAGTGAGAAGGATTCACCCCATGGTGCGTCGCTGATGTGATCCCTGAGGGATGAAAAATTAGCCTGCTGATAGTTTCTAGTCGTTTTTAGCAACGGCTCTTCAACTTTTGGACGAGTTTGTAAAGTAATAAGTATCATTACCACAACGTGATCAGAGTTTCCGAACGGGCTATAGACATTAATTGAAATATATACTTAAAATAAAATTTTCCATTTTTATATTTAATATTAATTTAATATCTTTGAACTAAAAAAAAAATATATATTTATACATATATATATATATATATGTGTGTGTGTGTGTGTGTGTGTGTGTGTGGGTGGGTGTGATTAATCAATGTGAAAAATATATTTTTATATATTTTCACAATTTATTTTCTATATTTCGACGTTAGTAATATTAATTTTCCCTTATATAAAAAAAAGTTCTTTTTTCCAGGAAATAGAACAAAATTTTCGGTCGTAATCCTTCGGCCTTCGTCAGTGTACTGAACAATTGCGGAAGTTGGGTGGTGGCGGTAGGAGAGAAAAAAAAAGAAAAAAAAGGGAAAAACAGTGAAATGATGATCACGCAGGTGTCTGTCTCTATGGTCGAGTATTGATTTACTCCCCTCCAGGAGTTAGGCACAAGGCCAGTTTTTATCTTACTCCCACAAGTAAGATGTGACCCAAGGTCGCGTCGGAAAAGTGGGGTTTAAAAATTGCCTGGGCAGCCCCGTCGGCATTCCCCGGTAGGGGCGCCTCAAGCAGTAAGCAATAAACTTACTCCTCCCCAAAGAGGGGAGGCGAAGCCTGGGAGGGTGGACCTTCTAGAACTGAAGGACATACTCATAGGCCGGCGTAAATCAAGCCCCGAAGGCCAAGACAACACCAGTCTATGGGGTGCAGTATCCATCGGAACAGATACTATGGTCGAGTAGACCATAAATTTATTGCATGTGTGACCTGGCATGAGGTTGTGAATAGATGGATAGGCAGATAAAAATACGATGCACGTATCCATGCATACACACAAACACACCGGCACACTGACCCGCGCACATCAACTCACACACACACACACACACATGCACATACACAGACATATTTCCAGACACATAGCAGGGGAGAGAGAAGGGAGAAGAGAGATTGCTCCGGTCAGACAAATTGTCTGGAGTAATTTAAAATTAGAGTATAGAGTGTGAAGTTTAGTACTCGGAGTGTGCGTCAACTTTGAAACATGAAAGAATTAAAAAAAAAAAAAAGAAACAGAAATAAAAGTGAATGAAAAATAAAAATAAAATATGTCCATGCACACACGCGCGCATTCATGTGGAGAGAGGGGCGGCATACACAGTTATATGTGTGTAGACATATATATATATATAGTTATACGCATTTATTTATGTATTTGAGTTTATTACAGGTTCATTCATAAACTAATTTATAGATCACTATGCATTTTGGAAAACACCTCTTAGACATAAGGGGTCGTAATATATGTTATATTTAGTTTTATTTAGTTTCATTCAACAGAAGAAAAGGAAAGATTGAAGCCAATCGTGGGAATTTAGATGCATCTGATATTCATGAAATTTTAACCATAATTATTAGAACTCAATTAATAAATATTCCGAAAATGTCAGTTTTTTTGTATTTTAAACATAAAATCGCCACAACCGTTGATTTGAAAATTCAAATATTTCACATTTGGATTGAATTTGATAAATACACATCTAAATATTTAAATTTTCAAATTGCCGGTTGTTCTTATATTTAGCCACATGTAAACCTTAAACCTCGAAAGAGAAATTTGGGAAACATTTTATTAACTCATGGATTATAATTAATCTTTTTCCAATGCGCCAAGAGTACTTATTGTTAAATTTACATGACCTCCTTTTCACCCCCTTTGAATAAAACTAAATTAAACTTAATATAGCTAACATTATCATCCTGTGAAAATCATGTACATACGAATATATACATACCTGATAATATTTGTATATAGACATATATAGAGAGTTAGAGGTGAGGTAGACACAAAAGAGATTGTCTTTCCTGTATATTTGAAGATGTATATGATTATTTTATATTGATCGAAAACCAACTACATTTTTATGATAGTTTTTACAGACATTTTTGAATAAATACATCCAATCTTTGTTCCATTTTACAACCTTCAACATAAATGCATGCCTATCTAAAGCAGAGAACATGCGTATTGTTTTTTCGGACTAACCTGCCCTCGTTAATTTCGATACAGTAACTGTATTTTTGTTCATGGCTGTAAATATTTTGTATTTTGGGGGTTTTCATTAGTTTCCCTATCATCATGCTACACACATATTAATTCAAGTATTATAAATCTAAAAAGAATGAACTTCCGTAAATGTTCTCCCCTCCAAAAGCTGTTACATGCCATACCATTCTTTTTCTTTTACTCTGGGGCTTAGAATTAATGTTTGCTAGCTACAGTGGTGTACTTAAAATCGTTATGACACCCTGCATACAATAGATGTCCGTGCGTGTTGAAACATTTAGTCAGAAACGACTTGAAACGAATGTTTGGCGAGAAATGTGAAGAAAAGAAAATAGAACAAAGTACAGTGCATTAAGCTGCCTGACATCAGATAACCTCGTTGTTTATAACATTCAAATAAAAACCAGCTTTTGTTATAAGGCAAACAGTGTTATTTCCCTTTGCATCCTGTTCAAATTTAACCTCACTATTTTTTTTACCGTTCAGCGTTAACGATAAATCTTGCTATAACCTACTTTAAAAATAAATGTAATAATATGGTGTCTTTAAATAGTTCCAAGCTGCATTTTTAAGACTCCTATTCAGCTTATATTGCACACTATATATGACTTCTATTTAGGTATCCTAGGAAGAGCGAGTGCATAAAGTGAATGGTTGCATTTTACTCGTTGATAAACAATTGTAAGAGCAAAAGCAATATATATATATATATATATATATATATATATATATATATATATATATAAATATATATATATGTATATATGTATATATATGAAAAATGAAATGCTGAATATTAAATTCGGCAATATATTTACAATATTTTTAATCTATTTAGTTTTAAAGCAAGGAAAATAGAAATAAAAATAAAATATTTTAAGTTAATAAATACCGTAAATTGTCTAATCATTTTACGTTTATTATACTCATGCTGTAATTTAAATATCGAGCATTCCTTTATCACGATACAATCTAAGATCAATTATATATATATATATATATATATATATATATATATAGTCTTGGAAGTTTCTCAACCATTAAAACTATATTTAAGAAAAGTAAAAATAACTTAAGTCCCAAGTCGTTCAGTGAAAAATCACTCATGTAAGTGAATTTAACTTTTTCAGTTATTGTATTAGTTTGCTTCTAAAATTACTTAAATTACTGTCTGCGGCGATTTCTCGTGGCCGTTAGCTTTGTGATTCTAGTCTAATCTACGATCTGCGTCTAGTCTCATGCAACCGCTTAAAGCGCCACTCCTGCACTTATGAGAGAAAAAAACCGAAATGATATCGTCTGTAGGTACAAACACACTTTAATATTGAATATATATATATATATATATATATATATATATATATATATATATATATATATATAATGTTCAAGGAATAATATATTTCTGAATTTTGTTTGTTGACTGTTATGTTCAGAATTTGTAAGTTTGTAAAATTTACCACGATCAAAAATTAAAATAAAACGATTACTTGACAGCGTTTTGACTTGTAAAAACCGTAATTATTTTATCTCTGCTTTTGACACAGTTTATTGGTTTATTACAATTAAGGTAATATTATTATTGGAAGCAAATACGGATGTTATATACATATAT
>OY744521.1:38384600-38417100 GCA_963556195.1 Sepiola atlantica | reverse complement strand
TGGTAACCCGGACCCTCGTTCAGCGCTCTTAGTAGCCACGGCTACTACTTTTCCTTATCAACCCATCATGTAAACCAGATATTTCGATGTACTTGCATGACATTTTTGTTAAGATTATCATCCTGAGGAAGTCTTACAATAAAGACGAAACGTTGATGAATATATAAAAACTATCTCTTGGTTTTTCCTTTTTCATTTCCTATTACGTCGGATTACTCTCATCCTTCATTTCTCATATATATATATATATATATATATATATATATATATATATATATATATATATATATATATATATATATATAATTATTTCCACAATCGGACAACACCGCAGCCCACATGCATTGACTGATTGTGGAAATAATTTATGCATATTACTATATATATATATATATATATATATATATATATATATATATATATATATATATATATATATATATATTGATATAAAACTATTTATTTATTAATATTAAAATATAAAATTTAAAGATCTGTAAGTAAAGATATTTCGGATAATAATACACTTTACATGATCGCGTCTACCGTGAAATTGCTGCTTAGTTTTAAAAATAGCCATGTGTTATGATATATTACAGAGCTTGCATTTTTGTTCTGTCAGTAGCGAGGTAGTTAACGCAATAGATCACGTACTCGATAAGAGTAAGACGTGAAGAATGGATCAGTTTTCGAATCCTAACGTGGATATACGTGCTAATTCCAGCCCAACCGGAGCAGTACGACACAACCACCCAGCTGTATGTCCATGCTTCCGTTTTTATTAGTTGAGTTGGCTAGTAAAGGAAATAAGTTCTTCTACTTAGTATAAAACGATAATTTTATGTAAATAAGATATTTCTAAGATCATCGATAGCGTCATCAACAAAAAGCGTACTATAAAGCCTTAGCATTTCTTCTACTGTTAGCGGCGATTTTTTCTAGTGCAATAGATTTCGCAATTGGCTGATAATCATATTAGAATGTCACAAGTCGCTCAGTGTCTGAATTATGGCGTCATACACTTGCTACTTATAGTCACACTGTAAGTGGATTACTATATATATATATATACATATATATATATATATATATATATATATATATATATATATATATATATATATATATATAAGGGATGTTTCGAGGTTAATTTTTTCCATATTTGTGTTTAATAATCTAGTTTGTAGAGTTCTCGACACAATAGAGATTTATATTGTACACGTATTGTATTAGTTTCTGTAGTTTGTGTATCTAAAGATGTGTGCACACGTGTATATTTTTAACAAATATCAGATATTTATGCTGGAAAATGTATGTATGCAGATTAAAACTTTGAAGTGTTAAATGGAGAAGAAATGAATCTAAGCTAAGTGGGTACTAAAAAAATTGAAGAAACAGAAGGAACGGTACGTAATTAAAATGATCGAAAAGATAGAAACTAATCGAAAGAGTAAACAGTAAACAATGTAATCTGTTACTGAGCTTGACCGGTGAAAATTATAAACATTTCCGATTTAATAAAAAGATTTACTTAATGAGAAAGTTTTACTTATTCATATCCCTTCTTTGTCTTCTTTTGGTCTGAAGAGGTTGTTTCTCTCTGAAGAGTACACCCGAAACGTGTGTGCACATATGTAACCAACAATGTGTGTATAAATAAAAATGTATACTAAAGAACAGCTCTATTTTTTATTGAGCTCTTTTTATAAATACAAGCGAACCAACGGATTTAAATTTACAGAAAATAATACAATACATGTACTATATATATATATATATATATATATATATATATATATATATATATATATATATATATATATATATATATATGTTATTGTTTATTATCTATATACGTATACGTTTCGCCCTTTTTTAATCTGGACTCATCAGCATAGAGATATGACTATTCACTACCGGGCATGCTAACCGCTCGGCCAATTCTGAATAGCTGATAAACAATATATATATATATATATATATGGCTTTATACGTACGCTATTTGTTTACATCTATTTTTAGCACGCTATCGATAATCTTAGAAATATTTTATTTACATAAAATTATCGTTTCATACTAAGT
This sequence comes from Sepiola atlantica, assembly GCA_963556195.1. Lineage (NCBI taxonomy): Eukaryota > Metazoa > Mollusca > Cephalopoda > Sepiida > Sepiolidae > Sepiola > Sepiola atlantica. Next base: position 38,415,018 of record OY744521.1, on the reverse strand, counting down.
AAGAAAGCTTATTTTCTCTTGTTGTCTCGTAATGATCCGGGTGGGCTGGAATTAGCACGTATATCCACGTCAAGATTCGAAACCTGAACGATTCTTCACGTCTTAATCTATCAACAAAGTTGACAAACTCGCTACCGACAGAAGAAAAAGGCAAGCTCTATAATTTTTGGGAGGCGGGTGGTGGTGGAGGGGGGGGGCGGGAATAATCAACATCTTCATCCTGCGGGGGTGCTTATACATTATAGGACCCGGAGGCTTCTGAAGTATATGGACCTGGGCGGGGGGGGGGTTCTTCTGCAGAATAGGCGCCAGGGGAGAGGGGGAGGCGCTTCTACAGTGTAGGACCCAAGGGCTTCTGCAGTATATGAACCAGGGGTGCTTCTACAATATAAGACCCGGATGCTTTTGCAGAATAGGGACCATGGGTGCTTATGCAGTATAGGGACTAGGGCTGCTTTTACAGTATAGGGGCCAGGGGTGGGTCTACAGTATAGGACCCAGCACCGGGGATGCTTCTACAACATAGGACCCGGGTGCTTCTGCAGAATAGGGGCCATGGGTGCTTATGCAGTATAGGGACCAGGGGTGCTTCTACAGTATATGACCCAGCACCGATGGGTGCTTCTATAATATAGGACCAGTGGTGCTTCTACAATACATGACCCGGATGCTTCTGCAGTATAGGTACCGGAGGTGCTTCTACAATATAGGACTCAGAGGCCTCTGCACTATAGAGACCGGGTGTGCTTCTGCAGTATAGGGACCGGGGGGGCTTCTACAGTATAGGACCCAGCTCCTGGGGCGCTTCTACAGTATAGGACCAGCAGGCTTCTGCAGTACAGGGACATGGGGTGCTTCTGCAGTATAGCTACCGGGGCGCTTCTACAGTATAGGACCCAGCACCGAGGGTTCTTCTACAGAATAGGACCCAGCACCGGGGGGGGGGGCGTCTTCAATATAGGACCCAGAGGCTTCAGCGTTGTCCGGGAGAAAATTGCTGAATGTCCTAGATAGAGCTACTGTAGTGTTTCTCTTCAGACTATTGTGAAGATTAAAAGGAGGGGGGGATCGGTAAGAGTGATTTTAGTAGTGCTCTGGAGGTCGTCTTGATTTTCTAAATACTCGGCGTTGTCCAGGAGAAAAGTGCTCAATATCCTATTTTGCTTGCGGAGAGGATGAGGGAGAGCCCCGAGCAACGCCGGGTACCCCTGCTAGTAGATTATAAAATTTGGCTAATTTTTAAATTTAGCAGCAATTTCACGGTAGACCCGATCATGTAAAGTGTATTATTATCTGAAATATCCTTACTAACGCATCTTTAAATTGTATATTTTTGTTTTGAATTCATATCTGAAAAAATATCGAGCCATTGTTCGTAGGAATATGTCATAGGTTGATTCGTCACTGGTCATATGGCTAGAATTTGAGTTTACCTGTAATATGTATAGGATGTTTCTATAGTAAAATACAGCTTGATGAGGCGCGTTTTTTGAAAATAATGTATGTGTACATATGTAAATGTCTAATGATATATGTTACACCGGTCGTTCTAACAGAAGAGAAACTACACCGGTTCTCACTATAAATAGTGCGAGTAGACAATCACCAGGAGAAAAAGGACAGTATAGTAATTGTCTAGCCGAGTGCTAGTCAGTTTCCTTACCGTTGTACCTTTTATGGCAATACACTTGTTATCTTAACCCAACCTCGACTTGACTTCTTTGTACTGTTGGACTACTTCACAACAATATCAATGACAAAAGCGCTAGAATTAGACGCATGTATCATTTCCATATAATAACATGGAAGCAGCGAGATTCTGTAACTAATCAGTCAGAAATTTGTGTGAAATAAATATATATCATTTGTCTGTAAAAAATCCTTTAAAAATACGTATGGATCCGTTTGTTTTTCAATTTCTCGTCACATTAGCAATTGTGAATATTCAATGACGGAACCAAATAACGACATTGAATGAACAAATATTCAAGGAGATTAAACTAACTACATATACATGTAGTATTTATCAGAATTTTTATCTAGCAATCAACGGGTAAATCATTAATTTTCCTCGTTTAATGGAAGTTGTGCAATTTTTAAACTGGCCATTTTGGAATAACAGGTACTGTCATTTCGGAAGAAAAATTCACTGAAAATTAATTTAATTGAATAAAATTTGGGAAGTCATTAAACATACTCTGTTCCTCTTGGTGAAAAACTAAGGTAGAATACATATTCGAAAAAGGTAAAAATTTAGAATAATACCATTCCTTATTAATAATACTGCATTGCATCCGGCTGTCTCAGATTTAACCCTACCACAGGCCATAAGAAATATACTAGCAGGAAAATTAAGACGATACAATGAGTAAGAGATGAAAATAGATGCAACATGATTTGAACTCGGTTTGCCATATTCTATAGTGCACATATTAATTTCTTCATTTTTATTGATATCAACATCATATTACATGTAATGCTGCCATACTGTAGACGATGTATTGAAGAACACACTGTTATTATACTTATAGATCTGTTGATGCGATATTTCATATATGTTTCTATAGTATTATATCTAACAGAGGTTTAAAACGCTTCGCTAATTCCATAGTGCACGTGGTACCCATTATGCCTGATATAAGATGGAGTTATTCACTAAAATGCAATAGAAAATATATGTATGTGCTATTAAAAACTCTCAATGCAGGAATAATGGCGCCAGTAAACCCAGAAAGAAGAGAAGTTCGAATAAAAATACGCGAATAAAATCCTCCGTCCAGGACAGAAAGTCCCTTGAACTGAGTGAAATGGGCCGTGCTTGGCGACGAAGCGCATGCTTACGCTGATATATGCGCCTATCCTACGACTGTGCGCGTCCATGTAGACGAGCGTTCATTTGACAAAACGTGCGCGCATTTTCCTCCCTTGCTATCGGCTCGATTTTATTGTTTCATTTAACCTAACGTACCAAGTTTCTTCTAATGGCTTCATTCTTATATCGTTTTGGTCTTATTCTTATATCTTTTGAGTTGTATTCTTATATCACTTCATCGTTGGTGTGAAGATAAAAACGTAATGGCGACTGGAGCCACAGATGCCGTGTACGGGTCAGCGGACTGATTTTTAAATGAAAACCTGTTGTTATTGCTTAGCGAAATAAGCCTGAAGCCTCAAATAGCGATGAAAAAGAAAGAAAGGAATTTACAATACACACTAAAGAGCAATGCGTATTTCTTAATAATGGTTTCATTGTATACATTGCACGATTGGTTTACCTTTACATTTTATGTTTACTATTTTATTGAAAATTGTGCCTGTCGACGTTCTATTGTTAGAACAGATAGCAATATACTTTAAAGGTTTTACACTAAAATATCAAAAGCATGCCCATATTTGGGCATTTAAGCAATGCTACTTCACCTGTTATGACCCGCGTAATTATCTGACTTTTATTTAAAAACATTTTCAAAGCAATACTTTGTAAGTATAAAATATGTATTTATTTGAAATCAGTTAAATTTTCTTTTGAATGTAAATTGCTAAATTATTTATACAATATTGGATTTTTAGGCAATACTCCTATCTGGCAATATGCTCTGATCTCAGCTTATGATATATCTATATATCATGTAGAGCTTAAATATAAACATGCGATCGCCTGTTTGTCCTTTAAAAAAGAATGGCAAATAACGAGATCTGTCGGGACCGATAGCTCAAGTAAGCTATTATTTAATTACTCTGTTAACGACTATTCTCATTTTAGTAACTCTTATTTTACATTCATACGTTGTAAAAATGTTCCCATTTTGTTCTCTATTACCTCGACATCTTAGCAATTTTATTCTAGCTTATAAATGTTCAAACTAAACTGGTATTTAACATTGCTAACTAGTCAGATTTATACATTTTCAATTTTCTATATGGATTCGAATTTGGATATTTTTACATTATACCACTGCTTATACTTGGTATATGTTATATTAAACATATAGGGTTAACCGGGGTATTAGGCACCCCCTTTTTCGCTGATTCGGTGTTTCATCTCAATTAAAGTTAGTTTTCAAACTTTCTCTGGACTATCATGGGCAAAATATATTTGTGATACCTTGTTTAAACAAATACCAGTTGGCTCGTGTTCATCAGAGTAGAAAATATTTGTATTGAATCGTTTAAAATCTCAGGTTTGCTTTTCACAAATGTCAGTTATCTGGGGCAATAGGCACCATCTCCTGGGGCATTAAGCACCGAGCTACTCTTTGCAAAAATCACACAGCCATTCCTCATTGTGGAGGTCTTCAAATGAAATGTTGATGCTGGTGCACTGTATGTGATACCAGGAATCACACATATCACACTGAACCCAGTTAATGCCATCCCTTATACCACAGTTGCAACATTCATCAGTGTCAGAATCCCTTGATGTTGACAGTGGGCTTCTTAATCCTGGTGGTGATGGTGTTGCCTGCCTTGGTGTTCTTTTACCCCTGCCTTTCCCTTTCCTTTCTCTCTGCCAAATTCTCTGGATGCTGTAGCAACCTCCTTAGCAGCAGATGTCTCCATGAGTCTCATGACACTTTCATCTACTGTGAGGCTTTCCCCATATCCGAATCGCTGTATTCTAGCTGATCTCCTTCTTAGGGAGTCAGACTGAAAGTGGGGAGTAAGTTGTTTGAGGAAAAAGTATTTCAATGAGGCGGGTGAAGATGATGAAGTCAGAGAGGAAACAGGCACGTCTGAGCATGAGGGTCCTGGAGTGTGGGCTGAAAGAGAGGGTCCTGGAGTGGGGGCAGAGGATGAGGGTCCTGGAGTAGGGGGCAGTGTAGACACTGGATCAGCTGGTGTGAAGGAAGATGTGGAGGGCTCTGTTTGAGCAGTGACACGAGGTTGACTTTCCAAAGTGACCATTTGGGCATTGAAAGGACAGATGCCTGTGCAACTGAATCCTGATTTGATTATCTTTGGCTTGAAGGATTCATCTATGAGTACCTTAAGCATCATGGGAAAGTCCTTCTTTCTCACTGGCCCTGTGTGTGTTCGGGCAAATTTGCGGAGGAGAGACTGTCACTGAACACGGCACGATCAAGTGGTTGCAGGTGGTGTGTCATGTGAGCTGGTAGTCGCATCAGCACAACATTATTTACTCTTGCCTTTTCCATAAGAGCCAAAGAGAGGTGTGAAGTCGTACCTTGTCACTGACATCACGTGTGTGGTTCAGGAAAATATTTTCGAACCAGTTAAAGAAATGCGGGGCGTCCATCCATCCTTTTGAACTGATTGTATAGACAGCACCTACAGGTCCACCCTGTGTCCATGCCTGGTAGAGGTTTCCCTTTGTAGACAACATACGGTGGAAGTAGCTTGCCACTAGCAGATGCTGCACAGTTAACTGTTATATGTTCCCTTCCAGAACCCTCAATACTCTGATTAACTAACTTTGATCATTTTGCTGCTAAAACAGTGTCTGTTTTGGGGTCCGTTACAAAGCTCGTTTCATCTGTGTTGAATAATAGAGCCGGCAAATCTTTTATCACCGCCTCTATGATAACCTTATCAAGAAGCTCAAACCAGTGGGCGATGACTTCAGGGTCCTCTGCCTTTGCACAAGCAGTGTTGAGGTGCCCAGTCTTACGAGACACTATGCCTGGATGACGGCGTAAAAACCCTTGTAGCTAGTCATACCCTGGACGACCATTTACAAAAGGAGTCTCTATGCTGTGGGTTTGAACAAACTCCGATACAGTGTCTTTGACCTCCGCAGAAGTGAATCCCCAGCCCCATCTTGCCATAAGCTTGATGCACTCATCAAGCTCATTTTCATGAACAGAAGACAGTACTGCTTCCCTCCCAACATGTGCATTGATAGGGATTTTCCCAGACGTTCTCCTGAGCAATTACTTTATGTTCACTTTCTAATACTTGGCTGCTTGATTGGCAGACATCTGCTTCTTCATGACAGCCTCGTATGCAGCAATCATCTCCTCTGACTGGCTTAGATTCCTCCTTCCACCATCAATCTTCTTCCGATAGTTGCGAACCATCTGGGAACAAAAAAATATTAACGGGGCAGTAGGCACCTGTGTACCCAAGTATTATTGGAACGATTTCATTAAAAAAAACGTTGACTTGTTATTACAAATGTTTGGTTTTATATAACTTCCCCAATAATAAAAACAGGCCGTACTTAAATAATAATCATGTTACTTATTACTTACATCACTGTAAGCGATTTTAAACTTTTTTCTTTCAGAAAAATACAGACATGGAGCATTAAGCACACCTTTCTTTAAAGGATCGACATATTTTGTTAACAAATAAATTAAACACAATTATGTGCATTATGCTTAGATGAGTACCAGTACAAAGCAATTAACATGCTAAAAGCATACAAAAAACATGGCAAGTTAAATGTGCAGCAGTTTTTAAAATGGGTGTGGAAATTATGAACAATTTCATAGGCTGTGGATGCATACCACCATGACACACTTTCCAGCTCTGAAAAATGAAAATCTGAATTAAATCAAGTGTAAAAATATGTTTGTACTTACCTCTGATATATTTTAATTCTTCAGCAGCAAAGGTACAGTTTGCATGCTCAGTGGTTTCGCAGAGAAACAAAGTTTTGTGCAGTTGCCCTTCTGGAGTAAAAAGTTATGAACTGTGTTTCAAAATGGCTGCAGACGTAGAGTGAAAACAGGTTCTGAACTTGCCACAAAAAGACTACTTTTGCTTGGCTCATTAAATACTACTCTTGAGAAACAGAGCCTGTGATTGGTTAGCGATCAGACAAGGTTATTGCTTATTTCCCTGTGAGTGCCATAGTAATGCTATAGAGAGGTTTGTGAACCTTACCTAGTTACTGGTGCCTAATGCCAGATGGTGCTTAATACCCCGGTTTACCCTATAGGTTTTATATTGCTACTGTTCTTAACAAAAAACGACGAACACGTATATACATATATGTAATCATGTTTATTCAGACAGCATTCTTTCATTTATGCACACAATGTTTATCAATTCAGGATTCGTAGTGCTTGATTTATTTGAGTTATTTATTTAATTTTTTATTAGGTGTGTTTTTTTTTGGTTTTGTTAGAATATAACATAAATAATATATGTTTCATATTTATCGCGAACATCTTCGATTTTTCGTCGAATCATCTTCAGGTGACAAAAACAAATTAACAAAACAGGTGGCGAGAAGAAGATTATTTAAAATAGAAAAAAGCAAGCAAGAACGCACGTGAAGTCGGTTTGACATGAAAACAACGGAAACAATGCATATCAAAGAGAGATATTAACAAATGTAAATGCCAGAATTATCATTATAGAATGAACGATATTACGTAAAGCATTTTCAATTTTTTTTACTGGTTTTATATGCTGTGTTATTAATTGTATATTGCTGGGTTTTATTTAAGAGAGCCACGAGTATTTAAAATCGTTTAAGTTTTTTTTTGGAATGTATTATTTGTGTCTTATTAATTAAAATCTGTCTTAAATAAGAGCGGGGCAGTTATGTTTTGATACATGACTGTAAATTGAGTGAGTGTACAAGATGCATGGTAAGGTGTCGGGATAAGGTAGTTGTTGTAAAACTAATGCAGCTAGTAACTGTGTTATTATTATTATGGGAGTAGCATTCCCAAAAGCGTATTAAAACTAATAAATACCATTGGTTCATACGATTTTTTTATGAGTTGGGAAGGAGTTGTTTTAACTACATGATTTGGGGTCTTAAACTTTTATAGTAAATAATGAGACTAATTTTATTATTATCATCTGTTTCTTCTAATTTAAAGTTTGGTTGCATTTGATTAACATAGTATAGTTAATATATATTGCGTTGTGCATGTTGTTACTGTCATTATTTGTAGTATTAATATTTTTAGTTTTGATTCATTTATTGTGTGTGTTTATCAACGATATAATTAAAGAATTAGTTATTATTAAAATTTTTTATATTTTTAATCCAATGAATAATGTGTTTTGGTGGGGGAGATTAGTTTAGTAGATTTTGAAAAATGGGTATTTTGTAGCGATATAGACATTCGCCTCTCATCATGTTCCTTATGTAAATATAGTTGTCAACTATCTCGAAATTTTCACCGTTTACTATAACTGGTGCTTTCTCGGCATATTTGTTACACATAACCTTAGTTTTTTCTGGATACCGATGCACATTCACAAAATTACGCTTTTTATGTCTTCCACGTATGTTCAAGTAATTATAAACTGTTTGCAGGCGTCTTCACAGATTCGGCATGGGTACACTTATATCACCGTTTCGTCTATACAACGTCATGTTTCCACATTTTATTTCGTTTATACATATAACGTATTGTATTTTTTAGCCGGTAAATGTGTTTCCATTCGCTTTTTTTTATTTTAACTATCGGATGGATGCATTTACTTCCGCTTATTCACATAGTGTATTGTTTATTGTAAACACCGGTAGTATTTCCTCTTGATGCTTTTTTTGTTATTACAATTAGGACGATCATTTTTTCTCACTCGATATCAAACATAGTATTGTTCTAGTTTACAAAATATCAATTAATATTATTAATGTATTACATAAGATTGTAAGCTGAGCAAAATAGAATATACATATATAATTAAAGAATCGTTGTATAATCAGCCTTTTCTGAATAAAACTCTTAATAATTTACTCATTTCAACGTAGTAAAGTAAGATACACTCATCATTAAAATATCATAATTTCCCCCCACCAATTAAGAGAATAAGAGTTGTTTAATTAATTTCCATGCGTAGAAAAACAATAAAAATAAACTATTACAAAAAAATCCATTTCTCCTACATTTCAGATTCGAGCGACACTTTAAGGTTAACTCAGCTCACAGTAATCATAATCAATCCACAATAACATATCTCCATCGTTTCACTAAAGGAGATCTCATTCACCAGTCGAACCACATAATCAAGCAAAGGATAAATATCTACCACATCACACAAAGTGTAGCCATCAGAAAGCATTACATTTATTTAGATAACGAATTAATTTTTTTTTAAATAACTATAATTATATTTTTCTCACAGCACACTACAATAATGTAACAATTTAAAATGTGTCTGCATTTTCGTCCGTCTTTCTCCCCATCTCTCCAATTTCTACAAAAAATATAAGCAAATAGCATGTTACATGATTTTTTTTTCTCGTCTCATTTTGAAAGGATATTGAAATTTAGAATTATTTCCAACATTTAAATGATTGTGGCGTATTTTCCGAATAATTAAGACCATATACTAAACTATCACCGTGATGATTGCACTGTGTCAATATATATATACATTTACACGTACTTTTTCAGACGCACACACACACTAACACATCTATTATATATATATATATATATATATATATATATGTTTATATATATATATTTATATGCACGTTTGAACTTGAGCTAAGCACAGTTCTAAAGAAGAAAAGAGTCCCCGAAATATAATATCATACGGAGTTTCCACCAGACCACATTGATACCAGGATTACATAACACTGCAACATTGTGTAGATATACAGATATATGTGTGTTTGCCATTAAGTAAATAAATAAATATATATATATATATATATATGTTTGTATATATACATTGTATTAAAGGTGAAACTAATTAACTTGTTTCACCATTATATTTCTGATTTGCTCCCACTTGTGTACATCCGTCACACCTCTTCATTGTATTGCCTTCTAAGTATCACATTTCTATATACAAGTAAATAATGCTTCAAGCTAACTTAATAAACCTCTTATATGTATATATATATATATATATATATATATATATATATATATATATATATATATGTATATATATATATATGTATATATATATATATATATGTATATATATGCATGTATATATATATATATATATATATATATATATATATGTATATGTATATATATATATTGATAGCTGAAAGTATTAGATTTGTCAGCACCTGTATAGAGTGTGTTGTGCCTTCTGAGACAGAACGGTATTTAAACAATTTAATTGACTTTCATTAAGGAAAACTTACTTGGAGTTATCTCGGCGAACCTGAGTTACTGACTTGCAAAATACCTAATATTTTATTTCATAATACATGAACTATAGTATTACACTGTTTTCCTATATATATAGAGAGTGATACTATAGCTCATGAAAGTTTATAAATTTTAAGAACAACAGTTGATCGTGATACAGAGCTTACTCATTTTATCCGCTGTGGTACACTGTCGGATTGGCGATTGTAACTTGAAGATACCTCCTTTTGCTTGTGCGTTTACGGTTTAGAAAATCGAATTCGTAGTGGAATCTGAATAATGTATCTGTTGTTCAACCGTAGTGACGAACTCGACATGAATATATCAAGTTTCATACAGAAAAATACAAATCTATCTGCTAATACAGGTAGTACGTACACACACTTAGAATCCAACGTTTAAATGGCCACCCTACTTTGCATTAAGGACTCTTGATACAATTGATATTGCTACAGTTACGATTTCTATTATTACTTCTAATAATAGAAATAAATATATATGAGTAAACAATTATTGATTAGAATATAATACAGGTGGATACACAGGATATGATAACATTAGAATACTTATTATATGTTATTTATATATGTAGATCCCTTAGAATGGGTCTGCACTTAAATCATTCTGCGTGTTTCTCTTTTGCGAATATATTTATATTTTAAATCATCGAAGTTCATTTGGATACAAGCGATCGCATAGCAAAATAAATAGCAACACAAAACAGATCTGTAATTACGCTATGAAGCTAAAATAAAATTTGTTAAAAGAGAGTGTTTGATAAACTACTCGTCCGTTCTGTCGATATGCAAATCCTTAAATGTTTTAATAGCCGCTAACGGGAGGAGAAAGGAAGGAAAAAACAATAATTCCAGTGGAGAGTTCTCGACAGCGCATGCGTGTAATCCACAGTAGGGAGTTGAGTGTGGGTAGCGCTAAGAGCCGAATACGCTATGAGAAGGCATTGAAGGAGAAGCGTACTTGACAGTCACATTTTACGGATGCGATAACAAGGAAAAAGATGAGAGAGAAAGGGCGAGGAAAAAGAAGTGGAAGCAAGGTGAACAACGGACAATGAAAGGGTTTCCAGGGGAGAATGCGGCTCCGTTTGTCTGTGACGCAGTTGCGTCCCTTGGAGGAAGTCGATGGAAACATCGCAGAATTTAAGCGGCGTACAGCCTGGAACAAACGCGGCGTCCTTTGTGCTTGTTCTCGCGCCGTCAGTATTAGGCGCCACCTGACGATGCTTGGGTTATTTCTAAAATTGAGAGGATATCAGGCAATAAGGTTCTCAACCATTTATATATATATATATATATATATATACATATATATATACATACATGCATATATATATATATATATATATATATATATATATATATATATATATATATATATATACATATATATATACATACATGCATATATATATATATATACATATTCGTGAATGTGCATCAAGATATACTGCTATAATGTGTAATTAATTATAAATTTCTGGATTTCATACAATTTTAGGGTATACATATATATATATATATAATAAAAAGTTATAACACAATATAAACTTTTTTTCATTTTATTTTTTTATATACATACTTATATATATATATATTTATATATATATATATATATATATATACTTATCTAAAATCAATAAACGTTAAACAACGATTGTTTTCTTTCGACTTTTTTCCTATATATGTAAATCGCAGAAAATACAGATTCCTTACTTTGTTAAGTGAGTCATGTTTACAAACAAATCAATTTAATATTTCTGTGTTTAGCCGTAATTTGCACTGTTATCACCTAGTTAGCCATATTCCATTAAGTTGTCATACATTACAATCACTCACTAACACGCTATGTTGTTGGCACACCCACCTTTAAGTCATACGTAACTTGTCAATCTCGCTAAAAGCTTTCTTTTTCTTTTTTATTAAAAGTAAAAAAATAATAAAAGGAACTACAAAAGAGAATGTTACAATAGTTTATTAGGAATAATACGGCAATATCATAAGAGTTATTAATACTAGTTAACCCATAACTGGTGAGGAAATGGGAGATAGCGAAAGAGGTGTAAATATAGCGAGAAGATGACGAGATTCGGATTTTGTTATTTTAATTGAAAAATTTAACTAACTATCAACATTTACATTTTTATGTTTCGTGGTCTTTTGTTTCCAGAAATACTGAGCCGAGACAACGGAACGTTATTCGACCGCTGAAGCCCCTTACTCAGACCTAATGGCTAAATGTCAGCAACCTCCGACAAATTTCCAGACGCCCCCTTGATCACAACCTTAATTTGGAAGACGAAGGTAGAGAGCACACAAGCCCTTTAGAAAATTATAGTGGCCGCCAAGGGGCAATTCCGGGTCTTAAACTGGTGGAGAAACAACTCCCTAAAACAGTTAGAGCCACGTGAGGGTCCCAATATATGTTCACCATTCGTTTTATTGGACCTTGAAACTTACATTCCCATTGGATGTCGGGGGCATTTCCGGAGACGAAAGGGTTACATCCGACTGTCTCACGGGTAATATGGGTTATGCCTGCGGCATCTTTGTTTCAACAAATTTTCGACCGGCGGTTGACACTGATTAGTGCAGATAGCCGCGAACTTAGTTCTAGGTAGTTTGAACCCGAGGAGCCTGAGGTTCTTTCTGGGGGACCTCATCTCGTTTGACATAGATGTGGCTGCGTTACGGGAAACTCACTATGATTCGATTGACGATCACGGTCTTCTATCGAGGTATTTCGATGTGTTTTCACTATTTGGTAACTGTCGTGCAAAGGGAGTTTTCCTGTCAGTACGACGCACCCTGACTGCAACGGTAAACGTTGTTCACGCGGATGCTGATAGCAGACCTGCTGTGACCGATATTGCCGTAGAAAAGTGCCAGATTTCGTTGAGGTTTATGCGGTGACTTTCACTCGGGAGAGGACTTCCTTTCTTTTCGGGAATAGAAGGGGTTCCTCGGTTGTTCGGAGCAGTTAATTCTACTAGAAAATTGGGATGCCATCCTTGATCTATAGATAAATAAGGTGGGTAGGCCTAGAGGGTCGGGTGGGTGTGAAACAAGTCTGTCTGGTCTGATGGCTGAATACGAGCTGGTCGGCAGGTTTCGTGTCGATCACCCGGGGCGGTGGTAGTTGACGTGCTTTTTAGTGGCTTTCAAATACTTGCTTGGATCGGTTGTTAGTCAGAAGAGGCAACGTAGCCTATATATTTTGTCCCACGTTCGACTGGTGAGGCTATTCTTACCACAAATTACTTGTGGCCAGTTTGGAAACAGAAAATAGTATTCCTAAGTTAGTTAGGTACTAGAAGTTAAATATCTCCTTACTGGAGAAACGTGACTTCCGGGGCGGGCTAACACTTAATTCATTAAAGGGCTTAATGGGGGCGATAACCGGGAGTAAGTAGTGGGTTAACGCCAAATGTGGTATTAGGCGCTTTTCTCTAAAATATAGCCAACGTCTCCCTTTAAATACAGCTGCAGCAGAAAAGCATTTAGAAAATAAGCTGGCCTGGGCGGTGGATCGGTGGGATCCCCTTAGGCATAGAATTAGCTTAGGGGGACCTGAAACGCTCGACTAAAGAGCAGTAGGATTGTCAAATAGTCAGGGCTAGGTTAAAAAGAGTGTCACACGAAGCCATAAATGTTGACGATGCAGAGCGTAGAGCTCCACTACGTCGCATCTCTGATAGACATATTCGTGAAGTTTCAAGCCTTGAAGGTCACAATCTTGTGTATACTCGTGAGATTTGTGAGGGGTTTCGTGAGCATTTGGTGGATCGCTTCACCCAACTGTCCAGGGTCCGCGTCAAGGAGTTTGGCAACTATTTAGCTAGATCTCTCCGCCCGGAAGCGGCCCGAGCCGCTAGTTGTAATGGGCGTGTTACGGAATGTGAGGTTGCGTTGAAGTAGGTCGGCTACAACAAATCCCCTGGACTTGATGGTTTGCTCTATCAATTTTCTTGAGGCTCTCACACGTATTCGTACATATTGGGACGGATGTAGAGAGTGATCATATTGCTTTAGAAAAAGGGTGGGCCTATAACTCCGTTAAATACAGATTTAATGACTTTGGTCAGAGTTCTTGCGACTCGGTTGCAGGCTGTTATTAGTGAATTGATTGAATTTGATCAGAATTATGCTGTGATGGGGAGATCGATGCAGAACAACTTGCATCTATTACGCATGATCTGAGAGAAGTTACAAGACGACACCGAAGTTCCGCTGATTAATTTAGATCATTCTAAAGCTTTTGACAGGGTCGACCATCGGTTCTTCGGATCTGTTTTAAAGGCCACCTGTTTTACACATGACTTCCGCAGATGGATCTCCATGCTGTATTGTCGCGCAACGGCAGTGGTGCAGATAAACAGGATGCGATCAGAATGGTTTGCTCTTACTCGGTCGATACTTTAGGAGTATCCGATATCTCCTCTACTTTACGTCCTCGCGTTGGAACTTTTCCTTTGCAGGCTTAAGAAAGGGGAGGCTGGACTTGCCCTATACGGTATCACTTTAACTGATGGTGAGCAATCCAGAGTTTCCACGTATGAATATGATGTTACAATGTTCGTTCCGAGCGTTCGAGACATTTTCGCGGTAACTAAGGGACTCACAGGTATGTAGAGGTTACAGGGGCCGTGGTCAACTTTAGCAAATTTAATGGCTTAACGTTGGATGCCTGGAGTGGCGCGGCTGCGTTGCTGGGCTTTTTCAACTAATCAGATGGCCCAGTTCGAATATTTGGTGTCCGGTTCGTACCAGGCCTCCAGGTTGAAAAAAAATGGTCGGAAGTACAGTCTAAGGTCGAAACGTATGTAAGGATTTTGATTAGAAGGGGGCTTTCTCTTAAAGGTCGAGCTGAGGCATGCGACATGTACGTATTTCCTCTTAGCATTTACCGATGAGCTGTACTACCTGTGCATGCGAGACACTTGACGGCTTTGACGCGTCTGCTGTTCTCGCTTTTATGGGAGAAAAAGCCGCTATTCCGTAGACAGGTCTGTTCTAAACGTCCTGATGTGGGGGGGGGGGGCTTGAGAATGCCCGACCTGACGAGCCATTTATATGCCAAGAGGTGAACATTCTTGAGTAGAACTTCGACAGAGGAGTCTACATTGGGCCCTGCGGTTGAGAAGGTTTTCCTCAACCTCATCCCTGATCACTTTACCGAATGCCGTCGTAAGCTAAGGGATCAATCGCAGTTCTTCAACGAATGCCGAGCTGCGCTCAGAGTGCTGCCGGGGTTCAGTGACCTTGCTCGGTCTAGGAAAACACTATATCGGGAATTAGTGGTGGGGATCGCTTCGGATCAATTGGGGGGCGACTAGGATTGTCAGAGTGGCAAGTTCACTCTCAGTAAATTTGGGCGTCAGGCTGGAGTCATCTAAACAATACTGAGTTTTTTCTAACCTTCGATTGGTTCGTAATTTGATACCCTTTGCAAGGAAGATGACATACAAACTGGCGAGCACGCCTTTTTCAACTGCTCCAACCTTTGTGAATACTGGACGTATGTCAACGTGCCTTGATTTAGCGTTCGTAGTCTTCAACATAGATCCCTTGTGGCCCAGAGAAAAACTGAATGGTGTTTATGTCGATTTTAGGCTTAGCTATACTTGTAGTGTCGACTTTACGCTTACAAATAAGGTGTGCGGGCGCCGCCTTCTCATTACGATTTGATTCCGTATTTTAAGCATCAGCTCATAATCAAAATTATATGTGATAGAAAGAGGTTGCCTACCTCACTGTTTAAATGTAGTTAAATACACACCGCGTGTTTATGCGTGTTCATTCGAAATAGATTTGAGTTTGTGTTCCCTGTCTAAGCATGGCACACATCCACCTTAGATCTTTTTTTACAATTGCTTGAATATCCAAGTGTCGGATAATTCTCTTTACCTAGTAGAACTAATGAGTCCTGCGTCCCTGTCTTTATTTTAGGTGTCAGAACGTTTTCAAGATTTCTGTACCCCGATTTACTGCATCACTGACCCGCTATTTATCTTGGAGGACACCGCACACACCATAAAAAAACCTTCACATGTATTTATCTTGTCCTGAAGGCAACGCCCACTCCCACTTACGGACTGACTCTATTTCTTTCGGTCGTTTCGGACGACAGCGAGCAGTTCATACCTCAGATAGGATAGGAAGGTCCTACTAAACTTACACTAATTAGCATTTTATTTTGTTCATTATTGTTCTATACCTTAATTTTGGGGGTATTTTTAAGACTTCTGTGTTCTCCCACTGCCTATCATTAACATTGTACATATGTTTGTAAATAAAAAAAAATCAAGAAACAACCTGGGGATATTTCAATTAGGTTAGTCCATAGAGTGAATGTGGTATTGGAGGATTGAAATTAGTTTTAGGGCATAGATAAGTTGACAACTCCAGACCCCCATTTTCTTTACCCTATCCATTTTGGCCTTGTGCCAGATTTTACATTATTTTATGTTTTTTAATTGTAATTGTTTAAGATAAATAACATTTTTGTTTGTCTTTTGATTGTGAGCAAAGTGTAGTATATGTTCCGATGATACACTGCATGTTACACGATGATGTTTTCCAATCCAGAAGGTGCGTTTTAGGGAACTGAATTTTCCCCACATAAAACACGACCATGCGTCTTATTTTCCATCCCTGGGGAGGCAATTAAATAAGAACAATCTAAGCTGAGCTAGATGAATGAATAATCCAATGGGTCGTATTGTTTGTTGTCCCGGGAATAGCATAATTTACGCTAAATATCTTAATTAGAAGATATCTTGCGTTCGGGTTTCGAATTTCCGCGTGATACGATAATAACGCTATCAGTGTTTGACTATATTGATGCTTCTTACTTATTGGTTGAGCGCTCTCGTAAAGGAAATGATATACGTTTGTATAAAGAGTAATTTTCGCTTAGGTTAGCAGTTGCGTGGAATATATGTAAAAAATGAAAATACATAAAGCGCTATAATTATTCTACTCTCAGGGGCGCATTTTCTGAGATTGTTACGGATACATGACACTGCTTGTCCCAGTAGAAGTGGTCTGCCATTCGATGTTCTAAATCTCGACGTGGATACACTTGTTACCTCTAGCCACACCGAAGATTACTGATACTACGGAACAAGTATCTGTAGATGACTGTTTTTATATAACAGTCAGCAATACTATATATATATATATATATATATATATATATATATATATATATATATATATATATATATATATATATATATATATATAAGTCAGGTTCATATTATATTCACCCAAAAATGAACCACTGTATAGTGTAGGTTTTTTCAAGACACTTTAATCCAAAAACTTTTTACTCTTTTTGAATTGTTCTGATGATTTTGTAATGTTGCAGAGACGATATTGACATAAACACGTTGTTTGGCACAATACAAATGAAACGGACCGTAAAAAATATATCTCACAAAAATGTTATGTCTTTTGGAAATGTGAAAAAATAAAAATAATAAAATAAAACCATGGTTATTAGAATATAATATGAACTTGACTTATATTTGCTTTGTTATCACTAATTGACAAGCATCGAGCTGAATCTTTTAAGGAGACTGCAAAGTAAAAGGGAACTGATAGTATATGCTAATACATATATTGTCATCAATAATATATATATATATATATATATATATATATATATATATATATATTTTAATGTGCAAGCTAAACCTTTAGTAAACATACGTGTTTTCTGTGATACTATCCTCATAAATTGAAACAGTTGTATACTGAACTGAGAACAATAAAAACCCACGAATCAAATAATGAGATCCGACTCTGATTTTATTATATGTTTATGCTTACGAAGACGGACTATTTACAGTCGGTTTCTGTTAAACGACTCGGTTATAAAGCGATATGGATTTTCGAAGGTCGAATACGTACACATACTCAAAATTACTTGCTTCGTTAATAATATATGTTGTTATTTATATTATTAATAAACATCTACTAAAATATTTTGTTACGGCTGAATAGGATCAATATGAAATTAAGTAAACAATATAGTTCGTTTCCAAGTAAATGTTTAAAGTACAATGTTGCATGGATGGCTACACATTTTTGTGTATGCAGTATTATTCCTAAGCAAAACGATTTCTTCGGAACTTTGGTCATAATGTAGATTGTACTTCCTCTGATACATTTACTTGAAAATTATAGACATTTTCTGTCTATTAGATCGATTTAAGGAGGATTATTTAAATTTTGACCAGCTATGGTACGTCCGGCATAGTAACAGAACTTTCTTGTTTAACCTAGTGTAATTATGTCCAACATTGTAGAGGTTCGGAGCGTGTAAATATAGTAATATTAGCATAATTTAATACATGTATCAGTAATAATAGTATTATTATAATTTATATCCTTTCTGACACATGCGTAATACCAACGTTTTTTTGCTTGTACAATTTATTTATTTTTTGTCAAATAGTATTTCTACTATTAATTATTTATTCTCTTTCATGTAACTAGTTATAGGAATAGTAGGAGCAGTGATGACATTCCCCACTCTTTTAGATACGCATTGCATCTCAAGAAGGATACATGGAAAATTTGGAATAATACTGTTTTGTAGTGTGTGTAAGAGACATACATTCGGACAGGCCACAAAAAAGTGCTTACTTATAGTATATAGTATTGCTCACTTTCTACTCAAGTCTGAATGTAGTTTTACGTTGATTATGTTTTGTTTCCTGTTTGATTTTGTGAATACGTGCTACTGATGTGTTTTCTTTTCTTTTATAGTTTCTAAAACATTTAGAAAAAAATAATTGTTTAATCTACGTGTATTCTCTCAGTGACGTTCATGTTTATGCGATATTACATGTGTTTGAATTAATTCTCAATACATGGTATACATATTTCATTTTGTCTTTGATATATACTTATGTTATCATCTACGCATTATGTATGCTATTTGTTTTCATTGAATTATCTCATGATATATGTTTGGTTCTACGTTGAATTTGGTCTAACAGTTTGTGATTATTTATACTTTACTTATTGTGTTTTCTTCTTCTTTTTCATCATCCTTTTCTCCAAATACATTCTCTTCCCTTTCTACATCGTTATCTTTGGTAGTACTAACTTCCACAAATCTCACGCCTCTGGCAGATTATTTTGACAGCGATTAATTGCGAAAAACGCTCGAGTCTAGTTGTGTAAATGACATGTAGCAGTAGAAGGTGTCGACGTTATGTTGCTGTCTATCTGTCTCTCTTTCCTTTATTGGTGTCGTTTTCTTTCAATTTTTTTTTACAGCAGTGATTGTAAAAGTTATTAATAATGATAGCGCACACTGATTTTGAGTTTAAAAACATTGTTCTCAATGATATAGTATGCGTACATAATATCTCGTATGTACTCCTCAAGGACCCTCCACAGAAGACAGCGCTGCCGCTTACACTTCCGGCCCCTTTCGCTATTCAGAAACAAGAGAAAGATTATTCACTACGTGCGAAATTAAAAAAAAACTAGTTTAGACAATGTTCTATCTTATTCCTGTTTTTCTTGTTTTTATTCTCCTCTAAAGAGAGTGATAACACTATGTTCTTTATATAATAGAATATCCCGAGTATCATATCAACTATGCCGATAATCCTAGAAGAGAACGACGGGAGTACCAATACAGCGGACCGTTCCCTGTATACACTTACTCAACTTGTAGCTACTTATTGCATTGTTCACTGAGAGTAACTAATTATTATATCCATTCTTATAGCATAACATATATTCACTTTCTAGATGTAGTTCATACCTTATAAGTTTTCTTGTCTTTTTTTCTTTCTTGATTCCTCTCCTGTATTTCTTGATTGTATGTTCCATAATTTCTGTCCCTCTTTAAAGTTTTTATTGTTTTCATTCTTACTTTTTCTTTACTTTTTATCGTTGCTTTTGATTCTTTCTTATGTCTTGCTTTTTTCTTTTTCCTTCCATTCCTTCTTTATGTTCTTATAGTTACATATTACCTTTCTTGTTGATTGTTCTTTATCACATTTTGCCTTTTATTTCCCATGTTTAAATTATAGATCTCTTCTCATACGTTTCTTCCTTTACATTCTTTCTAGCTTTTGTCGTTTATTTCCCCCCCCCCCCCTGCACTTTATGTCTATCTATTTTTCAATATCAACTTTCATATAGTTGAAATAAATATAAACCTACTGATTCCTCTCAGTTCAGTTTTTCACCAATCTCACCTACTGCGATTGCGGTGAGAAAACTAACGGACTCCACGCATGCGTGGTAGAAATTTTAATAAAGCGTCCACACCGACAAATCCTTGCCCATCTACAATATGGCCGCTATTAATCCACTATAAATCATATTGCACCGCTTTTACACTTCTTCCCCCTCCCTATCCTACATTTCTGACCATCCACCTGTTCCCATATTTTCTTCTACTCCATCGTATCAGCTGACTTTATAAGCTTTAACAAATTTCCTTCCAGAACGTTACGTCCAATATCCAAATATTTTCGCCAAAAGTGTCGGTGGCGTCTAAGCCCGTTTTTATGATCGTCCGTCTTTATTCATAATAAACATTTTTGTTGTATCCAGAAAGGCACATTTTCATTTGTTGGGATTGCATATTTTAGTATCACATTAAGTAAGGAAGAGTTATTGCCCCTAGCCACGGGTGATATTATCTAGAACAATGGCTACCTTTCGCTGGCTCGTTTCACCTGATGAGAAAATTGAAAAAAAAAAAAATGAACTAAGCAAATAAACTATCAACCTTACAACTTAAATATTTTTTTTAAATATTAAATTAGGAACGTCGTATGAGACGGGAAATAGCCACATATATACAGATTTTAGCCGAGTACAGCTTAAAGCATTAGATTAAAAAAGCTCTCCTATATATATATATATATATATATATATATATATATATATATATATTGTTCCAGTCAGCTTATGCTCGTTCATTAACTGGTATAAACCTTTTTATTTATTATTGAAGTCATTTATTTGCGAGACATTTTCAGGCTTGTTATATAATTTTAAAAACCATTTCCAAACGTCCTCGATTTTAACTACATGAATTTATATTCAGATGTTATTCTCACTGGAAATATTTAACCCTAGATATACAGTGCAATACAAGCTGTTTATTTTGCTTACCATCACTGGAGATAGAGATTCTCTTTAGAAAATGATTCTCTGTATTATTATCATTATTATTATTATTATTATTATTATTATTATTATTATTATTATTATTATTATTATTATTATTATTATTATTATTATTATCATCAGCATCAGCAGCAGCAGCAGTAGCATTATTATAATCATCATATGTTTTACTCACTAGAGTTATAATACAAGTCATCGTCAGTGATTGTTCACCGACAACAATCGGTGGTGTTCCCTCGAATCTGAGTGACAACAAGGCTCCCCAGATTTCCAGTACACTAAACCTCTTTTCGATCACCAACACAAATGCCATTGCAGTATCGAAACACCCGATTATCATTGATTTCTCGCTGGAAAGAATCATTGGTCATCTCTGGGACTGTGGAGGCAATAAGCCTCCCCAAGGTCTAAGCATCCTCCCCATTATTCCAGTGTAGGTCTGGTTTGTGCTGTCACTCCTCAGTCTTCTCATCCTTATTAACTCTATACAAATATTTTGTGTGATGTCAGCCTAGGCTTGAGTCATTTTTTGGGGGGTGGGGGTGGAAGCTTATGATTTTTCTTGCAGTTTCTGTTCATGTGGTTTTGTTTTTCCTGTGACTTTGTTTTCTTTTTAACTTCCATTTGACTGGTTACTATTCGTTGCTTAGGCATTCGAGGATATTCCTTAAGATGGTAACTGTTTTTTTTATCATTGCCGTCGTTTGTATTGTCCCAGTTCTCCCTTCGATTCGAATTTCTCCCAGTCATTTATCCAGGTGTTTTAAGACTGTTCCTTCTGCTCCTACGATTATTGGTATTATACTGACTTTCATATTCTTCTATTTCTTCTTATTATTGTTATTGTTATTGTTATTATTATTGTTACTGTCATTATTATTATTATCTTCATTATTATTATTTTTTTTTTATCAGAGTTGTTATTATTGCCCATTATATATTTTTTTTATCTAAGATATGTTTATTTACTTTCATATATACATATATGCGTTCTAATTTACAAGTTTTTAATGCAGGTATAACTGAGTTTTGATTTATAATTATTAGAAATTGGAGGAAAATGAATAATTAATTTACCTTCATGAAGTTTCAACATTTTAACCTAGTTTGCTTATATATATATATATATATATATATATATATATATATATATATATATATATATATATATATATATATATATATAAGGTAGCTATACGTAATTCATTGGTGTACATTCGTTCAATAGCGCTTAAGAAAAAAATAACAAAAAAATATATTTAAGGCGCTAAAAATCACATATAAAATTCGACAGGGGCCCTGGACCAGAGGAAAATTGTTAGGCTACAGACATCGTGGTTTTGGTGGCGAGCTCTTGTTAAAGTCGAGCCGTGCTAACGATTAGTAAAACTATGAAACGCGTACACTTTTGTGTGTGTAAATATAAAATTAATGTATATATATATATATATATATATATATATATATATATTCAAACGATAATCAATAAACAATATCAGAACGTTATAACTTTAGTGTATCGATTAGTTTATGTATAGTTTTAATTCTTCTAATATTGTAACACTGTGTAATTACAATGTTACATTCCCAGAGGCAGTTTATATTAAAATGTTGGAGCTTTTTTACAGCATTTAATACCTAGACAATAACCTGTCATACGGACGAAACAATCCGATTATTTGAGAAAATAAAAGAGGTATCATTATTAGTTTTGAGAGAACAGATACACTTGTTCATTAATTAATGATGCAGATCTGAGTTAAATCTAATAATAATCTGATTTTTCGTTATATAAATATACACGTTGTATATTTAGGTACTCTTGAATAAGACAAAAGTAGGAAGTTGGTGAGAGTTAAAAAGTTGAAATTCTACAGTCATGGAAACACAAACATTAAGAATAGTGAGGTAAATGCATCAATTAGCATACTGGTTGCAGGGAAACTATTGTAGCGCGAGCTGAGACTGACGGCAAACTGTGAGTCCATAAAATAATCAGTCGTAGAACTTGTTTTCTCTCTCTCTCTCTTTCTCTATCTCTATGTCTCTGTGTGTGTCTCTATCTCTCTGTCTCTCTCACATACACACTCTCTCTCTCTGTTTACCCGGATAATAGACCTATGATAATAAAGACGTATATATTTTGGGTAAACATAATTTCATGTCCATTAAATGTGAAAACTATGCTTCGGCCATAAACACCTTGATGAAGAATAACTACCAGTCACGCAGAGCAGATACTGTCTTAGCAATCGTTTGTTTTACAAGTCAATGGAATGTGTTCCGAAAAACTTGTTGCTCTGGTGCACCCTCGATGTAAATACATTCGACCAAGCCGACAATAAGTTGAATCTGATCCATTCACTGTAGAGGTCCTCAGATGCCGGAGAACCTTCTACTTCTTACCTCGTGCTGTCGGCCTTTGGAACTCCCTCTCTGCTCACTATTTCTTCAACTGTACCGACATGCATGAATGTAAAACCAACTTTAGCAAGCATCTCGCTGCACAGTTCCCAATTTAGCATGATTCCCAAAAAGTTCTACTCTAATTCCCAGTAGTCCCTTACGTCTACAGTGGCAACTTGCCTTGTTTGGACTGAACTATGTTTGCAAAAAAAATTGATTCCTCCATCATTTGGTTTCATGTATCAATTCCCGATGAATCTAGACGGTAGCTGCCCTATGAGCGTGTGTCTTCACATTTTATTTGGGCAGTCAGTCAGAATTGAACATATGATACATAATCTGGAATAGTTGGCATATAGATTCGTACCGTTCGTCTCCCTTCAAACTCTTAGTTGTTTATATCGTGATCTTTTACTGTGCGATATATATTTGTTTACTTAATTAAGTATTGTTTTCATTACCTCATCGAAAGGGAAGAGAAGTGCACGGATACTGATCATCAATATAGGCCCATCGCTACTCCAGTCGGCGCTGTTTTTGCTAAGATCAAAGTGTAGTATCTGTTCCGATGGATACTGAACCCCATACCGGTGTTGTCTTGGCCTTCGGGTCTTAATTTACGCCGGTCAATGGGTATGTCCTGTGCAGTTCTGGGAGGTCTACCTTCCCAGGCTTTGTCTCCCCTCTTTGGGGAAGAGTAAGTTTATTGCTTACTGCCTGAGGCGCCCCTACCGGAGAATGCCGACGGGGCTGCCCAGGCAGTTTTTAAACCCCACTTTCCCGACCCGACCTTGGGTCACATCTTACTTGTGGGAGTAAGATAAAAACTGACCTTGTGCCTAACTCCTGGAGAGGAGTAAATCAATACTCCAGTCGGCGCTGTGTCTTTAAGACCTATCACCGGCTGCGTCACTACAGCTAACCTTTTACCTGTTTAAAAAATATCACTAATCATGTGATAAGTACTCATTCAGACATAAGCAATTCATTTATCAACTCATAGCAATATGATTTTTACTTCATCTTAAACATCGGATATTTAGCATGATACAATAAGAAACAAATGTTTATGTTCTGGTCTTGAAAAATTAGAAATAGATTGTTACTTTTTTTTCGAGTTTAGGTCTTTTTCTGTGACAGAATCATTTCTCCCGCCTCAGACTGTTTCTCTGTCAGAAAATAAAAAGGATAAAGATATGTCTATTTACCTGAAAAATACGTAATATTATACACGCACGCACACACACACACACACCCACACACACACACACAATGGTTCACCTACGAATGTACAGCTGCCATTGCTGAGAGGCAACAACCATTCCGTAAATTCGGACGCCATAAGTCAGCTACTAATAGACATAAATTTATAGAGTCAAGAAATAATTGCAAGGCCGGTATAGGTGAAGCAAAGAGAAGGTTTAATGAGTTAACAAAAAAAAACGCATTCAGTCACAGAAACTAGGCACTCGTGATTTTTGGAAAATCTATAATGGTGTAGTGAACAATGGTCAATCGACGATTCCCCCACTATCAAACCACAATTATGTCGTTTGCACGGCCACTGATTAAGCCGAACTACTTGCCCCGCGTTTCGCTTCTAACTCCACTTTGGACACAGACAACCACCTCCTCCCCAAATTCCCTTTGAGGACCGAAGTCACACTTGATAATCTGGTTATCACCCCATCCCAGGTCAGAGACATCATAAAAAACCTTGACACTTCCAAAGCTTTTTTAAATTCTAAAAGTCAGACCGTCTTGATTTAACTGTGGTACAATTCCGAAATATGTAACATAGTTTTCCAATAAATTATTTGTATCAGCTCTCAATATTTCATGCGATCGATCACTTTATTGATTTCTTTTCAATGTAACTTGACATATTATATATATATAAATATATATATTATATATATATATATATATATATATATATATATATATATATATATATATATACATATATACATATGAATACATTTGCGGTAAACGTTTCTATGTTTTATGTTGATGTTTCTTTTTTCATATCCGCCAATATTTAGAAGCTCAACACATACTTGCAACGTTCCCTACTTAATGTGAACACTTATACTCGTGGGTAACCACATAAGATTATTTGTTCAACTGTCGTTGTCCTTTGTCAGTTTCCATGACTAGCCCACTCATTCAACAACGACGACGACACCCCCTGCACTTTTCCGTAGACACAATCGATTTTAAGGGTCGACCCAAATAGCGATGCCCCTTTAAGTGCATTATCTCTCGATGAAAGCGACCATGAAAATGTATGTGGTACTAATAAACACACACACACACATATATATATACATATATATATATATATATATATATATATATATATATATATATATATATATATATATATATATATATATATATATATACATGGATATTGAGCTCGGTTTAAAGTGTGTGAATCAGTGAAAATCAGTAAAATGAGTGTGTATAGCCAGTTAAATATAAAAATACAAAATTAATAAAAATAATATTCCTTGGGCTCGTTATATATATATATATATATATATATATATATATATATATATATATATATATATATATATATATATATATATATGATATTAGAATATTAAATTAAATTAAAGATAATTGATTTATCGTTTAATAATAATCAATCGTAATAATATAAAGCTCAATATACTGAATAGAGCAAGCAATTAAGAGATGAAAGATGAGAATAGAGCATTGTAAAGATACAATATTTATCAAAACATCAGGAGTTCAAAGCATATATATGAATATATATATATATATATATATATATATATATATATATATAAATAATACAAAATAATTATTTCATATACATTTTTTTATGCGATGAAAATATGAAAATATTTTCAACATGACTGTAGTTTTTTTTAATTAGTCCCATAACTGTAAACATATCGCATCATCTATACACTTATTCCAAAGAATACGTCTGGAGGCATAACACATATATTACTATTTCCATATATTCAATGTTGATTGTTCTCAACTATTTTCTGAAATCCAATACAATATTAATATTATAATATGAAATTACAATGGATGACACCCTTTGACATCTTATAATATATCTACGTATACATTATTACAACGACATTTTACACCTTCCAACTGCTAATTGTTTCAGATGTCATAAAGTATTGTTTATCTATTCAACACATTTTCAAATTAATAATGCAAATCGCAGCTTGTTAAATACTCGTGTTTTCCTTCAGAAGACAGTAATTGTTTCTTTGAAAAACCTAGGTTTAAAGGATGCTTGATAAAATATACTTGCTTGCACTGTTCAAATATATTACAATTTTAAAGAATGTAACTTTCATTATTACTTTAGACTGGTAATAAATACAAAGAGAAAGAGAGAGAAAGTTGCGACAACGAGACGTCGTATAGAATAAAAACACGGCGTCACACAAGATATTTTGCGCGAGTATACAGTGAAAGTTGGAAAGTTAGTAACAGTTGTGCCACTTCATGCCTTATTTGCAAATTACGGCTAATTCGAAGAATTAAAATGGAACGTGTTTACAACATAAAATTATGGTAAGTGTTATTATATAAAATTAAAGTCACATAAAATGCTGATGTTGCTATTACTAACTATACTTTAGGATCATCCTAAACTTAAATCAAACTATAATAGGAGAGATCGAAATCCTCATAATTTCATTAATAATAAAACATACATGAAAATGTATACTTATATTAAATAAATATTAGAGTATTTTTATATACATATTATTATTTTATACGTCAAAATTCAGGATATATATAAATGGGGAGTCTTGACATTTGAGCGTGAAAATAAACGTCTTATAATTCTAAATATAAAAAGCCAGATCTAAACATCGAGTTCAGTGCAAGTATCAGGTGAAATTGAGGAAATTCGGAAATAAGGTTCACCGCACAGAGCCAGGTTTCTTCAAGCTACATTTGAACTAGTTCTACAATTCCAGTAAGATATCAAGTAAGAAAATAGAAAGCTCAGTAGACATTTGACCGCAGAGGGATATTCCAGGTAGCTTTAAAGAATGGTTGAGTCAAACAGTCGTAATTAAAGATGAACATGCTCACAAGCATTCAATAAGAAAGCGTCAGTTGTATAGTCTCCAGAACTACTCCTATACAACCAACTGAATGCTAATTAACACATCAGTCAATTAATCTTAATTATGATATTTAGATGGCGTTAGAAATTTTTTTAAATATATATGCTCCTATAACGTTCTAACCTTCAAATAGAACGTGTTAAAATCTAGACCTAATCAGATTATTGGTTTATAAGGTAGAGTAATACAAGTGAAGCTACCGTTGCAAATTGTTAAAACTATGGTAATACCTGCTTTTTGTGTGTGTTTCAAATATAAAAAATACTGTTCAAGTAAGGGTTTACAGTTAGTATTCTGACTTTAACACCAGTCATTTATACACGAATATTGCTGAACGCTCCGCTCGACTAAAGTCGGCAGTTTACCCGCAACGCATATAAATCACCACAAACTCGTTTGAGCTGATCGTAAATCGAATTTACGTCAGATAAAAGAGGGGTTGGCAATATCTAAAGCCAGTGTATTTACAATTCTGTATGAATATTTGTCAATGAGAAAGCTGTGTTCAATTTTAGTACCGCATTTTCTCACAGTCGATCAAAAACAACAACGCGTGGTTTGCAACTGTTTGAACGGAATAGAAAGGGAGTGTTTTTCCTAAATATGTGATGATAGATGAATTATGGATTAACTACTTTTGAATTTTGCTCATCTTGTGAATGGAAATACCATCGGTAGCGAATGTTATATCGTATTATTGGTCCGTCTAAAGAAAAGGGTTGTCAGAAAACGGTCATACATATAGAAAAACATCCTGTGTCATCAGAACTAAGCACTGTGCCAGCAGTTGATTGAAACTGTTGCAAAATTACACATGAATGTTCCTTCAAATTGCTTCCCTACAGAAAACGTATGTTTTTTTTTTCTTTTTTGATAAGGAGGTTATTTTCCAAAAATATCAAATATTTTCCCCAGCCCGGATGTTATTAACAGTAAGTTAAAAATTTACTGAAATGATATGTGAAATCTTATTAAAAATTAATACATTCGTTTTTAGAGTAATTAAATATATATATATATATATATATATATATATATATATATATATATATATATTACTATTTCATGTATCAACATACAATTGTATAAGGAGATATACTTTTTTATGTATCAATTTTCAGTATTTACTTCAACAGTGCTCAATACGTAAGTAGAGCTAAGTCGTAAGCTATGAGAATAGTAGGTTTCTGCATTTCATTTTAGCCTGAAGGATGAAACGCGGGAGCCTCTGTGTAGTTTAATTGCAATACATATAGTGTCATAACTTAATATATATATATATATATATATATATATATATATATATATATATATGTGTGTGTGTGTGTGTATATGTATGTGTCTGTGATTGTTATATATATATATATATATATATATATATATATATATATATATATATATATATTAAATTCCCGAAACAGTTTTTCATGGTAAACAACTGATGATCCATTAAAGTATGTTAGAAGCAAACTTATATAATAACTGTAAAAACTAAATTGACTTACATGAGTGGTTTTCAACTGAACGACTTGGAACTTAAGGGTTTTTTTATGTTTTTGTTAGTTTTAATGGTTGACAAACTTCCGACACTATATATATATATATATATATATATATATATATATATATATATATATATATATATATATATATATATATATATATATATGAGAAAGAGAGGTTATACTTCAAACCACGTCGAGCCAAACGCAGCAGAAAAGGTCAGAATATACTCGGTTTTACAGTTCTTTCAACCCCAGAACATCCATGATGAGCCAGGATAACATTTGATTTTCACAAATCCAAGATAAGCGTTGATAACTTCTCGCACATTAACAAAATAAAATAGTCAGATTAACAAACATAGTTATTCATGAAAATCTAATGTCGCTAAAATAAAAAAAAATACTGGCTTCATATTTTTTGAAAATGAAGTGTTCCAAAATCAAATACTATCAACCATTCATTTTAAATAAATACATTTTATAATGTGATATTTGTTTTATTCATTAAAAAAATGTTTAGCTGACAATTGTTTTACAGTATAAATGAATATAATATTTATTGTATTATAAAAAAATTAAAAAGAATAACAAAAAGGAGATGCAGACGATGGAGACGAGGATGAATATTAACTTCCTCTGTGGCTGTGAATAACTAATTCGGAAGAAATAAAGGCGCTAGACACCAGGTTAAGAAAGTTAAACATGTGTATTTACAATGTTGCTCTCAGTGACCGATGGTTGACACAACACGCTGGTTACACCTCGTAGATATCGAGACTGTTCGGTATTGCACTAGTAGATATATGATGTCGAAAAAAGTAGCCGTTATAAACTGAGATGGGCATTTCGATTCTGCTTCTAGTGTTCGAAAGTTGGAATCAAATTATCCATTCGAAATTCTGATTACATCTAGTAATTATTTAGATTTTTCGGTAGTGTACAGTGAACAAATGATGAAAAAAATATACTTGTAATAGACAAAGCGGAGAACGGAAAATATGGGTCCTTCCGATGCTGCTTTATTTATATATATATATATATATATATATATATATATATATATATGTATATATATGTATATATATATATATATATATATATATATATATAATAAAATTGATATGTAA
>OY744521.1:38372100-38377100 GCA_963556195.1 Sepiola atlantica | reverse complement strand
TTATCGTTTCATTTTTGATGTGTCTTTTTACACCCTATAATGTCATCATCCCTCCTTATTTTAAATAATTAGTCAGAGTCAAAGAAATCCGTACATTTCCGTGAACATCACACATATCTTTTTGTATTCCACTGTTTCTTTCGTTCAATTATCCCCTACATTTCTCTCTCTCTCTCAGTACTTTATTTAATCCGTCTCTTTTAAAATTATTTTATCTTCCACTTTTTTTGCAACCTCAACATCTACTGTATACCCACGAATATACACTTGTTGTTAAAATCGGCGTAGCTTGCCTACGCTTTTTTGTTCTAACGTTACGATACGTAACCTCATCTTAGAATTGGTAGCAGCCATTACTACAGTTTTTTATGTATTTTTTTCACTTTCGTTAAAATTTAACTGTAAGACTGTTCTCCGTTCTTGTTCCTTCTGTTCATATTTTTTATTTCGTTCATCTTTTGTTTAGCCATGTCTATTTTCTTTCTCAATTTCCAGTCCTATATCTGTCACTTGAAAGACGTGCTGTCCCTCTTATGTCAAACTGATAGACACAAGCGAAATCTCACCGACACTCAGATGCGCGCCAAACGCAGAGTCGCAGTTAAAAAAGAAACCATATTAGTACGTCATACCAAAAATCAATGAATATCTTTGGCTTTACTCTCTGACTTGCGAGGCTTTTTTTTTCGATGTTGTTTCACAATTCGTTCCGTTTACCTCCTAGTGTACATTAACGTTAAATGCCTACAGTAAATTCGAAAGTTCATTTCTCGGAGCATGACACCAATTATTCATTTATACTAATGATATTCATCTCATTCGCTTATTATTCAATTATTTTGATTTTATCGGATATCATTCTTTATATTATTTACTTTCTGATTTTCTGTTTATATTTGTGTCGCAAATGTAAACATGACCATTTCTGATGAGATGATGCTAGCAATAATATTCACAAGAATCGCAACTCCTGGTTTGCTTTTTCTTTTTTCATACTGAATCTCGTATTTTTAATAACGTATCATTTGTAAAAGAGAAACTAAGTTGGCAAGTCTTAAATACGTGTGGTCGTCTCTAATGTTCCATCTGTAGTGATAACTTTTCTTGATTCCCAGCGAAATGTGTGCATTGCAATGTTAAAAAGTCGTAAACTCTGTTCTGTTTTACAAAATATCAACAAGACTTGATTTATTTCATGCGCGTAAATATTCACTTTAAGAAGGATAAGTGTTGTATACTAAAAACCTTATTAGAAGACAACCGAAGGAAGTAATTAGTTCATGTGAAAAAAGCAGTACTAATACTACCATATAGTCACAGTAATAATAACATAAAAATATAATAATAATAATAATAATAATAATAATAATAATAATAATAATAATAATAATAATGATAATTATACACCATAAACTCTCCCCCCTTTTCTCCCTCCCCCATCCCCCACTCCCACAAAATGAAAAAAAAAATAGAAAAATAGTGCCGGCCTAGGCTGAAACCAAACAAAATATTTGTAGAGAGTCGAGTAGAATAAGACCGAGGAGGGACAGCATAAACAAGACCTCAACTGGAAAAGTGCAGAGAATGCTGAGACCTTTGGGAGGCTTATTGCCACCCAAATCCCAGAGAAGACACATAGTCAATGTTAGCGAGAAATCAATGGTAAAAGCTATTGCAATATCGCAAGATTATTTGCGGTGGTTATCGAAAAGAGGTGAAGAATACTGGAAATCTGTGGAGGCTTGTTGTCACTCAGACCCCAGGAAGTACTACTGGTTTTTGTCAGTAAGGAATCACTGACGATGATCTTGTGACAACTCCTAGTGAGTAGAAATAATAATGATAATAATAATAATAATAGTAATAATAATAAAAGTAATAATAGTAATATCAATAATAACAACAGCAACAACGACACCGACACCGACAACAACAGTACCTATTTGGCTTTGTGTAACTGTTATATTATGAGGGCCCTTGTATGCCTAAAAGCGTGTAGACCCACTAGTTTTGATTGTGAGAGGAATGAACTTTGTTCGAGTTAAGTGCAGGTCGAAATGACATCTATTTTGAGACAAATAGGTTTGTTCTCAGAATGAGTAATCCCAAGAAGTTAAACAACTGGTGAAACCTGGCCGACTTCAAAAGTTGAGGTTCAATAAATGTCAAGCCAGCTCTGGTTATGATTTATATGACAGAACAAAGGACAGTGAAGTCACTTGTTGTTGTCGAAAACGAGAAATGAAATGAGTCCATCATGGGAGCTCGAAACGACTAGATCGTCGTGAGAGAAAGCGGACGAAATTGTCCAAGGATGTAGACAAATAAGTTAAGACTGCGTCTCTCAAAATGAGACAGAAGATCGACATCTCGCCCCGTCTACAGAATTTAGAAGTTAGCAGATAAGACAAGAAGAAAAGAAGAAGCAACATTAGATAACCACTCTCTCTCGAGTGAAAAAAATAGTCAGACCAATAAATTGTTCACGACCCTCTAGGAAGGATCTGGGAGTTCTTTCTTTCACGTTGGGAGAGTTTTCCGTTTCAGGGGACCGATGCGCCAGCAAACAAGAGGCCACTAGACGAAGGAAAAAAACACGGCAGAGCTATCAACGATGAAGAGATCCGGCCAAGGTAATTAATTTAGAAGGTATGTAACATACTTAAGTTGCATTTGAAACTAACAAATAAATGTTTCGTAGTTGAATAAAAGGAAAATGAAAATATTAAGAATCGGACATATCTACAGTAACTTTGTGATTCATATTTTTTGTTAACGTTGAATTATTAATATATAAATAATAATAATTATTATTATTATCATAGTAACAATAATAATTATTATTATTATACATTCGTTAAAAGTGGGTGTCTTACATATTTTGCTTTAACTATGTCTCCCTAAAAAAAAAATTAATAGAATCTAGAATATTGTTGATGAGATATCGTTGAACTTTATGTAATTTTAATGAAGGGAATTCTTAAAAAAATGTTGATAATACATGCTCGAGATGTTCATTGGTAATGCTAATGTTTTTCCTCATTTCGGCTTGCGTTCCACCCTTTATTCATCTAACGTCGATATTTCGATTCCAGTCTTTGATCATGGATTCTTTTATCTCATTCTCTATTTTCCCACTTTCGCACAATAATCACAAGGCGTAACTCAAATCATATATAGACAATACATAAAAAAGAACAGCGAAAGAAAGATAAAAAGTCAGCAGAAATACAAAAGAGGATACTAAAAATGTATGAGAATAGAAAACGTAAAAGCGCCAACAATTAGAAATTCAAGGAAAAATTATATAAATGAACCAGTCAAGTTGAGAATTCTCGGATTCTACTAACTTGTTTTACGTATCATTTCTATCCATGAAGGCTTTGGGCATCTTCTCTAAATAGTATCCAGAGTCTTCTACAAGTTGGTCGATGAGACGGGATAAGGCAGGATGATGTTTCCTAAGCGATCTTTTGCTGCGGATTAGATTTTAGACGAAGGTTGTTTAAACAAGTTATGACTTACTTATCCCTGAGTGAGCAGAAAGCCGAAGTCTCTTCTCTCTTAACGAGACTGTTCGTGCTATCATCCCCTCAGTCATTACCGCCTTTTTTGTGGTTCAGTGTATGTAGTTCGTTCAACAGGATATCATCCTCCCACCCTGCAATTGGGGGAGCATATATTTTCTTTGATAACATATAACTCGATTGTATTTTACGAAAGAAAGATTAACTGTAAAAATGCAATAATTGAACAAACAATTTCTTACGAATAACTAATTAAACTTTAATAAATTATATATCGAATTATAAATTATTAAATTACAGTTGCTAACTTCGGAAAATTCCGATTTAATATGTCGGAAATTCAGATTATCAATTTTAATTTAATAAAATATGTTTTTCATTCAGTTTAACTAATTTGCAATAATTATGATTGTAAATAAATATATCTCAATAATTATGTGTTATGGTTTTGTATGATTTTGCTTTGTATAATAAATAGTTTTATATTTCGGAATTTTATGATAGAGAATTTTATATTTCGGAATTTTTTGTCTCGGAATTTTATGTTTCCAAATTTATATATCGGAATTTTATATTTCTAAATTTTATGTTTCACAATTTTATATTTCGGAATTTTATATTTCGGAATTTATATTTCGGAATTTTATATTTCGGAATTTTATGATTGGGAATTTTATGTTTCGGAATTTTATTTTTCGGAATGTTATTTTTCGGAATTTAATTCTTCGGAATATTTTGAATAGTGAGTATTTCAATCATTTGAATTCTACTATTCTCATCTTCGTTTTTATTTTCAGAAGGTTTCTGCTTATGTAAACTCCGACCGTTTCCTGGCGATAATTTCGAAAATCAGGAACTGACTTCCAAAAGATACCCTAGGAGAAGGTCGAAAATCACATCGGCTGGTACGTTGTTAAAATAACAACTAAGCTGAGAATACTATTCCAAATATTCTAAATGAGACAAATAGTTTTACTATTTAAGAAAATAAGTGCAAATAAGACATATTTTATTGACTAGTTCTATTTATTTGTTTAGTTTAAGATTTAAAGAAAAACAGTAATCAAATATCATGGGTAAATTTAAAATATTTATTATTGATTTTTTTATTTTAAATTTATTTGCAATAATATCGATTATGCATAGAATATTAAGATTATGAAATAAAAATAATGTTTGATTATAATTTTAATCTAGGCAGCCCACAAACGAGTATGGTGAGGGCCTAGGTAGTATTTTGACTAGGGATCATGTACCGGGTCTGACCAACGATGTAAGCCCACCGTCAGTAGTTCATCATTTTTTGGTGTTACTTTAATTTACTTCTAAAAGACACACTACCACTGAGACATAAAATGCTACTATTAATCAGGTGTCAGATTTATAGAGAAATCCTAAGTGGCAAGTTGTGCCGCGAAACGCTTGTTCACATTAAATTAAAATTCCTACATGTTGCTATAGTCATGTAACTAG
>OY744521.1:38357100-38369600 GCA_963556195.1 Sepiola atlantica | reverse complement strand
TTTAATTTAAACAGCTCGAATGATAATGATCTACAGTACTAGCCTAATGAAAATAGATGTTCATTTATAATTTACCGGGTAACGTTTTTGTATGGGAACATATATCTAGAATAATAATACGCGTTGTTTCTCTGTTCTAATATTTATATGTACAACTAGCTTCCCTTTTGCTTGTAACACTAAGGGAGTTAATCCAGTATACAATAAAGCGAACCCCAGCTGTGTGTATTATTAATAAAGTATGTAATGTAAAAAAGTCAACTGTTTTCCCAGTGAATTTGTCGATATTTAATCAACCGCTGTAGAAGAGTTGGGCAAATATATGTAGCGGGAACACAGATTTGGGTTTGTTTTGTTATGTATATAAAAATATCGTTTATGTAGCAAAGTAAATTATGTATTAAAACACGTATGTATAATATGTAGTCGCAACATATTTTAATTTTATTATGTATATCAATGTGATCTTCAGTCGACATTAACTAACGCAGCATTAGTATTATTTGTAAATGAAACTTTAATTGTTATATTTACCTATATGCAGTAAAGAAGATTCACTTGTTTATATATTTGTATGTACACAATTGACTCCAAATTTGTTTTTACTAATAATTATGCATTGGAAATCATATAATCTAAGCGTTAGTTGTCTAAATGTGGGTTATATTTAGGTTACTTTTATTTTTGCAAAGTGGATAAAAAAAAAGGTTTAAGACCTTCGTAAAATTCAGATACCTGAAATTTTTGGAAATTATTATAAATCAATTTATTCTTCAAATTTAGTTTCTTTTTAGTATTTTAAAGGTTTTTTTGGCGGGCATCATATGGGTCCAACCTTCGATTTAAAACTTCAAATATATCGGAAGTGCATCGAAATGAATCCATAGTTATTATACATCAATTCAGCAAGATTCCCTGAATTTCAATTTCTTTATAAGACACCTTAAACTAATTTATTTATTTAGACATTTTCTAAGAATCAAGATCAGTTTGTGTATTCTGATCAAAATTAGCATAAGGATTCTCAATATAAGGTTAACTATCATTATATATGTATTTTAAACTTTCGTAAGCGGAAATAAAAGTGAGGCAAAACAATTTTGGTAGATGAATTTTGTTTACCCGTCATAGGACGAGTATTATTGTAGTATGATTACAAAAGTGTAGGTAAGTTTGAAATATTTTATTGTATATCGAACAATACACATTTATTTTTTTAAATTAAATAAAAAATTAAAAAACGGATTTCTATGAATCAACAATCCATAATCCATAAACAGATCTGCTAGAATGATATAGCAAAAACAAATAAATTGATCGACCTTAGTCGAGGGCAACTTTTCGTTGGCTTCTACATTGAGATGTAATTAAGGACGTCACTTTTCTCCCTGTCTGCTCTAGTAACATTTGATTCTTATTATGTAATGCTTAGGGTTAAGCAATGAGACAGTATCATTATTTAAAACTTCAGTATGACTACAACGAGGATTTGACGACGGTATCTCGTTCCATTAGCAAACAGTGCAATTATTATACGAAATGGACCAGTTATACAATATAAAATAAATGTATCGACCTAGATCAAGGGCGACCCGAAAGTTAATGTTAATTCACCATTACAACAAGATGTAAGAGTGTGAACCCTTACTGCTGGACTACCCCACTTACTTTTCATTCTCATTTTATGATGTTGAGTGTGTATCAAGTAAACATCAAGTTTTGTTTAGATTGTGGTATGACGTAAGTAAGGATCGAACCCTGATATTGCGGCCCTTTAGGGAACACTTGAACCATTATATAAAATAGGCCACTTATATTCGAAAACTATTCAGTATTAGCTGTTATCTTGTAACACATTTAAAACTATTCAATACATATTTGAAATCAGTTTTCTTCTTTCTTCTAGGAAATATAAATATTAAAATTGATTAAGTGCACTTCTGGTCGGAATTAGTAACGTTCACATATTGGCATATAGTGTTTACAAAAAACGTCGACGAATGTTATGACTATTATTGCACTTACAGGATTTAGCACAGTTGTTGCCAACCAGCGATCCACGAACCATTGATCGTCAGTGCAAAATTTAGTCTGAAAAAAAATGCGACATAAGTTTTACTTTCATAGAAACAATGTAACTATGAAGAAAAAAGTCTTATCGATTTAACTCATGATAAGAAACTCTAGAGCAGATGGTCAGTCATCATACGTTCATTGTTGACTCTCTATAGAAAATGAATAGTATATCTCTATTAAAAAGCAATCAATATTTTAATTCAATTACTAACAACATATTCATACGAAAAGCTGGCGAATCATGATCAAATATTTATATTATATGATTTTTTAGTATTTTGTAGGATAGCATAAAAACGATGAAGAATTTGCCTTTTCTTTATATATTAGATGATCCGGAATAAATCAGACCGATTACAAATCGGTGGCATTCGAATACTAAGTTATTGAAATTCCAAGAATATAACGATTGTGTCAGTTGCTCCGCAATAAACGTAATACATTTCATGAACTTATTAAAATATGCATTCATAATCTGAATGAGGTATTTTAAATTGTAAAATCTCTAAATAAACATTTTATAACTGTTCATTAAATTGTCATCAATATTTTGTTCTTGAAAAATCAATATTTGACTCTGGGTCGACACTTTTTTCTTGTGAATCGTTGAAGTGTGTTCTTAAGAAGAAGAAAATGAAATTCGATGTTATCCTTCCACAAAATGCTTTGCTCAGTTCGGAATTATTTTCAAATGGCCGCCATCTTAAAAGATGTGACGTAACTTTGTATCCGTTTATACAGAGTTACTTCGGTTTAATTGAAATTTAAAAAATATTTAAAAGCAACGCAATAGTAATGTTAACCGGCAACACACTTAGAGTGGTACAAGATAACGTTGGTGTCGTGTTTGCAAAGTATATCAAACTCATTAAAGACACGTTTCTACAACGTAATTTGTAAGTTAGAGATTTCTCCTTTAACTAGTTTATTATATAAGTATATCTTTATAATTATTTTACATTTTAAAATGTCTGTCTGAATGTGACGGTTATTTTCCATGGAACTACTATATTGCTCAACAAAATAATGCTTATATTTCTGATTTTCTTAGATGAGGATTGATAATTTGTATAATTCCGATTATTCGAACTACTGTTC
Organism: Sepiola atlantica; assembly: GCA_963556195.1. Taxonomy (NCBI): domain Eukaryota; kingdom Metazoa; phylum Mollusca; class Cephalopoda; order Sepiida; family Sepiolidae; genus Sepiola; species Sepiola atlantica. Next base: position 38,366,426 of record OY744521.1, on the reverse strand, counting down.
TCATCTTGAGTGTTATTCTCACAACGTTTCGCTTGCTGTAACATCCGGATTTCTTCAGATGTATCTTCTGGGACTCGAATATTACTGAATACTTTTTCCCAGTCATGGCTGACGTAACAAGACCATGCTACCTCGTGGATTTAATAAAGGTTCCGTTTGAAATTCCGTCCATATTCCCGAGTTCGGCAGAAATATTCCCGTGTTCGGAAAGATACACCTGAAGAGAGTCGGAGGTTACAGGGGCCGAAACGTTGTGAGAATAACACTCAAGATGCGAACAGTAGTCCGAATCATCCAAATTATACAAATTAATGATAGTTTATATAGTTTTCTTTAATCAAGTATATTCTTCTATTACGCGGCGTTATGTAAAGTTTGGACACTTACGTAAACCCAGAAATAAGTTAAAATTTACTTGTTTCGTATTGTAGGAATATGTGGCACAAGGCTAAAAGCTAGAGATCAATTGCCCGCGCAAAGTATCACTATAGTCGGATGATAAAAATGCCGTGAACAGACACATTGGTATATGTCTTAGGACCTAACTTTAAAAAACTCACCTCATTCAGACAAAGAACGAATTGATGGTTGGAGGTTGCGAAATGGATGGCAAAACGAAGCAAAGCGAATATGCAATCCACTCATGTGTCTCGAGCTCAGGGATACCAAGTATAATTTATTTAATGTTTAACATGTTTTGCTAGTTTTCGGATTTTCTTATGAATGCAGGAATTACCGATTGATGTCAACACGTTTTGTCATTCCTCTTAACCACGACGTCCCACAGACAGTGCTTTCTACAACAAATCCTAGTAATGTGCAACGTTATATGTATAATTTATGAGTAAATAATATTTATTTTAAATAGAATTACATGTAATTAATTAGTTTCCTTTCATCATATTATTAAAACGTCAGTATATTAACTTTTGAAATCTTCAATGTGTAACATTTAAAACATATTTTATTTACATTTGTTTGTAAATAAATATGATTTTTGTAAGTAATTTTAATACACAGATATATACATATAAATAATTTTACATATACATTTAACTCTGTTATATCTGTGACAACTCATTATTTAAATTCATAAACATTACTATGTTATTTAGTTTAAACTTAGTATAATAGTTTAAGGTTCATAAGTTCAATATATGAAGCTCTCTTGGTAGATTAGATATTTTTTTCAATTTAATTAACTATGATATTTGCTTTATATAATTTTAAGTATCGTATGACTTCACCATCTTTCGAAATATTTCAGATTTCAATGATGTTATTAATATACACATACGCAAAATACATACAAATACACATATAATATATACATAAATTAATTTATGAAAACAGACAGTAGTATATTACTTTAGTGAAAAGTTATATTTTATTTGTGAAGAGTTACTATACTAACTTCATAAATACTTAGAATATTAAATTTGTGAAAAGTTAGTATATCATATCTGTGACAATTTCGTATATTAAATCGCTGAAAAAGTAGTATATTACATTCATCTGATGTTAGTATATTTTATTGGTGAACAGTTAGTATGTTATAGTTTTTGAAAATTGCTATTACATTCGTAGAGGGTTATATAGCATTGAAGAAAAGTGAGTATATACATCCGTGAAAATATGTTATTCGTACAAGGTTAGTATACGACTTTAGTTAAAAAGTATAATTGCTTCCATGAAATGTAATAAAAATTACAGCTCACCAAGTAATTTAACGAACTAACGAAGATGCCTTCTAACATATAGTAAAGCGAAAATATGTTTTGAAAAAAAATATTTGTTTGAACAAAAAAGATCACTTGAAGGTTTAAATGGATTTTTAAAGTAAACTAAACATGTAAAGTGTAAAAGTGTGATCATTACGACCTTTTTATAATTTGTAATACAGAAGCAGACAATCTGACTGTCTGGAGGCGCCACCCGTCATAATCTACGTATATTGTATATATAGTTGATCTACGTCAACTATGAAAGTTCTTAAAGATTATTACTAGTGTAAAGTAAACGATGTTATTGCTTACGGACATGTCATTATACAGGGTGGGCCAAAATAAGGGTCTTATCTTTAAATTTGAATAACTTGAATTTGAATAACTTCCACAAAATAAAAGTTAAACTCACCAAACTTTATGTGTGTGTAGACTGACCCTTCCGAGATTTTTTGAAATAAACAAAACAAATTTTAGCCGAAAAACACTTCTTAAAACTTACAAAAACTAAAGTATTGTTTTTTACACTGTTTTGAGTTTTTTAAGCAAAAATAATGTTTTCTAAATGAGGGTACGTTCCTTAGGGCTAATACGGCTCATGCTTGCTTCGGAAGGGGTCCTTTACTTATTCTAAAAAAAAAATTTAAAAAATCAATAAATAAAAAAGTTATGAATTTTTAAAAATAGGACCCTTATTTTTGCCCACCCTGTATATGAATTTCTGAGGTGATAAAAGTTTATTGACACATAAACAAATAAATAACACTGTCAATTAAAAGAAATAATTCCCGAACGTATATTTCCTAGATAATTATACAGAGATACTCCTAATATCTCCTAAAACCTTCATATAAAAAGTAGACACCTTAAATGTTAGCTTAAATCTATGTTGCAGCAGAGATTTGTAGGTTTAAAATAAATTTAATTTTCTGTTATGTTTTTGACTAAGAAACTAAACACTAGTTTCAATGGTAAAGTTTAAAGATAACATATTTTTACTCCCAAAGAGTTCACATGAGAATCATTACCAGTGATCTATCAGTGGCAATAACAGATGGTACCTCTTGGAGTCTGAGCGAGCATAAAGTCTACTTTGATATCCAGTATCCACTGTATGACCACTGCAAATTATTTGGCGTCTTAAAAAGAGCCGTTTGCCATCGAGGTATCGTTTATAATCTAATTTACGTTTCTTTGAGAGTTGAGTGAAAATAAGCCTTCTCAGAATGCTATTACCTTCGAGTACAAGTCTGGATAGTGTTGTCGCTCTTCGGTGTTTGTATCCTTTTTAATTCGTCGCATGTTAGCTTATGTGGTTTACCTTACTGATAAACACTGGTATATTAAGTTCGCTTGCATCTGTCTAATATTTGTTTCTATATTTACAGATTTAGCAGCGTTATTCTATTTCAACTTCGTCAGTTTCACATATTTATATTTATTGGCTTCCGCACTCGATAGTTTCCCTTTTATATTTCACATGTTTGGGTCAGTGTTGTGTTTGTATGTTATCAATCCTCTTATGATTCCCATTTCTCCTCGTCCTTTTTCCAGGTTTTAAAAACTGTTTTCGTGGTCCTACACTCTTTTGTATTGCATTAGTTTTCTTTTCATTCCATATTCCACCAGATTGCTTTCTAGCTCAATCTATTCAATTAGATATTTCCTCCTTTATATTTGTCCTGTGAACTGTTGGCACTGCGAAATCTACAATTTGACAGGGTGTATTACTTATTGTTTACCATTATCACATTCGGTTTGTTTTTTTTTGCTTAGGTGACGTTATCTATTATTATTTCAAAGTCATATAGGCTTTACTGCTTTTCCTGTTTTCAATAATAGGTTCGGTTTTAACCAGATCTATTTGTGGGCATGTTCAAAATACGTTTTGCCGAGGCCGGTGTGATTACGTTTCTATGTGTCTACATGTGTGTGTTTTTTTATTGTAAGGGTGGAAATCAAATTATGGAATATTGGATTACTGTATAGTTCTTTTTATATTTTTTCATTCCTATTTCACATTACCTGTGTTCCTTATTGGCGTATGTTGCATCATTTGTCCTAGTTTACTGAGATTTTTCTTAGTGCTCCTACAATTATAGGTATTACTGTAACTTTATTAATGTAGATTATATATTATTACTATTTTATTATTATCATTATTATTATTATTATTATTATTATATTATTATTATTATCATTATTCTTCTTCTTCTTCTTCTTATTATTATTATTATTATTATATTTATTATTATTATTATTATTATTATTATTATTATTATTATTATTATTATTATTATTATTATTATTATTATTATTATTATTATTATTATTATTATTATTATTATTAATATTATTGGAATATTAAAATTAGATCCGATACTGGGGTTTCAAACTTTTGTTTTCTTAAGTAAAACATTGCCTAAAAGAAGCAAAGAGACTACATTTTGTCAAACAATTAATGATGCCAAACATCCCTGTAACAACACCGAAATAAATACACTGCTTTACATAAAATATATTTCTTGGGAATAATTTTAGACATTCATGTTTTTTATTACTAACTTTCATGTAGTTAGATTTTGTTCGGATTGTATACAGTTTCCTCTCCGTAATTATCGAATGCGTTTATTTCATAGATTATAAAAATAGTCTTATACAGAAAAAAATAATATGAAGTAATGGTCAAAGGCAATTAAACTACTCTGCGTGGAATACATTACACACACAGAGTGGCAAACATGCCACGCACGGAATCGTTAATCATCTATATGAAGTTAAGATGTCTTTTCCCCTTTACCTTCGGCAAGAGTAAGAAAATAATCACATGCATCACAGGCTACTAAACTCACTACTATATTAAGCTTATTCACTCGAGCGTGTTTTAATAAATTTATGATTATATGCTCAATCTAAAACTAAATATTACTTTTGGCTCACCATCGTAGACTCTCCCCAAAACGTACTCCATAGAGGCGGTAGCAAAAACTTTTCCCTCTGATATTTCACTACTAACATTCTCCTCATCTAGACCGGGAATTAATAAAAAACGGATACTTTATAAAAACGTAACCCTTATTATTTTCTATTCGTGTGCTATTAATTTAATACACAATGCAATACATTCCGCACAAATTAAATAGACGCATCCTTACATTCCACTGATTTTCGAGAATATCGGATTACGTAATGTTTACATATTACGTATAGATTTATTCTCCCTCCGGTTTTTACGAAATACATTAAACGAACATAATTACTTATAATATTCTGTAAGTAAAAATGGCGGCTACAATCTCTTCAGCACATCGACTTTAGACATGACCCTTATCACTTTTCCTTGGCTTCAGATATAATTTCATTATTTTCCTCAACACTTATATAATTTCTTACATTTCTCTTTTAAGGTTAAAAAATAATTTTAAATACTTACAGCGTAAAAAGAAGTGCAGTATTTATTTCGACAACATTCAATTGTTGATAGCAAATTCTATGGAAGCACGTAATATCAGTTTCTCCACGAACCGTACACTACTTTAACTAACAGACAATGCAAGTTCATTGTTTCACATTCGACCATCCATACAAGCCGCACATTAATCCAACATTTTGTTTTCCTTTTCCCGTTAGGTATTCTTCGTTTTTTTTTATTAGTGTGTGTGTTGGGGGGTACGTAAGATGTTTTATTTTCTTCTTTACATTACCCTATTACAACCGCTAATTTTCTCTCTCCCTCTGTCTATCTCACTATACCTCACCTTTTTTGTCCTCTTCTCTCTCTATCTTTATCTCTCCCTCTTTCTCACTCTTTCTCTTTCTCTCTCTCTCTCTCTATCTCTCTCTCTCTATATATATATACATGTATATATACACATGTATATATATACATGTATATATACATGTATATGTATATATATATGTATATGTATATATATACATGTATATGTGTATATATACATGTATATGTATATATATATGTATATATATATATACATGTATATATATATATATATATATATATATATATATACATATATTAGTTAATTACTAAAAAAAACGTGTTTACATTTTAGCAGCTTGTAACATTACAAAGATACGTACATTTTGTATTGCTCGTATATGATTTAAATTAGGATTCTTGGATTTATTTAAGTATATTTTTATAATGACGCATAACGTTACTTTATTTAACTCACGAGAGTTAAAAGGCTTCAAACACAGACCGGCGTAACATTAAAAATAAGTTTGTTTACATACTTTCTTCGTCGCTAAATCTGCTCTCTCGGCATTTTACTAATATATATGAGGCACGTGGTCCATACTAATAGTTTGTCTTTTTACATCATACTTGTTTGAAACAGTATTTACTGACTTACACATCACATTTGTTTTGTATTTCTAGCTTCATACGAAATTCGGATTCACGTGACTAATATTATAATTAATCAACACCTTAATTTGCGCAATTCAGATCAAAATTGTTTTATTTTTCTTTCATTATTACACCATATATATTTATCTTACATGCCTAAACAAGAATGTAGAGTCGTTACACATGGCCCACATTCAGTTACATTTGACTCCCCACGAGGGCATAGTTAGACATAACGTAAGTTCTTAAAGTGTCTTAAATCTACTAACATAAATAAATATTTTCGAATTCTACAAGGATTTGCTTTCAATGACGGACGAGATAATAGCTTACAGATCGAACAAATATCCCGGCTCGAAACAAGTACCCCTTTCTATTATCTATTTTAGTTCTATGCGTGACCTATTTGCGTTATGTCGGCATTTTCATAAAAGATATTATACACGTTGGGATTTACGTGACTAAAAAATTAATTAATCAACACTTTAATTTACGTAATTCAGATCAACATTGATTTCATTTTTTTTTTACTTTTTATTATTACACACTATATATTTATCATATTAGCCTAAAATATAATTTACTTACAAATATTCTGGCTCGAAACAAGTAACATTTTCCATAATCGGTTAGTGAATGAGATAGCCTTCTACACGGTGTCAATTTCTATTTTTGTTCAACTCATGAATAATACTTTACGCGGGTAAATAGATTTTCCACAATTCCAAACCAATATTTCTTCTAAACATTAAAAATGTCTGATGCCACCTATTTGCGTTCTGTCGGATGCTGACAACTTTTAATTCATTCTTTTATATTTCTTCGGGGCAACGCCGGGCGACGGGTCCAGCTAGTAAAATATATAATCCTTTCTGTAATCCAACTATACTTTGTACAAATAACACATCACTATCTGCCTAATAATTCCACCGAGTTGCATTTAGGTATGCCCGTTCAATGATAATCACCTCTGGATAAATATGCAAATTTTGGATAGCATTTGACAGTCCCCTCTTTGAACTGCGCTGTTTGGGCTGTGATGTCTCTCTTCAGTAAAGGCATAGTGTGAGCATTGTTTTGCTAGATAGTATCTTTCATATAGCCCCACAAATTCTTATCGGTGGGGAGGAAAGATCCGGTTAGTATCGACCCATTCAGAAGACGATCACCACAATATCCCCGCATATTATTGTACGCCGAAGGAATAAATACTGTTTGACATACACGACTGGTGAACAAGCCAGGCATATATTGAGTGTGAGTTTTATTAACGCTTGCAAGTGTGGTATTTTTGAAGCTTCGCCTGTACTTCATAGAATAGGGTTATGAACTTATTGTTTTTCTTGCCGCAGCATTTTACTATTTTGGCTGTATTCTTATATTTATAAGCTTATTTTCATATATTAGAGGTGATTAGTGAACATGGGTAGCTGATTGTAAATCAGCATACATATGTTTGGTTACAGCAGATATATGTGTATGTTCTACTGTAATTTTAGTTTTATCAGTGCAATTAGGGTCAAATATAGAATGCATTTCAATAGAACTTACTCGACTTACCTTTTATCTATTATTTGTTAAATATTCACAGCAAAACTCGTCTGGCTACCACAACTGCAAAAATATTCCCTTTCTCCGTCTGCGTGCCTGACATCAAACGTGATATACACGAACAGTTTTTTCCAATGAACTTATAATATTACTACGTGATTTCTTCCCTTCAGATTACAGCATGGTCGTCTTGAAATCCAATGTAAACAAATACTTGTTATAACCCGTCATCATAAGTAATACAATTTAATTCATACCAGTAAGCATTTTAAATCATCACATAATATTCTCCAGCACTTAACTGAAATCCATAACTCGACTGGATGTTATCCTTGATAAGTCTTTACTAATTATTTTTAAACGAGGCAATAGAATTAAAAATAAAAGCTTAATAGCACATAGCGAAAAGAAAATTATTTCAAGAGAAAAAAAAGAATAAATATGGATAACTTGTATACAAATGTGTTTCTTATATAAAACAATGTATGAAGGATGGAGCGAGATAAGGCGTTACGGCAGAGAATATGTATGGCATAGTTACATTTTTGTGGAACAGTTAGTGTTTATAAGTGACGACGCACAGAAAAATTGTCAGTTTATATTTGTATTGCAACTACAGACGAGGGCTTTTGATTGAAATTTAAAGTGTTTTATTCTGCGACTATAAATCCGGCTGGGTGAATTGACGAAGACATGAATGAACTCGTCATGTAGATATTTGACCTGTTAATTTTCTTGTATCGATCTCAATTGATTAGTCTTGCTACAAATAAAGTGATTGCAATATTGCTCTGCGGTTGCATGTGTTACATATAAAGCCACAGCACGTTACCAAATGAGTATATAACAGTGAGACTGATCCTCTTCTCGGCATGCGCATTTTAGAGAACGACATCGTTAACATTCACTCGACGTTCAGCAACCAACACATGTTTCAAAACGAATGGCGGAGAAAAAAAAAACGAACGATGATCGAAGAAAATGAACGTGGCCAAATCTGAGATAATGGCGGGAAAAGAGAATGAAATGAAGACCGGGCGTAATTCTCTTGTGTATATATTGGCGCGAAATGTCAGACTGACGGACATTGGCGATGCTGATAAGAACAATACATGACAACGATTGACGAGCAAAAAAAAAAATGGGAAATACTTTTTCATATAACATATATTTTTCTTTTACATACGCACGCAGTTGTTTTAGGATACACGTTATACTTCCAATAGAAATCCTTGAGGAGTGCAAGAATAACATCTGTTTCAGAAATGAATCGCAAACAATAATAAATAATGAATACTGCACACACCTTTCCGAAAAATATGGCTACATGTTTTTTTTTTATTAAGAACTTTCTGAATATACGTCTCCAGGCGATTATTTTGCTAGTTAATAATTTTAAAAAATCACCAAAAAGAAAGGTTTTGACAACTTCTATGTCCATTTAGGAAGTTTGAAATCAAGATGGATAAATATAACATTAAATTATATGTCTACAATACATATAGTCCACTATTAGTAGTTTTTCTGTTTCTCTATTCAAGTATACTTTTCGTGGCAATATCGGTGTGTTCTCTTGTAAATTATCCATATTACTGCTTTTCGTCCCCTTTATGTCGACTCTTTAGTTCTAGTTTCGTTGCTTTTCGTACTGTTTATTTTACTGGTTATTTGCAGTAGAA
>OY744521.1:38347100-38352100 GCA_963556195.1 Sepiola atlantica | reverse complement strand
ATGTTATTTTAACAATGTTTGCATGAATGAGAAAATGCTACCTAAGTACACACAATATATCAAGGGAGGCGCGATAGCGCTCTATCCATTAATAGAACTCAAAAACGGCCTATGCTAGAAATCTCATTTCTTTGATCAATCATAACTCAAAAACCAATGAACCAAATTAGTTAAAACTTTGCACAATTTTTTTATTTGATAGGTGCTATAAGTGTGTAGAATTTCAGCATCATTAGTCAAGGCAACCTAGAGATCCAGACAGGTCAGGCATGATTTTGTGTTATCTGTGTGTACGTACGTACGAATGTGTCATTCTGTATCTCATCAACTATTTAATGGATTCAGCTGATTTTTGGCAGAGATAGAGGTTTTAGGGTCTAGTTGATGACATTTAAATTTCAGTTCACCATGCAACTTAGTTTTTCAGAAAATTAAAAAAAAAAACGTATTATCCAACGTATTCATGTACTAATCCGATAAAAATGCCGAGTCACTGAAAACGTCCTATAATCCCTTGCCGGGTGTACCCGGTATTGCCATGAATTCTGTTCGGTTGCATCAGGTCATACAATAACTTCTGTCCGGATGTATCAATAACATCATAGGAAGGCTACGCTAAGAGTGTGCAGATGAAAAGGAGAGGGAATCAGTAAGAGTGATTTTAGTTGTTCTATGGATGCCTCCTTGATTTTCTAAGTACTCGGCGTTGTCCGGGAGAAAAGTGCCCATTATCCTAGATAGAGCTACTGTAGTGATAAGTGGGCATACTATTTTAACGCCATCTACGTTTCTCTTCAGACTGTTGTGCACATGGAAATGAGGGGAGATAATAAGGGTGATTTTAGTAGTGTTCTGGATGCTTCCTTAATTTTCTAAGTACTCGCGGTTGTCCGGGAGAAAAGTGCTCAATATCCTAGATAGAGTTACTGTAGTGATAAGTTTCGATAATATTTTAACGCCATCTACGTTTCTCTTCAGACTATTGTGCCCATGGAAATGAAAGGAAATCAGTAAGAGTGATTTAAGTAGTTCTCTGGATGCCTCCTTGATTTTCTAAGTACTCAGCATTGTCAGGGATTAAAGTGCTCAATGTCCTAGATAGAGCTACTGTGAAAAAGAGGGGTAACAGTAAGGAGGTGCTTCTAGTGCTTCTACAATATAGGACCCGGAGGCTTCTGCAGAATAGGGACCATGGGTGCTTCTGCAGTATAGGGATTAGGGGTGCTTCTACAGTATAGGACCCAGCACTGGGGTGCTTCTACAATATAGGATCCGGAGGCTTCTGCAGAATAGGGGCCTTGGGTGCTTCTGCAGTATAGGGACCAGGGGTTCTTCTACAGTATAGGACACAGCACCGGGGGTGCTTCTACAACATAGGACCCGGAGGCTTCTGCAGAATAGGGGCCTTGGGTGCTTCTGCAGTATATGGACCAGGGGTGCTTCTACAGTATAGGACCCAGAACCGGGGGTTCTTCTACAATATAGGACCCGGAGGCTTCTGCAATATAGGGACCATGGGGTCTTCTGCAGTATACGGACCGGAGGTGCTTCTGGTGCTTCTACGGTATAAGGACCAAGCACCGGGGGTCCTTCTACAATATAGGACCCGGAGGCTTCTGCAGTATGGTTGTTTGATATGACCGAGGCGCCTCGGAAATATTTTTTCTTTCTTTAACTAAAAATATTTATATGTATGGGAAAGGTAAAGAAAATGGAGCGGTCAAAATTTTATTTCATTTTATTTTTTTTAAATTAAAAATATATGTATGGCGGAGGATAAAAAAAAATTGGGGTGGGAGGGTCAATTTTTTTTTCTTTATTAAACTAAACATATTTCTATCTAGAAGGAAATAAAAATTGTTTTGGGGGGTGGGTCAAAAATGTTATTCTATTTTTTTTTTCAATTCAAAATATTTCTATGAATGGGGGAAGATGAAAAACATTTGGGGGGTGCGGATTTTTTTACTTTTTTAATTAAAAATATTTATATGTATGGGGTAGGATGAAAAGAAATTTTGGGGGTCAACATTTTTATTTTCCTTTTGTTTAAAAATATTTCTATGTATGTGGAGGGTAAACAAATTGGGGGGTTTCAAAAAATGTTGTAATTTAAAAAAGATGTGTTTATTAAAAATATTTCTATCTGTGGAGGAGGATACAAAAAACAAATTGAGTGGGGGGCAAAACAACTTCTTTTTTTCTTTTTTAACCTTAAAATATTTCCATTTATGATAGTGACACTACATGAAATAACACTATTTTTTTTCTGACACGACAGAGGCACATTAATATGAGTTCTTAGGTATGCTAACTGACGTGGAGATAGATACATATATAGTATGTGCACCCTTGCATAGATAGGTAAGTATATAGTATGCGCACCGGAGCGGCGATAGGTATATATATAGTATGTGAACCGGGGTGGCAATAGGTACGTATATAGTAATGCATAGGGGTGGCGATATGTACGTATATAACATGCGACCCGGGGCGGCGATCAATACGATTATAGCACACGTTCCTGGGCTGCGATCAGTATGTATATAGCACGCGCACCGGGGTGGGGATAGGTACGTATTTAGCATTCGCACCGGGGCAACGATAGCTACGTATTTAGCATTCTCAGCGGAGCGGCGATATGTACGTATTTAGCATTCGCACTGGGGCGGCGATAGGTACGTATTTAGCATTCGCACCGGGACGGCAATATGTACATATTTAATATTCGCACTGGGGCAGCGATAGGTACTTATGTAGTATCCACGCCGTGGCGGCAATAGGTACGTATTTAGAATTCACACCGGGGCTGCGATAAGTATGCATTTAGCTTTCAGGGGTGGCGATAGGTACGTATACAGCGTGTTCACATGGGCAGCAATAAGTACGCATATAGCATGCGTACCGGGGCGGTGATAGGTATGTATTTAGCATTTGCTCCGGGGCGGCGATCGGTACGTATATAGCACGCGCACCGGGACGGCGATAGGTACGTATATAGCATGCGCAACGGGCCGGCAGAAAGGTACGTATTTAGCATTTGCACCGGAGCGGCGATAGGTACGTATTAACGTTCGCACCGGGGCGGCGATATGTGCATATTTAGTATTCACACGGGGGCAGCGATAGGTACTTATGTAGTTTGCACACCGGGGCGGCAATAGGTACGTATTTAGCATTCGCACTGGGGCGGCGATAGGTACGTATTTAGCATTCGCACCGGGGCGGCGATAGGTACGTATTCAGCTTCTGAACAGGGCGGCGATAGGTACTTATATAGTATCTGCACCCAGGCGGCGATAGGTACTTATATATTATCCTCACTGGGGCGGCGATAGTTACGTATATAGTATGAACACCGGAACTGAGATAAGTACCTATATAGAAAGCGCAGACAGAGGTGGTACTTTTTATAGAAATACGTCATACTATTGCCTTGGCCAACGTAGGAGGAATAGTGGGGAAGAAACAGCTTTCGCAAAAGGCAAAATTAAAAAGTAGCGGTAAAATGGGGCGACCATTGTATTGAGGCATAGCCTATACAAAAGTAGTGACATTCCATGAAAAATGCCTGTATACTTAAATCATATACCCTTAATAGGGGTAAGATGAAAATTCACATACACTAAACACTAAATGTACAAAAGCAAAGAAATTCACAAAATTTTACACTTTTATTGTCATTAAGGGTATGCGAGCACAACAGGGCTATGTATTTTACTGGTAGGATTTTTTTTTCAGCGCAAGACATCGAACAAGAATTAATAGTGTATACAAAATCTCTTAGGCTTTTCCGAAGGGAATTCGGCTGGAACTCATCGTCTTCTTTTATTGACAAACGTTCTGATCGATCTGATGTTCTTATGGAAGCTACCTAATATCGACTGAGCCTAGGTCGATCCAGTAAGAACTTAGACTTTGGCTGTAGGCTACGTGTTGGACCCTTAGGCAAGGTTACAAAGTAAGAACCGAAATAAAGTGCCATTCTATTGCCTATATTTGTCATATTAGAGCCGTAGAGTACTGTTTTTTGTTCAGAGAAAACGGAGATTTCAGAGAAATTTAAAATACCAAGTTTACAGTTCATATTTTTTATTGATAAGATTTAAAATTCTTGTTTGAGGATCTTCAATCTTAATTGTACAAAAATGTATTGTATTGTTGAAAAAATACAGTAAAAATCGTTTATATATAAAAAAAAATGGTGAAAGTTGTTAATTCTAATGAATTAAAGTGTGAAACATAAAATTGACTTATATACAACAAGAATACCTTCATTTTCCTTAATACATAACAATGCTGCTAGTGCCGTATGAATAATGGTTCCACTCGGGGGTGATTGATAAAAATACTATAAAGGTAAGTAAAATACCAGTTAAAATGTTTATTGGCAATGCTTATATTTACAGTTCTAACATAGTAACAATGTTTATATTTTTTATAAGAAAAATTCCTACCAATAAAATACATAGCCCTGTTGTGCTCGCATACTCTTAATGACAATAAAACTGTAAAGATTTGGGAATTTCTTTGCTTTTGTACATTTAGTGTTTAGTGTATATGATTTTTCATCTTAACCCTATAAAGGGCATATGCTTTCAGTATACTGGCATTTTTCATGGAATATATATATATATATATATATATATATATATATATATATATATATATATATATAATTTATTTAGATACTGTATATTACATATTTCAGCAATGTACCGCGGTTTCATCCAAAAGGGAAGATTTAGACACCTTTAGTAAATCTGTGTGCCCAGTGGAATAATCGGCAATCTGAAATCATTGTAGTCACGTCCCGATAGGGAATGGCGTCAACACTTCCCTATCGGGGCGTGACTACAATCATTTCAGCTTGCCGATGATTCCACTGAGCACAGAGATTTACTAAATATGTCTAAATCTGCCCTTTTGGATGAAACCGCGGTACATTGCTGAAATATGTAATATACAGTATCTAAATAAATTATATTAGCTCTCTTATATGA
>OY744521.1:38342100-38344600 GCA_963556195.1 Sepiola atlantica | reverse complement strand
AAACTACTTATATACATTGAAATATGCTTAAAATACAAACATCTGTTCTCATTCGATCACTTTAATGAGACAAGATTTGGATCAATCAGTATTCAGATGGGCTACCCTTTAGCATTCCAAGTTAACCTAAGCAAAAACTGGGCATCGCTTCGAAATCAAATTTAAAAAAAAAACATAGATTTAATGTATTGATTATCGAACACCAATTGGTCATGTGCCTTGTTCTTACACTAGATGGAGGTTAAAACCGTTTTTAAGACCAGCGAGTTAATGTAGAACAATTAACTTGTGTTTTCATATGTTTTTTTTGTTATTTGTTTTTCGATGTTGTTTCCTGTTTCTATTTAGTATTGTCTATCATTATTTAAATAGGGTGAAAAATCTTTTAAAAATGTATAAACAATGACCATATAAGTATATCACAATGCAGGATGTATAAATATGCATTTCGATAGCCTTCTGTGACCCTTCTATATATATATATATATATATATATATATATATATATATATATATATATATATATATATATATATATATATATAAATAATGGAACAAGAAAGCCATGGATCATATTTATATCAATTTGACCGAAACATTAGATGGACAATTCGGAAAATTGAAAAAATAAAAAAGTCGCATCAAACAAAACCACTCCGTGTTATTTAATAATGTTTGCCTAAATAAATATATATGCATATATATATATATATATATATATATATATATATATATATATATATATATATATACATATATATATATATATATAATTCACACAATGCTTTAAGAAAACTATATAAACTAATATTATTGAGTTATGATTATACATATATATATATATATATAATTCACACAATGCTTTAAGAAAACTATATAAACTAATATTATTGAGTTATGATTATCTTATTGTAAAAAATATGACAGCACGCTTTGACGTTGTATTCGCAACATCAAATGCAGTTGTAGCAACACTGAGGACTAATGCATATGATATATGCACATGTGCAGCAAAACATGCCATTCAGCCACTGGACTGAAAAATACCGTAAAGTTTAATGTACATAAGTTTCCTCATGCTGCTTTAGTTTTTGTTTGTGTGTTTGTTAAGCGAGTCGGACTACTGTATAGAAATCCCGAACATCGTGTCTCGAGATTATCTAGTCAACATGCAGCCCTCCTCCGTTGTTGCAACTATTCGTTAACCTGCAAGATTGCAGGTTTTCATTCCCAACACCGCGAGTAGTAAGGCCCAGTGCTTGCATACGAAGTTGGGGAAGGGTTTAGCCTTAAACACAAAAAGGAATGGCTCCAGAGCAACATTGCAACTTTCTACCCTATTGATGCGCGGGTCTGCGTATGACACAGCTTTGCAACCGGGACCAGAAGGCGATGTATTCTGATGTCGAATTCTCCTGGATTTTTACCGGATCCCTGTTCGCAAAGTTAAAGCCTTAATCAAGCTTTTTGCCAAACCTGGCTGCTATGAGTGTCCCTATTAAAAATCGGATTTCCAGAAGGTAAAGCTCTCATACAACAGCTTCTACCACGATGGGGAAGGAGATGTAGATGCTGCTGTCAATCTATTATATGATGCATACGTTGTATGGAAACTAGAACGTGTTAACCTGTGCCAGATTAATTTATGTACACACGCAAACTGATACTATACGAGTTTGATCTATGGTAGAGAGAGATAAACACACAGCAATGACTATCATTGTTTCGAACTGTAAACATGTATGAAAAATTATATTCAGAAAAAAAACGGATTTCCAATTAAATCGGTAAATGTGTTTTTTTTGTGTTTTTATCGAAATCTCCTGTTTTACCAAACACATAAATACTTCAATCCTTATTTGTCACGGCACCATTTGGCTGAATTTGATTTCTTTCTCTTTTCTTCCAATATCTTGCCTTAACTTTTCTTGTTCTTTTCTTGTTGCTCTCTCTTTCTCTCTCGGTATTGTCTTGTCTTTGCCCTGCCTCCCTTTCATCTCGTATTACAATTCTATCTGAAAATGTTGATTTTGGCATACTTTAAACAATTCATGATATGGGTAGGGAGGGTAGAACACATTTGTTTAATCCAAAAATGACTTTCTGCATCGTTCCCCTTAACATGCACACTGAGGTATTTATCTTAATTTTGACTTTCTTAGTTGAAACTGATTTCAGTTGTTTAGGAAAATCCTGCAAATAATTGAATTGTCTTAACATGAAGCAAACTTGCGGCAACTAAGAGAGTAGAAAGTAAACCATTGGTTTACTTCCGGCAGCCTCATAACTCTCGCTTTCCTTATTTTGTATTTTAGTTTTCACAATTAAAGAGCGTTGGAGAATAATTATTCTGAGTCGGAATGTAGCCATATAACACTTATATTTGGCTTGTTTTCTTTTACTTTGAAATTGTATTTTCTTTAGCTCTTTACATAAAGTGGCTTCATGTCTTGTCTCGGGCGATTTCCACCAAAAATTTAAAAAAGAACAGAGTGTGAAG
>OY744521.1:38259600-38337100 GCA_963556195.1 Sepiola atlantica | reverse complement strand
ACAACTTCTACGGACTACCTAAGATACATGAATCAAATGAGATAAGAAGTGCCATCAACACACAGACATCAGAATATATTAGTGTCCCGAGTCCTAGTGACCTTACATTTAGACCTATAGTAGCAGGACCATCATGCCCAACAAGAAGACTGAGTAACTTAATTGACATATTACTACAACCATTCACCGATCAAGTCAAGAGCTACATAAGAAGTGACATACACCTCCTAGGCTCCTTACCACAAATAGTAAATCCCGGGACTAAATTAGTTACATTTGACATCAGCAGCTTATATAGCAATATACCCCATGACTTAGGTAAACAGGCTGGATTGACAAACACCAACAAATACTACACTACAGATTCACCAAACAATTCACCATTGACAGCATAGACATTATTCTCAACAATAAATTCTTTTGAATGGTATAACAAACACTACATCCAGATTCTAGGTACAACAATGGGAATAAAACTGGCACCAACATATGCCATCCTAACACTGGCCTACCTAGAAAAGATCTTGTATGAAAAGATAGAAGAAATATATGGACAGAATATTCAAGCTCTCTTCATAAAATCTTGGAAAAGATACCTGGATGATTGTGTTATCCTCTGGGAACCGACATGGGGGCAGCAATAAATAACACAGCATACAACAAAACCTACACTCCAAGATTACATTCACGATTGAACACAGTCAAACAGAACTACACTTCCTAGATGTACTAATTAAAATTAAAAACACTCACATAATCACAGACATCTACAACAAACCCACAGACACCCAACAATATCTCTATTTTAGAAGCCATCACCCCAAAAGCTGGCTACTCCCTAGCACGCAGGATCTGTACTATAGTCAGTGACAAAGACCTCCGGATTGTCCGACTGGATGAACTGCGGAACACTTTAACAAGAAGAGGATATCCGCTACAAATAATACACAAAGGTATGCACCTAGCAGAAAACATTCCATTAGAATAATTACGAATCCCCAAGAAACGAAACAAAGAACAAATATTAGCATACATCTTTACACACAACAAAAACAATCCAGAAGTATTCACAGAAATAACAAGAAACCTAACCGTACTCAACCAAAACAACAAACTAAACAACATATTAAAAAACAACGAAAATAATAAAAAGCAAACGCCAACCCCAAAAACTCAAACAAATTTTAACCTTACGCAAACTGAACCAACAGACAAAATGCAACAAGGAAAGATGTGAGGTTAGTGACATAATAATAGAGGGGACTCATAACATTTAAACACCAAACACACACATTCACAATAAAAAAAACGCTAATGGCACCTCCAAGAACGTTGTCTATGTGCTAGAATGTACAATATGTAACGAAGCTTATATAGGGGCGACTAAAACATTTAATAATAGAGTATCTTTACATAAAAACAACATTAAAATCAATGAAAACCGTAAATTATCCGTCTCCCAACATGTGCACTCATGCAGCGGAGGAAAATTGAAAATAATGCCAATTTTCCAAAGCCAAGATTACACCTACTTACTAACACAAGAAAACACTTAATATTTAAATTCAATCCAGCATTGAACAGATCATAACTCTAACAACAGAAAATGTGAACCACCCTTCTATCAATTTTGTTTACCTCTCTCTACAAATCTATCTGACCATACGGCTGTATGTGCCCCCATATGTGTGTGTGCATGTTTGTGTGTGTGTCGGTGTTTGTGTCGCTCATCTATGTACAAGATTCAGAACTGACGATTCACGTGCGCACACACACGCCCACACACACGCGGACACAACAGCTATTTTGGAGACTGGGCAATAAAAAGTAATAAATTTCAAAAGAAAATCTACGCACCCCAATAAATTAAGATGACCGATAAAATAAAGGTCAAAATAACACGTACTTAATAAACACACACGACTTTGACCAAGAGAAGCAGGAACAATAAAAAAATAAAAAACAAAAGATATAAAATTATCAAAACACTTACTCACACACTCGCAAACCAACACATGTGCAAAAACGTCAAACAATAACATATTTCCTCAAATGAAACAACACTATTTCAAATCGAAAGACATTTCATCAAATGGATTCACATAGCTGATGATAGCGGACCACCACCTGAAACGCGTAATATAACATTATAAAATTATAAAATTATAAAATGATGAAATAAAAAAATAATAAATAAATGTTGAAAAATATATTTTACAAATGTTGGTAGCCTTACTCGTTTACATATATATTTTTCTCATGTTGGAACTGCACTAATACTGCAGTACCCTCTTTTAAATATATATATATATATATATATATATATATATATATATATATATATAGAGAGAGAGAGAGAGAGAGAGAGAGAGAGAGAGAGAGAGAGATATATAGTGAATGCTTTTATTCAAACATGTACAAGGTCTGCTACACTGGCATGTCGATTTTATCGATCTACAGCTCCTAAGAGCTGAGGTCTCATCAGGCAGAGAATTATTTTTTGATCCAACTTGGTTGCTGGAATTCAGCAACCAGGTTGGATCAAAAAATAATTTTCTGCCTGATGAGACCTCAGCTCTTGAGAGCTGTAGATCGATAACATCGACATGCCAGTGTAGCAGACCTTGTACATGTTTGAATAAAAACATTCACAATACAGCTCTATATTTTTTATTGAGCACTATTTTATAAACCCGGTTTGATTCCCTTTGGATTTCTACCCTGTGGATTTTTACCCTACCTGGATTACTATATATATATATATATATATATATATATATATATATAGAGAGAGAGAGAGAGAGAGAGTGAGAGAGAGAGGGAGATGGAATGTAACCGAATATATCATTATATTAAAGTATTGCGTCCTTATTATTTATTTTTTAATTATCTGTTTGTGTTGACTCTTTAGCTTTCCTCTTTTTAACTATCTTCTTTATTCAACTCTTAAATAATAATTCACAGAACGTGTACACCATTAAGAGGATATTAATATACGAGTAAAAATTATGTTGCACATTCCATCCGGTACTTCCCGAAAATACCCTCTTAATTCTTTGTTTACCATTATCTCTAAATTCATCTGATTTCATCTTAAAATGTAGCTCGCTATTGCTTTCACCATTCTTATCTGGCAACTTATTCCAAAAATATATTACTCTATACAATTTCACTCTATAAAATGTTACTCTATAATATGTTATTTGGAAGAGATTATATTAATCCACCTTTTTGTACTAATGAGTCACTGCTTATCAAAGTTCAAAGGTCACTCAGTTATAAAAGTTAATGAGTTGTAAAGTGTATGGTCAGACAACACGTTAGGGATTGCAGGTGATGGTTGAAACTGAGTAGAATTTGTTTATTTAAGAAAACTGCTCAACAAGAATTTGTTAACATTGGATTTAAAAACAAACACTAGTTTTTATTTCGGCATGTTTTAGATGCATATTCATAATTTGTTTCATTTGTATTTTTCGGACTACTGTTCTCAGTGAATATCCGCCAGATCCTGTGACGTGACGGATTAAATGCTAAGTAACAATCAGTTCTAAATATATATGTATTTATTTTGGGTACAGAAAAATTTGTACAAAATTGGATAAGTATATATATATATATATATATATATATATATATATATATATATATATATATATATAATAATGGTAATAATCCAGGTGAAAAATATCCACAGGGTGGTAATCCAGAGAATTTTAACCGGGTTTATAAAAAGTGCTCAATATCAAAATAGAGCTTTATATATGATAATTTTATTTACACAGACATGTAAAAAATCTGCGACACTGGCATGTCGATGTTATCGATCAACAGTTACTATAAACTGAGATCTCATCAGGCAGAGTTAGAATCCGATCTTAACCTCAGATCATATTTGGAGAGAACGGATTCTAACTCTGCCTGATGAGATTTCAGTTTATAGTAACTGTTGATCGATAACATCGACATGCCAGTGTCGCAGATTTTGTACATGTCTGTGTGAATAAAATTATCATATATACATATATATATATATATATATATATATATATATGTACATATATATATAAACCTATGTATGTAAATACGTAAAAGT
Organism: Sepiola atlantica; assembly: GCA_963556195.1. Lineage (NCBI taxonomy): Eukaryota > Metazoa > Mollusca > Cephalopoda > Sepiida > Sepiolidae > Sepiola > Sepiola atlantica. The sequence goes on along the minus strand of OY744521.1, from coordinate 38,333,004 downwards.
TTATATAAATAAGTGTGTAATAATACGTGTATGTAGACATATGTTTAAGCATATATATATAATGATGATTTTGCTGTTGACATTAAGTGCCCATATAGAAATAGATATAGGAGCTATCGATCTGGTTTCGATCCAAACACTAGGTGGTCGTTACAGTTTCACTTTTGAGTCAATCTATTTGTCGATCATTGGAGAAAGAGATTTTTCCCCTAACTTGTATTTTATGATTGCCGTCGGCGGCCAATTGCCCGTGGAAACGTTTAAACGATACACCAACTTCAGGGCGAATAGACGATTTGAAATCGAAGCTTCGCTATTTTATGTTCTGTGTCTGTTTCGGAGACATTATATCCGTACTTGTCAATAGCCTATTCAGATATTCACATACTCAGATAAAAGTAGGTAAAATACGTGCACACACGCTCACACACACACACACACACACACACACACACACACACACACACACACACATATATATATATATATATATATATATATATATATATATATATATATATATATACAACTGCACTTAAAGGGACGGTTAGAATCTTAAAACGATCTGAGTGTCTGAACTAGCCGGTGAATGTCGAGCATCCGGTAGGATTCTCCATTTCCAGCAAAAACTGAAATATAAGAAAGAAAAACGAAAGATTAATGTATAAATATATAGAGGACTTCTTGAAGACACGATATAAAATGAATAAGGGTGACTGCGGAGGGATTCTATAGTGGGGACCATGCTTGTGTAAATAGAGGAACATGGGAGTTCCTCTAAATGATTGATTCCACAATCATGACTCAGGTATAATAAACCCTATGTAATACATAGGCAGAAAGGAGCTATATGTTAAAATATTTCCTAATGGTATTAATGAAAATAATAAGGTAGTTTTGCGAAACTAAGACGCCCGTCCTACAGCCCGCCCATGTAATCATTAAACCACACTATTACACACAGACACGCACAAACGTATATATATATATTCCCGAAACAGTTTTTCATGGTAAACAACTGATGATCCCTTAAAATAGTGTTAGAAATAAACTAATATAATAACTGTAAAAAATAAATTGACTTACATGAGTGATTTTCCACTGGAAGACTTGGGACTATAAGTTTTTTAAATTTTTTTTTTAATATAGTTTTAATCGTTGAGAAACTTCCGAGACTATATATATATATATATGTGTGTGTGTGTGTGTGTGTGTGTGTGTGTGTGTGTGTAAGTGCAATATGTCTCTCCATGTACTCATTACATCGCGCCATTAAACACAGATACGCACGCACACACACACACACACACACACACACATATATATATATATATATATATATATATATATATATAGATAGATAGATAGATAGATAGATAGATAGATAGCGAAGGATAAATCGAACAAAGACTCCGGAAAACATCTATTCACGGACGAAAGAGGATAATCTTCCAATTTTCTGCGCAGCGTCTTATTCCGGACGTCTTGTTTGTTATGTCATATATTTACATTTAGCTCTACCCACACCAGTCTAACAACAATGCATTCGCCCCTTTTCTAACGAATCGCTTATACTATATAAATATTAATTTCATCTAATACCAGTTAGGAAGTGAATTGAGACATCTGAAAATCTAACCATCATGAAGAAAACTGACCAGATATCAGTCTTGCAATATAAGCCCACTCCTACAAGTAAACGCTATACTTATGTAACTGGTCTCGTTTGGGGCGATCACTTGGCATATGAAGCATGTAGTCTCTTTATGGATGTTCATAACAAAATATTGAGCACACAGAGCAGAAGAAAAAAATACTCTAGGTTAGATTTAGTTCTGTAGAACCTGGTAAGCAAAAATCACATATTGCAAATTGTATTACTCAAAAAGTCATCCGCTCTCGGATTCAGGTGGTATGTAGTACTACCTTTGTCGTGTATCATTCGCATCTCCAACTTGATTGCTCATGATAGGTAATATCACAAGTACACATAAACACAACTCAAATGTCTAACTATATGTAATTGCCCCACTCTCACCAAACTATATGTACAGATTTATCTAACCCATCTCTTATTACAGGGTCTACAAATCACATGTAAACGGCATTCTATATTTTAGATACACATATATTTCGCCACCCACTCCCAATCATGAAAATATAGCACAAAATCAGTTACTGAAACTGCAAATATACCACTCGACATAGGGAGCGGTGCTGTCCACACACATCAAGCGTAACATTTAAATAGAAAACATTTAAATTAATCTTTGCGACACCCAGCTTAATTTGTATATATATATATATATATATATATATATATATATATATATATATATACATATATATATGCATATATATACATATATATACATATATATATGTATACATATATATATATATGTATATATATATACATATATATACACATACATATATATATACATATATATATACATATATATATACATATATATATGTATACATATATATATATACATATATATATATATATACATATATATATACATATATATATGTATACATATATATATACATATATATATATACATATATATACATATATAGATATATATATACATATATACATACATATATATATATATATATATATATATATATATATATATATATGTATATATATATGTGTATATATAACCTTAAATTTCGCCATCCCCTGTATATATATATATATATATATTTTGTTTTACAGTTAATTCGATGAGTTTGTATATATACACCCCCCACACACGTATATATATATATATATATATATATATATATATATATATATATATATATATATATATATATATATATATATATGTGTGTGTGTGGGTAGGGGTGTATATATACACACATATATATATAAACTTATTATTTCATGTATATACAGATATCATATTATTAAATGATATAATATATTTTGTATATATTTTTTATATTTACTTCAAGATTGTTCAATACGTAGACATAGTTTAATAGTAGTATTAAGTGGCAGTCTTCTGGAGATTATAGTTGAACACCTTCAATATGGGTGATAATAAGAATACAACTCCGAATTAAATTAGACTTCTACCTGGTCATGGCTGAGGGAACGATAGCGAACAATCGCAATGCGTTACATAAATAATTGTGTTTGAAATTCCGTACAGATTCCCGAATTCGACAAGATACATTTGAAGAAGGTTGGAGTTTATGTTGGCTGAAAATTTGTGACAATAACATTTAAGATGAGAATAGTAGTCAGAATAATCCAAATAATACATACATGTTGTAGTTTATAGTATTGTGTTTCACAGACTTGTATATCTGGAAATAAACTTTGCTCATGGATATTCTTTATAGTCTAAGGTAAACAGAAGGAGAATAGAAAATTATTCAAAATTTCTATTTGTTTAACAAATATATAATATCTTGTTCAATTAACTTATTTTATTCTACAAGCAAGTTATCATTTACTGCTAGTGTTATATATATATTTTTCTGTTAATTAGTTATCTTAATACATTTTAGTAAATTAGAATTAGTTAAGAATTAGTTGGATACTTAGCCGGAAAGTTTTTACTATTAGATAGTTCGTTTACTAAGATTTTCTTCTCATCTCTATTGCAAATACTTCTTTATAATGTGTATTTAAAATGTACACTGATGAACTTTTTTGACGAATAAAGATGTGTCTTTTCTTTGATTACGTGTTCAGTTATTTATTTTCTCCACTTATTTTTCAACAGATATTCAGGTATATAGATATATGTATACATATGTATATATGTATCTATGTTATGCCCTTTCTTTAGATACATATATATATATAGAGAGAGAGATAGAGATAGAGAAGATATATATATATATATATATATATATATATATATATATATATATATATATATATATATATATATATATATAGACTTTATATATATATATATATATATATATATATATATATATATATATATAGACTTTTCTAGGACTTTCTTTTCTTACCGTTGTTCTTCCTTGCTTTTTAAGTTTGACTTTTATTTTTATTTTTATTATTTTTTTCCTCTTCTTTTCTTAAGTGACCTCAACTATTACAACGCCACATTGTGTTTTGTCGGCAGTTGAAACCAGTATTCCAGACATTTAATTTCCCTGATGATCTGCCAAGCAAGTAACTGCTTGGTAGTGAAACACGTGTAGGAAAAAACATTTAATTTGAATAAATAGTATTTGTAAGAAAAAATATCTTTAATGGTGATCATTGGTGTCTTGAAAGGAATGCTTTGGTAAGCCTTCATAAAATCACATATATATATATATATATATATATATATATATAGAGAGAGAGAGAGAGAGAGAGAGAGAGCGAGAGAGTGCTGTATGCGTGTATGTATTTTATCTTAGCCCGCGGAATACATGGTACTTACTGATAAACGCCTTAGAGGTTTGTTACAATTTATTTGTTTTATTTAAAGAAGTTCGTAGAAATAATGTATATAAGTTTCTTAAAAGTAATAGTACTTCACCAATTGAGATAACAGTTTTCTTAAATTAATATAACATTCCATTTACGTCGTTTGTATCGTTTGTGTAACATAATATCATAAAGAGATTAATATATGTTATCAATTAAAATACTTAAGATTATTTAACTGTCGAAGAATCCATGCATATACTTGACGCGATTAATATAACTCATTAAAACTAAACACACTTTTATTTCATCGACTAAAAGTAGTAGCATTCTATGTCCGGCGACATGTAGAACTCATAAAAAGATACCAAATAATGAAGTAAATATGTAGGACGGCTGGTAATCTTTAAGAGTGCGTGCATCCGCTACTCTACTATTTAACACAGAGCCAGGGGTACGACATCATTAAGCACGATTATAAAAAATAATGAAATTTAAAATAGATTCTCATGACAAAACTTCATATGTAATTTTTATATCAACAATATAAAATTCACAAGAAAAATAATGCATATCTATATTTATATTAATATATATTTAGGCATGTGTATATGTTTATATATTACTATGTATACAATACATTTGTATATATAGGATTCACTCCTGAACAAATACTATGCTAATAAGGGATTTTAGAACACAACTGTTTTGCTTAAGAGTTTGTAGTGTGGGTTATATTTAGTTTCATTTAGTTTTATACAAAGAAAAGAACGATGAGGTTGACGACTTTGGGGATATTAAGGTACCTCCCCTTTTTGTGAAATTTAAACAATACTTAATAAGGAACAATTAATATTAAACAAATTTCATTTTTTAGTATTTAAGCAGGCTTTTTTATATGAGCACAACCTACCACTTTAAAATTCAAATGTGTTAGATTTGAATTAAATATTATCAATAGTTATTCCATCCAAATTAAACAAAGTTCCGTCCATGTACATTTCTTCTTAAGCCCTCTTAGATATTTTTATAATAAGGAATTTCCAGTATCACAATTATTTTGGAAAAATGGATAAAGGGTCTAGATATAATGGTTAAGTAGCATCATATTTTGATTTTAATCTTCGTACATAAAAGTGGTTAAAAACTGTTCAGTGACAAGGATGATTTTGAACAAGTATTTTTTCTTTTAATATATATATATATATATATATATATATATATATATATATATATATACTAGCAAAAAATGCCTGCCTTCCGGGCAGCAATTAATGAGGTTGTAACTTCCTTTACAGACACCAAAGAAATAATTTTCAATTGTCATTTTAATAACTTTGAAGAATACAACAAACTGATGATTGTTGTTGAGTTATTTGATATATTCTAATGTGGAAGAAATTTACTGTGCATGATCATAGTCACATTTTATTTGTTAGGAACCAAACAACAAAAGGTTAATTGATATGGCTTGTAAGATATTCAAAGTCGAGAAATTTTAGCTTGTTTCATCATGAAAATGAAATTGAGTTACCCATTAAAAACTGGTTATATAATGAAATAAATACAATAAGGGTCGATTGGTCGGATAGCCCAATTGTATATTACTAATGGGTACTGTGAACGTTTCGTCTTTCTTATAAAAGACAGAAAATAAGATTTAATGAATATTAAACAAAATTAATCTATTATTTTTTTCTTGTAATTTACCAGAGGATTTTTTTCTATGACAAATGTTAAAGTCATCATCATCATCATCATCATCATCATCATCATCATCATCATCATCATCATCATCATCATCATCATCATTACCAACATGTTGACTCTTCGGCTTTTTGGCTCGGAGAAAAATGTAGTATCTGTTCTAAATCTACACTTAGTGTGTATGTCCTCTGTCAGTCAAGGAGAAATTCTTCTAGACTGAGACAATTGAATTGTTTGTTCCAATACACAGTGCCTTATTTGGGGGAGATCAATTGTTCGTCATTGACATTGTGCCTAACGCTGCTCACTTTGGAGGAAGTTAATAGGAACAGCAGCAACAACAACACATTTATTAAAAAATAATAAACGCATGTATTTAACTATTAACAATACGCCTTTGTTAATTATTTTTGTTTAATGCGAACTTTATTTTTAAAATGGAAATATTCCCAGAGTTATCCAAGTTTTGGCTGTTTAAATATACCTGTGCGAAGACGAAACCGAATAAAATGAAACGGAATTAATGATTTTGAAATGTAAATTCAATTCATCAAATCAGTAAACATTATATTACTACTGCTAATAATTAAGATATTAATATCAAGTAAAGTATTTCGTATATAAGAATACAGAATTAAATTACAAGTAAATATGCAAATAAGGTATACCCTGTATAGTGTTTAGTTAGGTTTCCTGTCAGTCTATATACCGTATGTGAAAATATTTTAGTGAATGATGTAAGTTGGTACATATAAGGTGTTTTGATATGAATTTAGTTGGGATAAATGAAAAAAAACTTTCGCATTTGTTCATTTTTATATATATATATATATATATATATATATATATATATATATATATATATATATAATACACACATTCTTTATCGTGGTAAACTTATGTGGCTAGACTTTAATGCTCTACCTAGTAAGCTATAAAACCGGTCACTTATAGTCGGATAAATTATGTAATATATAAAAAGAAAATATTATGTTTTAAATTATGTTTACGATGGTGTTAGCAAAACCAACTCAATGTTTTACCAACCCGATTATTGCTTTTACGTTTTGATAGCAGATCCAGGAAAGATAGACGTTTAAATGTTGCAAAATTCCATGAACTTTCAGAAGTCAAACTATTAAAGGCACACATACTCCGATTGAAGAGGGTGATTTAGCTCCGATCTCATACATTAAAACCTACTACTCCAGTTTTAGTGAGGCCTTCAACAATTCCATTTTTCATATATTTCATTCTCGTAGCTTTGCACTTTTTATACAATTTTCCAATACTTTTTCAGAAAAGTATTTACATCTTTTGAAATGATAATTTTTGATTATTTTTTAACCAACTTATCTTTGTATTTTTCTGATGATAAAAATCAATTATTGGAAAACCATGACTTAAGGAACAAAACATAAATATTGTTTTAATTGAATACACCTTTTTTGAACAACTGAAGACGTAATAGATTTTGCATTATTACAATCTTTATTCTCATCTTTTATTCATATATATCTATATATATATATATATATATATATATATATATATATATATATATATATATATATATATATGTGTGATTTTATGAAGGCTTACCAAAGCATTCCTTTCAGGACACCAATGATCACCATTAAAGATATTTTTTCTTACAAATATTATTTATTCAAATTAAATGTTTTTTCCTACACGTGTTTCACTACCAAGTAGTTACTTGCTTGGCAGATCATCAGGGAAATTAAATGTCTGGAATACTGGTTTCAACTGCCGACAATACACAATGTGGCGTTGCAATAGTTGAGGTCACTTAAGAAGAGAAGAGGAAAAAAAAATAAAAATAAAAGTCAAAATTAAAAAACAAGGAAAGAACAACGATAAAAAAGAAAGTCCTAGAAAAGTCTTAGAAAAGTAGCTCGTTCATTATTTCTTCCACCAAGCCAACAAGCAAATAATCGGTCCCAAATACATTAAAAAAAACAAAAAAACCGGAACAATGTGCGATAATACACTTTCACGTCGGCCGGCTCAATGATGAATAAATCCCCCCCCCCACAAAAAAACAAAAGAACTAAATCATTCAAGTACCGCTCATAAGTTACCATTCCAATCCAATGATAGTATGGGAATTCTAAATCCAACTTCTCACAAGAAAAGTTCATATTAATTATCTGTACTCTGTAATCGAGTCTCATCGAGCTTGTTTTTTATTGGAACAACCCCGGTCTTCACTGAATGATCTATTTTATAAGTGAAAAATCTAAATATATATATATATATATATATATATATATATATATATATATATATATACATATAACAACTTAGAAAGGTACAACATTATGATATAGTCATTATTTAGTATATCTGTTCGAATAATTCGACATTAATAAAGTTAGTAGAGTACATGTTTCTGAGACAAATGTATTAAGCCTCTTTATCAGAAACAGAGTCACCAACATTTCGTTAATAGTCCAGTCTAGTCAGCCAGTAAAGTCTCAATCGGACTACAACTGTATTAAAACAGAGTTTTCAACATTATTAAAAATTACTAACATAATTAATATTTTGAATCATTTTCTGTATAGCTAGTATAGAATTTAAAAACAAAAGTCAATCTTAAATTAATTTTTCTCTAATTCGTTTCAACATCACACGGATTGATAACACACAAAACACAAGATGAAGGAAAAAAAAGAAAAAAAACATGTATTTTTTATAAATCTTGCTTTGAAAGTCTGACGAGGAAATGTATATCCGAAAATTAAATCGAAAAAAATAATAATAGTTAAAGCTGAAACGCATTGTATGGCGTTCTAATTGCTCATAATTATCTTTTTTAATTAAAATTATAATATAAACAATGCTTTTAAAACGAAAAACAGCATTTCTTATTATAATTTCCAGAGCCACGCGCTGTTCTTGACTAAAGTGACTCTCATCCCAAGTTCGATTGAACATCACACGGATTGATAACACACAAAAAACGAAATGAAAAACAAATGAAAAAAAACGAATTTTAATATATCTTTATTTGAAATTCTGACGAACATTAAATTGAAAACAAATAATAGTTAATAAAACTAAAATTTATAGTATGGCGTTTTAATTGCTCATTATTATTTAATTCATATATATATATATATATATATATATATATATATATATATATATATTAAATACATAGAAAAGCCTACAAATATCATCACTATCAATGTACTAGTGTATTCGGCCAGTAGGTTTGATTGAAGACTGTGCTTATACATAAATATCTGATTCGCCCATTAATAATGTTAGCAATCTGAACAAAAGGAAAGTTTAATTTTAACATTGTGTGAATTTCACAAGCGAATCATAATCATAATACCATAATAAAAAAGAAAGAGAAAACATGATCAGATATTTATTAATCGATTGATGCGACTTATGAAAAATGTATTATTTATATGAACTATCCAATAAGATCTTGAGCGTTTTCATTGACGATACCTTCGGGCTTAATACTGTTCTGTTCGTTGTGTATGTGTGTATGTGTATTTTCTGTTCACGTATCGGGTTTTAGAAATATACTCAATCTTTATCCGCTTAAAAAGCCAATTTTGCGCTAACATCGGTTTACCGATTCTCAGAATATTCCGCTAATCATCTCACTGTCGCGGTCAATGCCGTTGAAACATAATCTTAAATTAGCAAACTCGCGTATCAAAAGTCCTCGTTCTCTCTTTCTTTCCCTTATCACTGGACATAGCTCTCTCTCCCCCTATCTCTCCCTCTCTTTCTCTATCTCTCTTTGCCTTCTAACTTAATATCTCTCTCTTATTAATATATGTGTATTCCTCTTTCTCTCACATCGGGCTCCTCTTTCCATTGCCCAACAGATTATTTCGACCTACTTCTCTAGTCTTTGTAGTTTTACTGTAATACAAATGACAGGCAAAGATGGCCGTCGCTGGCGTCAGCCCGCCCCCCAAACATGGAGAACAGAGTAGAAAATTAAGATGGTGCACGGCGTGATTGATAAGTTGCAACTCATCCCGTACGACCCTGTCATATCCCAGACGTTCGGCCATTTTGTTGAGCGATCTTGATTAGTTTGTATATATTAATAAGCGCGGGAACTAGGAGTCGCTGTGTATATTAATAACTTAGAAGAGAGCCTCCATTTCCTCACTACCGAGCTTCTTTCTGTAACTACTGGTATTATTTTTGCAACGGTTATTTGTGTTAAGAAAACGATTTCCAGTAGAGTTAAGGACATTATTTTGACGTGTAAGAGGTTGTGAATATGCGCATGTAATACACACACACACACACCTCACACAAACCTCACACAAACCTCACACACACACACACACACACAACTATATATCTCTCTCTTTCTCTCTCTCTCACTCTCTTTCCCTCTCTCTATCCCTCTCTCTATGTATATATTTATATATATATATATATTTATATATATATATATATACACCCATATTTATATATATATATATATATTTATATACACCCATATTTATATATATATATATATATATATAAAACAAGGTAAAACTATGTTAAAATGCTTAGCTTAATTCAGTTACACCAACCGGTGTGGCCTTATTCAATTAACAAAATATGGACATCTTATTAAAATTACTTACTGCCTATCACCCCCATTTTTCTTCTCCATAATTATTAGACTAGACCAAATTAAATCAGCTACTATTTTAAATTAAAATTATAAAAAATAATAAGAATAATAATAAATAAAATTAATAAATAAACGAAGAATTGTTTCAATCGTCACATTTAAAAAATGTAGACGTCCGTCTTTTACGTGAACGGTTTGCCGGCGTATTTTTAAAGAAATTCCATTCTTTAACTCGCGTTTTATTAATTTTTGCCATTAAAGACCTGAAGATGATTCCGGAGAGAATCGAAAACGTTAGTCCAACACACGGATCCTACATTAATTCATTCCATTTCCACGTCAAAAAGATCATTCGACGAATGGAAAAAATAAAAAAGGAATCACTAAACAGAAGCGTTCTGTTGTTTTCAACAACACATGCATATATATATATATATATATATATATATATATATATATATATATACATGGTATTAATTAAGATCCATGTATGTATGCATATATCCGTATGTATATATATATATATATATATATATATATATATATATATATATATATATATATATATATATATATATAAGAATGAAATGTTTTCTCAAATGAAACACTTTTATCAAATGGAATTTACATCTGCAGAGAGCATAATGGATAAACGATAAATGCTCGAAACGCGTTATGAAGTTATATTTAAAAAAACATAAAATGTTAAAATGATGAGATAATAAATAATTATTGAAAAAGTGTTTTTACTTACGTTAGTAACCACAATTCTTATTATATATATATATATATATATATAAATATATATATACATAAATTTATATAAATATATATATATATATATATATATATATATATATAAATATATATACATATATACATTTATATATATATATATATACAAATATATATATAAATATATATATATACATATATAAATGAATATATATATAAATATATATGTATATATAAATAAATATATATATATATAAATAAATATATATATATATGTAAATAGATAGATATAAATATAAATATATATATTTATATATATATATATAAAATATACATATATATTTATATATATATAAATCAATGTATATATATAAATATATATATATTAATATATATATAAATAAATATATATGTATATAAATAAATATATATATATAAATAAATATATATATATATAAATAAATAAATATATATATTAATAAATATATATATATATATAAATTAATATATATAGAGACAAATAAATATATATATATATATAAATAAATATATATATATATAAATAAATATATATATATATATAAATAAATATATATATATAAATATATATATATATTTATATATATATATAAATATATATATATATAAATAAATATATATATATATATATATTTATATATATAAATAAATATATATATATGTATATAAATAAATATATATATATATATATATATACATATATAAATAAATATATATATATATAAATAAATATATATATATATATATATATAAATATATATATATATATAAATAAATATATATATATAAATAAATATATATATATAAATAAATATATAAATATATATAAATATATATATATATATTTACATACATAACTTAGCTGTACAATCACAATATACTAATTTCCCAGTAAAAAAAATTTTAAAACTATTTCCAGATGCACTTAGAAAAAAAACATCATCAAGTTACCATTCCCTCACAAAACTTAAATAGAAATAATCAAACTAATAGCTTACATAACGTACCTTTAATTTGACAGTAAAGTTCATAAAAAAACAATTTGGGCTCCATATAGACAACCCTCTGGGTTGTCTACTGTAATTAATCACCTCTAATTGCTTGAATTTTGCTTTTTTACATTTTAATAACCTCCTTACACTAAGTATTTCAGATATATTGTTAACATTTTTATTTTTCTTCCCAAGAATTATAATAATAAACACTGTTGATAATTACTGATCTATTAATAATACAAATATAAAGCCATAAATAAATAAAAATAATAAATAGAAATACAAGAATTAAGACATCAAAAGCAAATTAAACACAGGTGAACCCTCTAAAAAATGTGATTATGAATACGAAATGAATAACACAATACCTATCCAGACACAAAAATAATGCAATCAAATAAAAAAAACTATATTTCAAAGTATACCGCAACCCCACTAAAAAAACGACTACGTACATTTCTATTCACAACAAGATCAAAACATGCATGGTATTTGGCTTTTTCCTACGTGCTCTTAGAATCTGCAGCCCCGAATACATTGAAGTGGAAATACAATTCATCACTAATTCTTTAAAGACACAAAAATACCCCACATATTGTATACAAAATGCTAAGACAAAAGCCTCACCAATATTCTCGAACATCAATAAACAAGTACCTCAAACAACAAATATATCTCTAATAAATAGACATCTACTTTTACCCACTCATTCCAATAACCCAATTATTTTCGACACGCTAAATAAACTAGAAATTCTAAACACATACACCACATCATACACCATAACACAAATAATAAACTCCACAAAACACCTCCGTTAACAGTCCACATCCAACGCCGGTATATATTCCATCCCATGTAATAATTGTAATCAAATATACATAGGGGAAACTCAACGGGAACTGAAAAGAAGGCTCGCTGAACACAAAAGATCCGTTAGAAATAGCAACTCCCTAACGCATTCTTCTCCCACGTTGCACAACACGACCACTCATTCAAATTTGAACAGGCTTCACTCATTAAATACCTATCAAATAAATCGCGAGTCAGACTACTCGAAGCAGCACTCATCACAAACTCCAACACCATTAAGCAACGAAACGGTTTCTATAATTTATCTAAACTAATTAGCAAACTCATTATGGTGAAACAAGAAGTAACATCAGAACTGGGATAACCACCACATACCACATCTTCTATTGATAAATATACACAAGTAACTTAAAGATTTGGAATAAAAACAATCACACAAAACTTAATAAACAAATGTAATCTTATCCCCATCTCTTCTCATACACTTAATACATATCGCACACACATACACTTTCTATGCTCATAAACAACACACTGATAATTAAATGAATGGGAATACATAAACACTTTCACACATAATTTAAAACTCTATGTCTACTCATTTTAATTACATTTACATATTCCATAGACATACATGTGTATAATAATAAACACTGTTGATAATTACTGATCTATTAATAATACAAATATAAAGTACTAAATAAATAAAAACAAAAGCCATTTATATATAAATAACTTAACGAGTACTATCATTTCCAATACACTCTTGTACATAATTTTCCAAATATTGCATGAAATTCATAAATTAAGTAATGAGACACATGCAAAATAATCAAATAAATAGAAATAAACTAATACACACACTAATAAATATGATACCCTTTCATCTTATGCCTAAACTTCGTATCTTTTATAAAATTTGCATTTTACCATAGTAACACTCTCCACGCCTTTACATTTGAATGACTAATTATGCTCATAATTATATCAATAACATTTGGTTGATTAGTAATACAATAACAATAAAACAAACAGGAATAAATAAAGACGTTATCACATAATTAAAAACACTATAAGTATTATATTTTTGCGCATCTACTTATATTTACATATTACATATACGCACACTTATCTGATCCTAAATACGTCTAAATAATTACGGATCAATTAATAACACACACATCGTGAACTATATAAATATGAACAAACACATTATAGATGAATAAACTAAAGAGGCATGTTATTTCCAACCCACTTTTATGCATATTCTCACACATTACAAGAAAGTTATCAATTATTTAATGACACACAAATAGAGTAATCAAATTAACAGAAATAAATTAATGCACCCAGTTTAAATATTTAAACGAATAAGTATGATACCCCTCTCTCTCTTTATATCTACATGATTTTATACATATTCCCTATAACATATTCCCACATACTACAGGAAACTTACCAATTAATAGAAAACAGAACAAGACCGCTACACCTACGCATACAGGAGCATATGAACGCCCGTATATCCTCTTTCCACAAGCGCACAACGCTATGCCACAGTACTCAACGTGACGGTCAGGTCTCTATCATTGCGTCTATCAAAAACATTGGGGACCTAAGAATTAAAGAATCGCTCCTCATCTCTAGATTGAACCCCTCAGTCAATACACAACACGAGCTCCACTCACCGTTCGATCTATAATAACCTACCTTCTAACCCACCGACCAACCTCCATATCTAGCACTCATTATATTTAAGTTGGCTATTTCACTCGCCCTCTCCATTTCATCATAACTTAACTTCTATATTAAACTATCTACTACTACCACGACCACCACACGCCCAAATAATCAAGTAAGTCCTTCCCCATACACACATCTATCTCAACACACCTTCAGTCACATGAGAATAACAACCCCTAACAAGCAAATACCATAATCGTCCTACTCTTACCATCTCACCAAAAGAATTCACCTCATACTCTGGCATTATTAATTAATGTAACAGCTTGCGCACAATTACTATACATCTAAATAAATATAAAATGTATACGAAAATATACAAATATAGAAAATATATAAATAAACAAAACAATTAAATAAAATAAAAAACAAGAAGAGAAAATAAAGAATGAATAAATAAACAATAATACACACACACATTTATATATATATATATATATATATATATATATATATATATTATAATATAAAATGAAGTAATAAAATAAGGTGTCAATCAAATTTTATTAGAATTCAAAGTTCAAGCAAAGTATCTTTAAGTCCTTAGCTCATGAGTTTTCAAAGATAATTCTTCTCTTCAGAGGACCATTACCGCAGTTATACTACTACAGGTAATAAAATTACGCTTTGAAAATATATAAAATTATATACACAAATACATAAAAATACATAACATCAAACATATGAACCCCAAAACACACTTTTTGTTGAATCCATACAGTCCATCCAGGTCATACATATTGAGAAGCATAATCAGGAAAGACATTAATAAATAAAAAATTACATTAATTCGATGAACTAATTTTGATGAAACCCACAATTAATAATATTTTTGAATGCATAGTAACCAATAAAATTAGATGAATTTCATAATAATAAAAAAATAAATTAATTAATTACTTTATATTAAAAAAACAACAAAAATACTAACATAATAAAAACCACATGCAGAAACAAATAAAAATATATTATCAAAACTTGCAGTTTATTAATCACCATACAATACC
The DNA here is from genome assembly GCA_963556195.1 of Sepiola atlantica. Lineage (NCBI taxonomy): Eukaryota > Metazoa > Mollusca > Cephalopoda > Sepiida > Sepiolidae > Sepiola > Sepiola atlantica. Next base: position 38,316,912 of record OY744521.1, on the reverse strand, counting down.
TATCATTTATCTAATATTACCCACATATTTTGAACACTACATTTATATACAAAACATAATTTTAAAATGTATTAATTTCTATTTTCTGCGAGGCTGATTTACCCCATCCCTATTCGCTGACATCCATTATGGTAAATTCTCTACACAGACGGATTTTTCCTTTGGTGTTTATTATTTTTGACAAAGGGATGATTTTCCCGAAATATTAAATACATTATTTTTAACAATCTTCCGGACAACAAACAAACAGTCAACACCACACTTGCTGTTATGTAAGATTTTAAGAAAAAATAAATAGTAAGTCCCATATCAATTTATTATTTTGTTTCTTTCCAGCTTACAACCAACCCGGCCCTCTGCATTGATTTCAGCCTTCTTAAACATACTACTAACACACACACACACACACACACACACACACATATATATATATATATATATATATATACATATATATATATATCGTGTTTTCTTTAAACATAATTCAAGCGAAGCCACATATCAATAAACCGGTTGCTTGCTAAGTTAGTTGCAAGTTATAGCTTTTTTTAATGAAATGCAATGAAATAAAACATACTCTCACTCCTCTCATTGAAAAATATGTTAGCATGTATGTTGTATGATTAAACTATATAAAAAAAACCTTAGGAATGAAAGAACTTTACTGAGTGTTAGTGTGATAATAGATTACAAATTAATTGCAAATTAAAAAAAAATAATATGTAAATCCCGTAGTTGTACAAATACACACAGACCAACCAAAAAAAAATTTGAACAGTTTCAAATCATCCGTATATATGGTATAAATTTCATTATTGTATGATAGGCATTGGTTTCCTCAATATTTTTCTAGTCAGAATTATTTCGAAATGAAATCGGATATTCACAGAGAGGTTTCCAATATCTGTAGACCCAACTGGAGTTAAACTTGGAACACCGAAGTCTTCGAATTGCGTCGTTTAACCTACGATCGTCATGTCTTAATATTAATATGCAGATGTGATAGAAACATTTTCTAAAATGTTAAGATGAGTATTTTTCTGGAAAAAAAAAATTTGTTGAATTCTTTTCGATCGAACATTACAAACTATTTATTATATAGACGAGCTTTACTTACCACGCAAAGGTGTTTATGTCATTTTATTTAAGATATTTTAGATTATACAATTTTAAAGTTATACAAGAAATAAAATATTCGTCGTTCTTGTTTTATTATTTAAATAATTAAGCACTCATATACAGAAACACGCGAAATAGTCACAAAATTACATAATATATTAAGATGTCCTTACCGGAGTTTTGTTTCCACACTATGTTTGAAATTTATATATAATATTAATTACGTTATTTATCTCAATTTTATCAATAGAATGCAACAAAAGGTAAGTCCCGCTAATTTTTAATGAATTTAATCTGTATTCATTCGAAACAATTTAAGCAAAGTTCCATGAATTAAAAGTTCTCTTTAATATTCCTTAAGCTTAAGCATTTAGTTTTAGGCATTTTTTAAAAATCAAAATCATGTAATGGATTGTGCTTAATATTAGAATACGGATTCTAGATATATATTTATATATCATTTTACAATCTCCGTAATAGGCCATAAAAGTGGTGCAAATTTGTTCTGTTTGAGGAATTAATTACACCCGTCTTGGGACGGGTATTATACTCGTTTATATATATATATATATATATATATATATATATATATATATATATATATATATATATATATATATATATGTGTATATATATATATATATATATATATATATATATATATATATATATATATAATAACAAATCAACATAGTGGTACCGTTTTTTTTTTAATATGTACTGATATAGCTTTTAAAATATATAATATACAATTACGTATTTTTATTTTTATTTATTCCCTAAGTCATGTTGAGATATGAAACACAAGACACAGACACGCGGGAACAAGTCACACAACTTTAGTAATATATAAATGTGATTAAGATGTTTAAACTGTTAATTTTGAAGTATTTATTACTGGAAGGCTTCGGGTTTTGTTTCATCCGCTAGTACACTACAATCTGCTTGATTATGTAGATTTATATGTGTCAAAGTACATGTCTTCGTTTTATACATTTGCTCTCGATATCATTTCTAATTCATTAAAAAACAACAAATAACTTAAAATACAACCATTTTGAATGTTACGAGTTTAATGGCATGAAAAGGGAAAACAGGGAGTTTAATATTGATCAATACAAAAAGACGCGTGCCTTCCACTCAGAGGTAGCCATAAGATAAGATTGTTTTATCAATACTGATTTCGTATATTCTTCTTAGCGTTTAATGCTAGAAAATCCCCATCGTTATCAGTTCTTTTCATCGAACGTTTGCCACATTTTTCTTATCTCCATCTTCCTAGCCAGTTTGGAACATGGAGAAAATCAAATCAATTGTTCGTTCTTTCCACAACGCCACTGATGACTATCAACATAAATAAACAAAATGATGAACTTTCGCGGTCGTTATTATTGACCCGTGCAACGGACATGGGAGATAACTCGTCCGAAATCTGATAAATCTTTAGTCCTTCTCTGCGCATGTCAGTAAGCAAGACCTTTCGGTACGTAGATTTTTTGTTAATAACGTATTTATATCTACCCGCTAAAACCTGTAGAAATTACACGGTGATTGTGAAATAAACACAATTATTGAATGAATTATTATCGATTTAGATGTGATTTAGATAAGTGAAATAACAACATGAAAATGCAAGAGAAAATCGAGCAAAATTAACTATAAATATATTCATTTAACTAGGTAGATTAAAAAGAAAAGAAATTAAACCTTCTTGCTTACAATTCTGAAAAGTAAAGTCCCGTATCTGTTAAGATTCTTTGGAATTCAGAAACAGAGAGAATAGTTATGAAACCCTGGGTTCGCTACTTAATATATATATATATATATATATATATATATATAGGTGGAATCGTCGGCGCTGGATTCTTATGCAGATTCTTCTGGATTTATAAATATTTCTGAGCCCCACGCTTTTTGGATTTTGTTATTGGTGACTTTCATGTCCGTTTGAACTTTAAACTTTTTTTTAAAAACTCTTTCAAATTTAGAACTTTGACAGTCCTCTTCTGTCAACTTATCAATCATAATTTTCCTCTGATGATAAGATTTTAATCTTTGAAAAGCCTGGTTTAAGGAATAAAAAAGTAGAAAAATAAATGTTTTGAATAACTAAACTGCTTCTTGTTTTGAACAACTGACGATATTGATTTGCTTCCATTTTCAGGTCTAATCAATTTTAATTGACTTACCATATTTTTGCTCTATCCAGTATATTGAGCATACCTTATTTCACAATATGTCCAACTCTCTAAAAGTTTACCTTTTAGTTATAATTTTCATATATATATACATATATATATATATCTAACTATATATATATATATATATATATATATATATATATATATATATATATATATAACTATACATATATATATATATATATATATATATTTATACGGATATATATATTTATATATAAATATATATATATATATATATATACATATATATATAATCATATATATATATATATATACATATATATATATATATATATATATATATATATATATATATGCAAAATGAAAATGGAATTGAGGATAAGCGAATTAACAAACTAACAAAAATATAAACTCAAACACATATAAAAGCTCTACCAAGATATTTCAGTTGATAGGAAGGAACTATCCTCGGTTGGAAGTAAGAACTTTAATGAACAGAAATTCAAATGGTACAAGACGCGTCGAGAAAGAAAAAAACCCGTAAACAAACAAGTCAGGAACAGTAGAAAAAAGAAAGACAGAAAGAAAGAAAAAAGTAAATATGTGTATCAGCATTTAACGTAACTGACAAAACAAGCAAAGACGCAGCAGGTTTTAATACAAGTACAGAAGGAAAGAATGAGGAATAAACGTGAACATAGTGGCATGCAAATATAAATTGAGGCATGTGTAGAAAACAATGGGGGAGGAGAGGAGGAGGGAAAGGTGGAGGAGGAAGTCAAAGGAATAGCGTATTAACAATCGTCGTAAAGAGCTAAGTTCTGTTCAAATAAAATGCTTTTTTTACAATGACGGTATTAATGTTTGACTTCCTCCTCCACCTCTCCCTCTTCGTTTTTTTTCCTGACGCGTCTTGTGCAATTTGAATTTCTGTTAATTAAAGTTCTTACATCCAACCGAGGATGGTTGCTTCTTAGCAACTGAAATATCTTGGAAGAGTTTTTATATGTGTTTGAGTTTATATTTTTGTTAGTTTGTTGATTCGCTTATTTTCAATTCCATTTTTATTTTCTATTTTTTCTGAAACATTGTTTAGTTTTTTCAACATTCTACAAAACATAACGAAGATACAAAAAGATCAAAGCCGCGGCTTAATCACACAAAAAATAGAAGCCATTTTGTACAAAGATGCATTGAAGAAAAATTAATCCCTAAATCCATCGCTAAAGCTTTACATTTTTCCGGGATACACGGAGAACTTCTTATTATCATTATCTTCTTTACTTAAACAACAAGCCAGGGCTCTAACATTCGAAGTAGACACGCTCTTAAAATCGCTAAAGCAAGATAAACTTTTCACCAATAAAACTTCAAATATCCTCACAAAAAACAGTCAACAAATTTAATAAGAACCATTCAATTAAACTCGACCGCAAATTACACAACGTGATAACCCATAGCGAATGGAAATATCTTGGCCGACCTGTCATGGTTTAAAACAATAGTAACATTTATCTATCTACCACCGAATTAGAAGCCCTCACTTTTGGTTTAAAATTCGCTACTGGTATCCGAAATAACTACATTACCCATAGCACACTCCGCAGCTATAGGAATTCCGATTATGACTTAATCAAAGTGTTTTTACTAGGACTATCTTTTGCCGCTTCTACCACACCTCAGGAACGAACCCTTTCCAAACGAAACATTACATCCCTACATAATTTAGCCGGCATACCAAACATTGTCATATCTTCCGTCGATAAGACAGGTGGCGTAGTTATCCTCAACAAAATTGACTAGCCCAACCAAATCATGGGCATACTCAAAGACGTTTCGACATATGAATCCATTGATTTTACTAGCATTATAACAGACAATGAAATATTTATTACATTTTTCAAAAACTCTACTAAACCATCCAAAGAATTGACTTCCCTCATTTCATAACACACCATTATACCAACACTTTATGGACTCCCTAAAACCCACAAATATAACATGCCTCTACGTCCTATTATTTCAAGCATTGGCAGTGCCTCTCAAAATATTGCTAAATCACTAGCAACAATTATATCACCACTACGTGGTACCATCAGCCATGCACATATAATAAATTCAGGCCACCTCCTAAAAAAAATTCAAACATATAAATTTACAAAACCATACAATAAATAGCCTTGATATTACCTCCTTATACACAAATATACCTGTAAAAAATGTATTAACTTACTCTCCAAACACTTGAGCAAAATAAATTAATCTTGTTCTCTCCACATTAAACGCATCATAGATATCATATAAAAACATTACTTCCCCTACTTTCTTTAAATACAACATGCACTATCACGTACATAAATTTGACCTACCCATGGGTAACTCCTTTTTCATATCGTATCCCTAAAAATGCTGTTTATTATAGATACACTGAGGATATTTAATTATTCTACCCGACAGTCATAAAATAGATACGTTAGCACAAACACTTACAAAGTTGAACCCTCAAGCAAGTTTACTTTCGAGAGTGAACACAATAATTCTTTAGCATTCCCTGACATTTTCATCCACGAAAACAATAATATTCTTTCATTTCAAGTTCATCGTAAACCAACGAACAAAAATTATTACATCCATTATTACTCCGACTACATCAAAAATAGTATGATTATAAGTTTGTTTTTATTATCTCAGAGCTCTACGCATTTGTAACCCTCTCTTAAAACATTAAAGTACCGCAAACATGTTATTCTCTTCGCTAAGAAAAAAAACTACCCAGATACATTTAAAAAAACGAAAACATCTCCTAATACTACACCACCCATACTAAAAAATGTGTTCCTTCCCACTAACTCACGCAACGAACATATTTTCTCTTCTCTTCCCCAACATGGTGTCAGAACCATCTAAGCTACCTAACTCACTATTAAGAAAACATTTTTAAAAACATTAGAAAAACAAAAATAAAAAATGCACAGCTCCTACTCAAGCAGGAATATCTACCATGTGCTGATTGCGCGGAAATATATTTAGGTGAAACACAGCGTCCTTTAAAAAAGAATTGATGAATATAACTGTGCAATAAAATACGGTGATACCTGGAACGCGTTGTGTGTTAACAGTTCGATAAAATATATACACGATGTAAAACTCCGTCGTCTTATTGAGTCTTGACTGATCCAGTGGCACAAAAACGGAATTGTTCAGAGACCCGATTTCTTTAACATTAATTCCGTCATTGCAAAAACACATTTCATTTGAACAGAACTTAGCACGATACGACGATAGTTAATAAGCCATCCCTTTGATTTACTCATCCATCTTTCCCTCTTCCTCTCCCCCCTCCCTTCTTTTCTACGCACACCTCAATTTATCTCTGCATGTTCACGTTTATTCCTCCTTCCTTGTATTTAAACCTGCTGCGTCTTTGGCTGTTTTTGACAGTTACCTCAAATACTGATACACATCTTTTGTTTATTTATTTCTGTCTTTCTTTCGTTTCCACTGTTCCTGACTTGTTTATTTAGGGGTTTTTTTCTCGACGCGTCTTGCACAATTTCAATTTCTGTTCATTAAAGTGTTTACTTCCAACCGAGTATGGTTGCTTCCTAGCAACTGAAATATCTTGGTAGAGCTTTTATATGTGTTTGAGTTTATATTTGTGTTAGTTTGTTAATTCGAATATCCGCAATTCCATTTTTATTTTGCATTTTGTCTGAAACATTGTTTTTATTTTAACATATATGCATACCAGTAGTACATTTTTATAAAACATATATATATATATATACTAGTGTGAGTGTATATGTTTTAGCATATACCTTCTTTTTTTAAGCATACTAATTTATTCCAATCAATGATAGCCAGCTCATTAGAACAGAGCATATATAAGTAAAATAAATATAAGTAAATACACAAGCTGTTATTACATTCCATAAATGGGTTTACATATCTGACGAGAGCGTATCACGCTTGAAACGCGTTATATAAAATTATAAAATTATAAAACCATAGCGCAAAGGGCAGGGAGTGAATAATAATCCCTGGAATGGATTGATTCAGACTATGAATTTCTATTTTCGCTATGTATTCGTTTACATTTTCTCAGCAATGAAATGCTATTCTTGTAAATCAATATATTAAATTAATTTGTTCTGTGCAAAATCGGGTATTTCCTAAATTCAGGAACTTAACGAATATAGCTTTGCGACAAGAACTAGCTAGAATCTCAGGAATAAAAAACGAACTGGTTAACATGATCAGCTTTCACAAACTTAGATAAATCAGGTTCATGGGAGAATGTCTGGACCTTCTTATAACTTTAATAATCAAATGTCATTAGTTTTACAGGTATTTTTATATCGTGTGAAAATGGTTTACAGTCGTCGATTCGATGAAATTAATTTAATTTTGAGATGTATTTAGAAATGTATATTTTTTTTATCAAAATAATTAGACGACTGATTTTTTTTTTTTAATTTTGAAATATTATAACATTTGCATACGATATTTTGATGATAATTTTAGTTGTTGTTCATACGATATGATAGGCAGGTAAAGCTTCTGCATGGATCATACAATCTCAAGAAAGAAATAACGTCCAAATAGTTTGACAAACAGATGGACATATATATCCCAGCATACATGCATATATATATATATATATATATATATATATATATATATATATATACATATATATATATATATATATATATATATATATATATATATATATATATATATATATATATATATATATATACCAAAAATGTATATACATATGTGTATACTTAGATATATATATATATGTATATATATATATATATATATATATATATATTCATAAAAAAGAACATATATATATATATGCATTTTCAGAAATACCTCTTTATATCTCTATATATACGTGTGTATATGTATATATGCATATGTATGTGTACATATATATAATCTGTATTGATATATGTATACACATGTCTCTCTTTTCCTATATATATATATATATATATATATATATATATATATATATACGTGTATATATATATATATATTAAAAATAACCGACAACTCTTGTCTGGATATTTTTCATCGATCCCTTCAATTTACCGGATTAAAGTCTTAATCTCGGATGAGAATTGGCTGATGAAACTGCCGTAATTTACATTTTGGTCCAGAGTACTTTCTGAACCATCTGGGTCCATCTTCAGTGGAATAATGTCAAACAGGTAAAGACCTGGAGTGAGATTTATAATAAATTATGGCGTGGGAATTTAAATATGAAACTATATTTATTAGATGTTATAAGCATTTAAGTATATTAGTACTAGTGTTGAAATTAATTTTGTTAATAGCAAATGAAAAAAGTTAAACTAATAATTTACTACAATAAAACTAAAACCATAATCTTATTATTACAAATAATTCTTCACCCTCGATTAGGATCTTGGATAGGACGGGTCTAGTATACGAGTTTAAATGTCCATTGGGAGACTGTGTCTCCGACAACCAAGGAAAACACGTATATATTGGCTCGACCACCACGACTTTGTCCAGGAGGTTGACCATGCATCTATTCGATAATAGTGCTATAGCCAGACACCTCATTAACATACATTCCTGTCCCCGTCGCAAATCCGAAAACTCCTCGTGAACAATACTACACTCCTAGAAGACAATACTAATACACACAAACTCCACATACTAGTAGCTTTACACATTAAAACAAAAAAACGGCTATTAACAAGATTAATTTTAACACTAGTACTAATATACTTAAATGCTTATAATACCTAATAAATATAGTTTCATATTTAAATTCTCCCGCCATAATTAATTAATTATAAATCTCACTCCAGGTCTTTACCTCTTTGACATTACTCCACTGAAGATGGACCCAGATGGGTCAGAAAGTACTCTGGACCAAAATGTAAATTACGGCAGTTTAATCAGCCAATTCTCATCCGAGATTAAGACTTTAATCCGGAAAATTAGAGGGAACAATACAAAAATATCCAGACAAGAGTTGTCGGTTATTTTTAATAATACGTATCTTAAGCAAAAAATGCTGCCTCGATACACACACACCCAAATATATATATATATATTGTATATGTATATTTACATTATCCGTATATGTAGTTATATGTGAATACCTGAATTAGTCGAAGTTTTTTAGAAATCAAGGTGTATCGTTCTGAGACTAACACTTGATATCTATATCACGTACATAGATGTTCGCGTGGCCCATTCATGTCAAGCATTAAATTTTCAATGAAGTTAAGAAGATGTATTTTCCTCTCCCCAATTGACCAGTTTATTATGTTATATTTTATATTTCTCTTCATCTCTTTCTCTTACCGGATTCCAGGACAAGATTTCATCGAGTCTGAGTCACAGTATTCCGGTAACACCACTAAGAGTAGATTCACCATTTCTTGTATGATCTGGTGTTTAGCCAAACCGAGCATATCTAATTAGGGGCTTTAAATGTTATTTTAAATAATTGGTCAATGTTCTCTTGTAGGTTAAAGTATTCTCATGTAAGGGTTTCCTTAAAAAAAACCTTGGACAGAGACACCGAAGACAATCGACCCTGATGAATAGTAGGTAACATATATGCGTGTATAAATATATATTTATACAGATATGAAAACAACAACATAATATTTACACACACGCACACACACTCACATATATATATATATATATATATATATATATATATATGTATTTATATATATATATATATATATATATATATATAATGTATTTATATATATATATATATGTATATATATATATGTATATATATATATGTGTGTGTATATAGATATATATGTATATACATATAAATATATGCATGGATATTTAAATCTGTTTATACGCATTTAAATTATATAGAGAGACATATGTATAAATGAATTTACATTTATATATTCGCATACACATGTATATATACATAAGCATGACACAGCTATATATATATATATATATATATATATATATATATATGTATATATATATTCGCATACACATGTATATATACATAATCATAACACAGCTATATATATATATATATATATATATGTATATATATATACACATACGTATATATATATACATATATATATATAAGCATATACATATTCATTTATAAATATGTATATATAGATATAGATACATAAATATATACATACACATATCTTTTGCATCATATATAAGTAGCCACATAATTTCATGTACACGTACACACACACATATACATATAAAAAAATATATATTACATATATATATATATATATATGACATATATGTATATATATATATACATAAATATATATATATATATATATATATATGTATATACATGTAAGTGCACATATATATACTTATAGAGCATTACACGATTTTTGAAATGTTTTTATGTGTTTTTAATATCTCTTTCATTTTATTCTCCATTTCTTGTGTATGTATTTGCCGATCTATTTTGTGCACGTTCACGACAGTCAACCAAAACTATTTCCGATGACGTCCTGCAGGCTCCAAGGGCTGGAGTTGACAACTACTTTTAGACATCGTCGAATGCTTAAGTAATTGAGTCCACATCGGAGGGACAAATGAAAAAAGGATAAAAAGTTAAGGAAAAAAAATAAATAAATAAACGCGTGGCGCAGGAGTGGGGAGAGCCGTTCGTCCATTTCGCAAAATGTGCGTTTGCGTCGACGTGCGAAGAAAATGTCTTTTTCACGAAAGAAAACTGAAATATACCCGAGAATGAACGACTCTGCCAGACCCGGCAAAATAACAGATGAAAAAAACACCATAATGGAATGAAAAGAAATAGACGAGGTGTGCGTAAGCAGAAATATAAAATACAAGAGGTGAATATATATATATATATATATATATATATATATATATATATATATATATATATATATTATGTAGATAAAACAAATAGATACGGCCATTCGGTAAATAAAAACTGTTTACTTCCAGCATATTCTTACATTTCTAAATATCTATTTTGTAATGCATCGCCGATATATGTATATATATATATATATATATATATATATATATATATATATATATATATATATATATATATATGAGTGTGTGTCTATGATTTCTGCTCTTTCTGTCTGTCTCTCTACATATATATATATATATATATATATATATACATATATATATATATATATATTATAATATAAAATGAAGTAATAAAATAAGGTGTCAATCAAATTTTATTAGAATTCAAAGTTCATGCAAAGCATCCTTAAGTCCTTAGCTCATGAGTTTTCAAAGATAATTCTTCTCTTCAGAGGACCAACATACTTTTGTTGAATCCATACAGTCCATTCGGAACTTTGATTGGACTTTTTGCATTATTTTGATTGATTTATTTATCATTAACATTGAATATGGACACATTTCGCGACTGGATAACTTTGCCGGCCCCTTCAATTTCACGTATTTGGACTGCTGTTTGTATCTTGGAGTAATGCCCTTCCTGATTATGCTTCTCAACTTGTATGACCTGGATGGACTGTATGGATTCAACAAAAGTATGTTTTTGGATTGATATGTTTGATGTTATGTATTTTTATGTATTTGTGTATATAATTTTATATATTTTCAAAGCGTAATTTTATTACCTGTAGTAGTATAACTGCGGTAATGGTCCTCTGAAGAGAAGAATTATCTTTGAAAACTCATGAGCTAAGGACTTAAGGATGCTTTGCATGAACTTTGAATTCTAATAAAATTTGATTGACACCTTATTTTATTACTTCATTTTATATTATAATATTAATGCTCTATCCAGTATATTGAGCTTCAGTTATTTATCCGGATGTTTCACTAATTATAAGATATTAGTTGACGCTTATATCTTTTGTTGGATTGCTTCATATATATATATATATATATATATATATATATATATATATATATATATATATATATATATATATATATGTGTGTGTGTGTGTGTGTGTGTGTGTTATGTATGTGTACATCTACTATTATAGCCAAGTAATATAATATTAATATATTGTTCGGCATTAAGAAAAGTAAATGAAAACAACAACATTTTAAATCTTTTGATACATACAAATGCACGCATAATTACACAAACGCATACAATTGAATAAATGCGAAATTATTTTTCATTTATCACTCCTATATTAACATCGAAACGGGTTACTATTATATAAAGCAATGATACAACGTAAAAATTTGAACTACTCTCTCTCTCTCTCACTATATATATATATATATATATATATATATATATATATATATATATATGTGTGTATATACATATGTAGATATAATAGAGACGAACGATCTAAGGACAGATATTAGATCGGCTATTATATTGCTAAACACTTCACAGTTAATTAATATTTAATTTCAATTATTTCTTATTTTATTGAACTATTATTTCTACCCATGCCCAATAGTTCTTGATAATATTCACCGTAATTAATTAAACTGATTTAATACAAAAATAGATACACTCAAGTAAAACTATAAACATCGCTGTCGAAACTTATTGCCGACCGGAAGAAAAAAAACGAGAAAAAAATAGTCTAGCTAGCAAGCGAGCTACTGAGTAACCGACCTTGGGTCACATCTTACTTGTGGGAGTAAGATAAAAACTGGCCTTGTACCTAACTCCTGGAGAGGAGTAAATCAATACTGAGTAGCTGTTTATCTGCATCTGCTACTTGCCACCCCTTTTATTTGTAATTCACTCTCGATGTCGCGGTAAAAGTGAGTACATATACTACTGATTGATCTCAGGCAAAAAAGTCAAAAAAGTAAAAAAACTATCAAAATAATGTTTTATGACCATCAATTTTTAAATGAATAAAAAAAAAACTAGGTAATTCTTCCAGGTAATACATCCTACTTTGAGGGAGTGTTAATGTGGGATCTACTCTGTTGTCATGCTACTATCTTTCCAGGTACTACCTTCTCCTTTTCGGGTTTTGGTAGTATCTTTTCTGTAATTACTTTTCTTTTTATGGAGAAAACCCTTGCAGTATTTTGTCGTAAATAAACGCTCCTAGCAGGCATTTTCTTCCACCTTCGAGGGCCAGTGTATGTAGGTCATTTATAATGACATACTTCTAACTTAACAAACTTATGCAACAGGAGGAGACATACACTTGCTAATATATATATATATATATATATATATATATATATATATATACATATACATATATATATATATACATATATATATATATACATATATATATATATATATACATATATATATATATATATATATATATATATACATACATACCTATATATATATATACGTCACTCTTTATTCCTCTCTCTAACACTTCGTCCGTCTCTTTATCTGTCCGTCTCTTTCACTCTTTATATATATAAATATATATATATATATATATATATATATATATGTATGTATATATATACTAATGATAATAGAATTAACGATAAGTGAAATATCGTAAAATAAAGCTCAATACGTTGAGTAGAGCAATCAATTTTAAAGAAAGAAAGATGAAGATAAAAAATTGTACAAAATTACATAAAGTTTCATAAATTAATACAAATTGTAGTACATTGAAAGTGCAGATGCAAGGAGTTACATGAATCCTTAAACCATGTTTTTCAAAATTAGCAGTATTGCAATACTGCTAATTTTTTACTTCCCGGCCTTTTATTTCTTTATCCCCAACCTTTTTTGTTGTTTTATTCTACATTTTTTCAAAGTGAAATGGAACTAGGTAATATTTAATTGTTATAAATACCATACTACCAGATTTTATCCTCTGACGAGAAGAGTTTCATCTTTGAAAAACCATGGTTTAAGGATTAATGTAACTCCTTGCATCTGAACTTTCGATGTAATAACATTTGTATTAATTTATGTAACTTTATGTAATGTTGTACAATTTTTTATCTTCATCTTTCTTTCTTTAATATATATATATATATATATATATATTATTGATAATAGAACGCAATTAGAGCACTAATTATCATTTAAAATTTGAGTAGCTCTACCCGTTTGCATATCGAGCCTTTAAAATTTGTCAAGGTCTGATCACTTAATTTCTGCGCCGATGTTAAGAGAACTGTATCTATAAATATGTAAAAAAGAAAGAGAGAAGAGCGACGATATCAACGTCTGAAATGTCATTATAATTAGGCGCAGTGTTAACTTATTTACGTATTTTTATATGAGCGTGTTGGAAATAGATATACATAAGTCGACATCATGTAGAGGTGTATTTACATATATATATATATATATATATATATATATATATATATATATATATATATATATATATATAGGTGTCTACATATATAAGCATCTATATATTTCATAATTGACTAATTCATTGCACGTTTAGTCTCATGTTTACGCAGGCACTGTATCATGCAGTATGTTAATCAACAGTATGGCTATAATATTTGCAATAAATAAACAATGAATATATATATATATATATATATATATATATATAGATAGATAGATAGATAGATAGATAGATAGATAGATAAGTTAAAATCCGCAATATAATATTGATCATATCGGAAGAAATGAGCAACTCTCAAATGATGATAAGTAATTTGCTAACCAGCTCGACAGGAAATCATGTGATGGGTCAGAGGTAGTTATAATATCTTACTTTAGATCGAGGAACATTATATAGTCGCAATGACTAAATAATGATACTCCTTAATTCACGATTGAATACCATATTGACTTGACAATGACTGTTTTAACTCATCTATATCTAAATTCATTACCATATCATATAACTATGATGTATTTCGTTTTGCGTACTTTTTTCTATCTGTGATGCAATTGAGACGATATCCTTATCACAAGATCAGAAACGGGTTTTCACGAGTTCGTTATCGCAGTTGATCCAACTGTCATGTTATTTTTTACAAGGATATTTTTTACCATAATAGCATTTACAGTGTGCGTTCATAAACATAAAACAACTGTGTACTTTATTTAATTCCAATTTTAATTAAAACTTCAAAAAGAACATGATAAAAATAAAAAAAATAAAAATAAAAATGGTATTACGGTATGCAAATGTTAAGGACATACCACACAAGTGTTAACCTTTATTTCTAGGTAGCAATGGGTGTTTCGGTCTGTATCTTTCTCTCTCCCTCTCTCTCTCTCTCTCATATATATATATATATATATCACTCTCGTTCGCTCACTTATCTCACTATCTCATTCCTGTACTGCCTTTCTCTCGCAGCGGTTCCCTTTTTCTCTCTTTCATTCTCTCTCTATATATGTGTTGTTGTAAGACATCGGACTACATACAGTAATATCAAGGGTTCGATCTTTGACCAGACTAGACATGCTGATGACGGTTGATAGAAAAGAACACGTGTTCATAGATCCCTTTTATGTACGTAAATATTAATTAATAATATATATATATATATATATATATATATATATATATATATATATATATATATATGTGTGTGCATATGTATATTTATGTAATTGTTTTACTGGTGATTGCAGCTTTCGTGTTTTTTTTTTTTGCTATTTTCAGTTTTGTCACTCTCTAAGTAATTGAGATACAAACAATTCCATTATTAGTCGCCCTTAACTTAATGTATTTTGCGTTAATATATATATATTTTTTTAATTGATTGTATACGTACTAGTAAATATATGCTCCCCTCGGTCGCATATTTTTGCTAGGCTGTTTCGTCATAAATGAACGCATAAACCCATGGAGCCCCAGTCATATTTCTTGGCTGGTTAGACATTGATTTTCTTTGTTTATAGCCAAGAATATGTTTAGTTGAAAATAAAGAAAAAAATTTCGACACAACCCCGATTTTTGTTTTACCCTCCCCCATAAATAGAAATATTTTTAGTTTAAAAAAAAGAAAAAAACATTTTTGGACCCCCCCTCAATTTTTTTATTTTACTTTCCCCCATAAATAGAAATATTTTTAGTTAAGAAAAGAGAAAAAAAAATGTTTGACCGCCCCACCCCCAATTTTTTTCATCCTCCTCCATACATATAAATATTTTTAATTAAAAAGAAAAAAAAGAAAAAGAAAAACAGTAAAAAAAATCAAATACAGAGAACACGATTAGTTATTTAAATGCTCCCGAGAAGAAGTGTACCTAAATTAAATTCATTAGAATGTTTGTGTATTTTTTAAATATTAATTTTTAAATCAATTATTATTTTAATTCAATTCTATTTTAGGTTTTAAATTCAATAACATTGTTAAAAGCAACAATTTAAAAAAACTAAATACAGCGAACAGTATTTTTCAAATTGGAAAAAAGGTGTAGCTATAATAAAACAATTAAAAATCGGTACTCTTTTACTGTAGGACCCGCTCTGACTTTGACCATGACCCTAACTCTAACGCTGAACCCTTACCCCCACTTTGACCTTAACGCTAACGACGGGGTAAAAGTTAGCGCGGGTCATACAGTGGAAAAGCACCAAAAAATAAAATACAGTGAACACGATATGTTAAGTAAAAATTAAATTCATTAGAATGTGTGTATTGATTCTAAAACCAGTTATATAGTTTTCCAGTGTTAGTTTTTTTGTTGACAGAAAAGAAAAAAAATCACATCTTTTATTTTAATAAATAGAACACTGAATGATAAAAACAGTTTGTAAATAAAAGCTTACCAGCGTAAAAGGTGAAAACTAAATCTTAAACACAGTTAAGGTTGTGAGAATATGATAATATTGGAAGTTTTTCAAATCGGAAAAGAATGTGTACGTAAAACAAAACTAGTGACAAATCAAATGCAGTAAACGCGAATAGTTTTGTAAATGCTATCGAAAAAAAGTTTACCTAAACTAAATTCATTATAATGTGTAGGGTTTTTTTTTTAAATAGTACTTTTTAAATCAATTTTTATTTTAATTAAACAATTTGATTCAATAAATTTGTGTTTTAAAACATTATGTCTAATAAGATTAAGAAAATAAACAAACTCAGAACGTTGTAATAAAAAAAATCAGTAACACGGTAAATGCCAGTGTTTTGTTTACATTTGAAATAACGCGCCCGTTTAGAGGGGGGTAATCGTTTCAATAGATTAACGCATGCTGTTCAATCAGTTGGACGTAGATAAAATACCTACGTAACTCATTTCATATATATATATATATATATATAAATTATAAAAGAAATAATTATAATTTATAAGTAAGATTATTAGCGAGCAAAATAGAGCAAATACATGTGGAAATCTGAAGAAAACAATCATGAGTGTATATTTGCGAATACTAATTTATTAGCAGTTGAAAAGCAATTCATTATGTAAATAGAGAAATCGCATAATGTTTACGGTGGTTTTTGTAGTAGTATATAATGAAACTGGCGAACTTAGTAAATAGTCATACTACTCTGATGGAGTTTCGGCTTCAGACAGACAGAAAGACATATACATAAACTCCATTATAAATAGATATAAAAATTTTACATGGACACGTGTTTCTGGCTCAAAGCCGGTGTTAGCATGGCTAAAGTATCGAACCTTAAATATTGATGTCAAGCGTTTTACAATTGAACCACGACAGCCTGCCGAAGAAGTATTTTCTGATTTGTATCACCTCAATATTTAATTTATTTTTATGTAATTATTTTTATTGGTGATTGCAGCGTTCTTTGGTTTTGTGCGTACTATTCTTTCGATTGTCTCACTTCCTAAGCTATTAAGATGATGACAATTGTATTATTAGTCACCCATAACTTCGTAGGACGTATTTTCTGTTAATATATATATATATATATATATATATGTATATATATTAGGCAAATCTATATCTACATAGACTTGAAGATATGTATATATCATCATTAATAAAAAAAATGATATATCTAGAGCGTATAGTTATCATGGATGTAGGCGATATATTGACGACCTTGTTTGCATTAATGATAGCGATGAGTTTCCAAATATTAAACATTTAATATATCCTAAAGAGTTAAAATTAAACTGTGAACATAAAGGAACACGAGCTACTTTTCCTGATTTGGATATAAAAATTGAAGATAAAATATTTATCTATAAACTGTTTGATAAAAGAAATTCATTTCCTTTTCGTGTCGTGCGGATGCCGCATAAAAATAGTACATGCCCTGTATATATATATTTTACGTGAGTATTATGTCCGAATTTCTGAGAATTACTCGTGTTACCTTAAAATTGGTAGATGTTATGCCCCCAATTTCTGACCTAATAATAAGAATGATTACACAAGGTGGCGATGAAAATAAAATATTTAGACAATTAAATAAGGCAATTACCCGCCATCCTGATGCTTTTAATTCTTATCAAATAAATCAAAATAAATTGATAGAGCAAATCCAAAGTTATCTAAATAAAAATAAAAAATAATGTAGAATATGTATAAACGTATATATACCACATATACTAATTATATAAAAAGTAGAAAGGGATAAAGAAAGAAAGAAATGTTTAAAAAAAGTTTAAAAAGAAGAAGAAATAGAAAAAAGCGACAGTTAGCTTATAACACCGATTGAAAGCGCTGTGTGTTAAAAAAGAAGAAGAAGAAGAAGAAGAAGAAGAAAGAGATACAAAATAGATGGTTAGCTTATGCACGCCAATTGGAAACGCTGTGAGTTAAAAAAAGAAGAAGAAAGTGAAAAAAATCGGCAGTTATATGTATATATATATATTATTTAAATATTAAAAAAAAACATATTTTGATATGTTGATATTTTTAATATTTTTGATATAAAACTATTACTAAAAATACATTAATCACCTAAAAAGTAGTGTAATGGATTCGTCTACACACTTTAAAATGCAGCAACATTTTTGTAAGTAACGGAACAATTTTATTAGACAGACGAACAACACAGGTAAATAGGAATTTTTATTTTTTATTTATTTATTTATTAATATATATATATATATATATTTTTAAAATTTATTTATTTATTGATTTATTTATATATATATATATATATATATATATATATATATATATATATATATATATATATATATATATATCTAATTAATAACTAATATAAGTTAGCAAAATATTTATACCGAACAAAACTTAGATTTAGTATACGGAACGTTTATGTTTTTGCTTTTTAAGGGAAGTGGGGTCTGATAAACTCTGCTGGGAAGCCATGAAATTAAATACTGTCTTGTTTTTCATTCCCGAAACAGTTTTTCATGGTAAACAACTGATGATCCCTTAAATAATGTAAGAAGCAAACTAATATAATAACTGTAAAAACTAAATTGACTTACATGAGTGATTTTCACTGAACGACCTTGGACTTAAGTTTTTTTTGTTTTTTTTTCAGTTTTAATGGTATAGAAACTTCCGAGAATATATATATATATATATATATATATATATATATATATATATATATATATATATATATATATATATATATATATATATATATAGATATTCATTAATTGTATACGTACATAAAACTAATCCATGGACGCGGGTGTTTTCTGTCTCACAGCCGTCATCATCATGACTAACTTAGACAAGAATTGAAACTTCCATATTGATGCATATAGTCCAGAGTTGCACCATTAGACTACGATTGCCTGCCTAGAAATATATATGTATATATATATATATATATATTTAACTTACTAATTAGCTCTACTCCCGTATTGAGCACTGTTGAAGTAACTGTTGAACACCGATAAATAAAAGAGTATATTCTCTTTATAACATTTAATGTGTGTATGAAATAATAATAATAACATATATATATATATATATATATATATATATATATGTATATATATATTAGTACTTCATGTATCAACATAAAATATTATATTGAGATATAATTTTTTATGTGTCAGTTTTCAGTATTTACTTCAACAGTGCGCGATACGTAAGTAGAGCTAGGTAGTAAGCAATGAAAATATATATGGCAATCATGCTACACAGAGGCTCCCGTGTTTCATCCCCGGGGGGAATCGTCAGGCTAAATGCATGGAGTTATTTTTGTCAGGTGTTTTATATACATGGTTTGCTAGTTAACCAATCATATTCTTTGTTGTTCCCTCAGCCAATCGTTGGGCTTCCCGCGAGAAAGGCTCTGTTGGTGACGCTCCTATTTTTTGTTAACAATGGATTTTCTTATATCCTGTTTCTTTTGTTTTGTCAATACAGTGGGCGAATTTATTTTAACACGTGGTTTCTTGTATTTCTATTTTAGGTTTTAAATTTTAACTTTTAAATCATTATTTGTAAAGCTATACTTTTAGTTTTATAAAAGCAATCATACTCCTATATAAATGTATAATCTAAATGAATAAATGTGAAATATGTATGCATTAATCACAACTACATTAGATTCAAAATAGTCTAATGCTATTTCAAGCAATAATACCGTATAGAAGTTAGACGTACTCTCTATATACATACTATGAAGCAAAGTCGCAACACACACCTCTTTGTAATCTAGTTAGATATTATACCGAAAATATTTAATTAAGTATTATGAAACCACGTTATAACCAAATGAAAATCCTGATCGTTCTTGAGATACATATATTGAACTAAAACAGGTTGGTAATGAAACAGAATATGTGTAAAACTAAATACTTCTACGTTTACAGTAAAAACTTACTTTCTGTGTACGTTTTCACTATTTGTCCATCAAAAAATATGTATTTTGAGCCTTGAAAATTATATTAAACTATTGATGAGTGTATTACTTTATCTTAAAATCAATTAAAATTCAATAATGTATTTGTTATTTCCGAATATTTAACTCAGAAATATGAATAAAATGTTACATTTTATTGCCGAATTTAATAAGAGAAAGCTAATTCGTAGTGGGAAAGCAACTTTAGTATATAGAATAAAACAACTTTTTTATATACTAAAGTTGTTTTCCCACTACGACCTAGGTGTCTCTTCTTAAATTTGGTGTCGAATGTTAGAGTAAATACAAGTTACTAGGTAAGTTCTGCAATTTCATGCGTGTCTAACAGGAGCAGAAGTAAATATTGACCAGGATTTAATATAGTAATAATATAAATCGACTGAAAGTAAAATATTGTTTCCTAACAATGGGGACAAATAGTTTCATAAATCACTGACGAAACAGATTTGTGTATGTGCGCACACGATTATACGGTACCTTATGTATATGATAATCATAATTCCATCGTACGAAAACGGGGGTTATAATTAATGATAGACGTATATAAAGTTCTAGAGTTACTTGATATATTTCTTTACTTTCGAGATTACCTGTTATCAAAGCAAGTAGCCTTTCGATGATTGGGGTTGATGTCAGCCAAAAGTTGAGGAACACTATGTAACTACTAAACTTAATTAATGTTATGTATTACGCTTGGTTAATTTTAGAGCAACTGATGACATAATGCGTTGACATTTAACTTGAAGACGACCACGTTGTAATACGCAGGGAATAGGTCGCACGGAAATATGTTCCACGGGTCAGAATCCTTTGCAAATAAAACTCTGTTCCATCACATAAAGGGAGAAAGGAAGATATTTGTTTGTTGTGGTGGTAAAACGAGCACTATATACTTTAGCTCAGGCAAGCGCATAAAATTAAAATAGCGAAAGAGTAGAATGAGACTAGCATATATATATATATATATATATATATATATATATATATATATATATATATATATATATAACAAAAATTCCTTTAATAATAATTTTCATATTTTTCAAATATTTGAACTTTGGTTTTTTCGAATGCCAACTTATCCATCTGTATTTCTCCTCTGATGATAAGATTTCGATCTTTGAAAAGCCTTGGCTTAAGGAAAGAATAATAAACACTAGTTTATTACTGAATACACCTTGCATTGAACAATTGAAATTTGAAATAAATTTGGACAATCGTCGCATATGTATCACTCTTTTTTCTTCTATCTCTCTCTCTATATATATATATATCTAATAATGAGAGGTAGTTTGCTTGAAGCATTGTGTGTAATATGTATATAGATGAGTATTAGAAGGCTATCACAATGCAAAAAATGGAAATATGTCGTTAAGAAGTTAGACAAAAAAAGTAATTTTAATTTATATATTTGTTAAAAAATTGTAATGCTTTTTTCTTTTCTTACATAGCAAATCTTGCTTAATTAGACAAGACTTCAAGACTGTGATGTTGTGTGTGACCATGTCCCATAATATATTTCGAGGAAGATCTTTTTGTCAAATGGTGGGTGTTTCAAATCTCAAAAAACGTGCGGAATGGCAATCTATTCATATATATATATATATATATATATATATATATATATATATATATATATATATATATAGTAAAAGTGTTATAGTTACCTACATGGTTCGATGTTTTTATTTTGGGAAATAAATGATGAGTATCTTCAACCAAAAAATATTCCTTAACGAATTAAAAAAAATATTAAGCATGTCTTAATTACTAATTAATTTAACAATCATATTGTAGACGAACAAATAAAATTAATCATTAGAAACTTAGAAAATACTAATAATAATCAGCTTAATAACTTCCACTACGTAAATATATTCTACTGTAACCAAATGCATCCGACATTTAAATTGGATGAAAAAGCTCTTAAAAATATAATACATCGCTACATATCCCCATCAACTTAGATAATAAAATAATATTCATCTTTTATTACAAAAAAATGAAAACATTGAACCATATAGTTAAAAGTAACACTTCTCAGACCTAAAATACATTAGGAAGAACAAATGTTATATATCAGTTTCAATGCCCATGGGAAACTCTATCTCCGACAATAAAACTAATTCTTACATCGGTTTCACAACCACAACAATTTCCAGAAGATTAACTTACACCTCTCTGGCAACACTTAAACACACATGAATGTCCCTTGTCAATATAGAGACATACTAGTTAACAATACTAAAATAATACACCACGATACTAACACCAAAATATTATAATAAAAACTACACATCCCACAATCAATAATGTGAATTACGAAACTAGTCATAATAGTTTAAAGTGTCTAGCATAGTAATAAACGTTACCAGATTCTTAACCATTAACCATTTATACATTTGAATCTTGAACGCGCCCAAAACGTTATCAAATTTTTAACGATGAAGCAATACAACTTTCGAATCTTACACGCTCTTAGAACGTAATCACGCTCTCATGTAACATCTAAATATTATAGACGCTCGTTTTAAGTTTTAAATTACTGGCCGTTATGATAATAAAAAAGTCAACAGTGAATACATACTTTTTAAGAAATCAAAATTAACAACACCTGAAGATGATTTGACGAATCAAAGGGGAAAAATGGAACAAGAACAACATGGAACTTACATACAGAAATTTGGCCGAAATACTAAATGGACAATTCGGAAAATATATATATATATATATATATATATATATATATGTGTGTGTGTGTGTGTGTGTGTTTGCGTGTGCGAGAGAGAGAGTTTATGTGTGTGCGTGTGTATCTCTGTCGGCGAGGTCAGACACTTTGATCGACGCGTGTTTCGCTCTAACTACTATTTACCATTTCTTATATGTAATATTATATTCTTTTAAATATTTAGACACATTTTGTCCGTTAAGCAATCATATAAATTTGGTCAAAATTTGTATATTTGTCCGGATATACATGTTGCAAGTTATACAATTAATACTGTATCAATAACTTAAACAAAGACCCTAGCTTTTTAACAACATTTCCCCAAGCAGTGGTGAATCAAGTAAAACCCAGCTTAATGCCACCCTAGATCATAACGAATACGGTCTGGTAGATCCATGATATTCAAATACACGCGATGTTAAATATCTATTCGCGCGCATGCATACACTTCCATTACACAATAGACTCAACATATCCAACCATAATTGTAACTAAACAGTCAACATTACTGATATACCGACCTACAGGATCGTCACTGATGCAGATCTGTTGTTCAGAGTTTATGCGTGGTATCTAACGTCGACTGGGAAGTAAATATTCTTTAAGGACTAATGTATTTAAGGTAGGTTGAGTGAAATATATTATCCTTAGTGGGAGTAGATTCAGATAGTCTAATTCAGTGGAGGGTGTATTTTCGTACCTTCGTGCATTTGGAAACGGCAACAATGTTTACACCCGAGATACAAGTGTATCCTAATTACCTCCCTTACATTCTGTAGTTATCTCCCTTGTATATTTCTCATGCTATATAAATAAATGCTTACGTGTCAATCGACCTCTTACGAAGGAGCGATCGGAGCGCACGCATCTACTGTTTGTCTCTCTTATCTATTTCTGTGTTCCTACTTGAATTGTTATTTATGTGAAGCCGTTACCCCGCGAGACGGACACTTATGGGAACACAATAACAACCGACAATGCAGCAACGCTACATAGGGGTAGTGGATGTATCAGTGGCTGATGTACTTGAGGGGATTGTAAGCATTAATTAATAATTTAGATAATATATTTCAGCACAAAATAGTCAAAGGAGGTAAATCAAAGCTATATTTATCAGTTTTTAAACATATCTTTTAATGAAGGGTGTCATTATACTACTGCTTGGCTACGTGTCAGGTATGTTAGAGTGTTTTTTAGTTGAATGCTTATAGTAGTAAGTATTTTTTCTAATGTGGACATTTGTTCATTTACAGTACTCTCCATCTTTTTCTATTTCTATCCCAATCGCAACAGCTGCTTATCATTGATTACTCGTTGGAATCAGCCATTCGTCTTCTTTGGGATATGAGTAGCAATAAGTCTCACCAGGGTTACAGGGACCCTGCTCCCTTTTCCAGTGGAGACCTGCTGTTTACATCATCATCATAATGAGTAGTAGTAGTAGTAGCAGTAGTAGTGGTTGTGCTATATGATAGTTTTAGTCATAATAATAATAGCAATAAAAGAGTAAGATTATTGGCACCTATTTATGTTATATCATGTAAGCGTGGACTTCTTCATGGAAAGTTTGGGGCAGTTCAGTTTTTGAACTTATACCTGTCACTTCTGTTATTACTAAAAGTATAATTAATAGCATTGTATTTATAAAATAATATAAGGCATTTAGTGTTAGAACGTAGGCTATCACCTATTTGATCGCCAAAGAAAAAATACAAAACGAAACTGAGAAATAGCTAATGTCGCTGTTTGCCAACAAATTAAAATTTTAAACATTGAAAAATGTATTGCTCTTACCTCGAACAAACCGTTATAAATACATTTCTGTCGATTTAAAGAATTATAAAAAATACAAGTTATTTGCATTACTTGTATTTTAAGTTTTTACAATTTTAAATAAGTAAATAATTCATTTTAAAATGAGTTAACTTTTTACAATGTACAGAAACATTAAAAGGGAAGCGTTCTTATTATTTATCAAATATATATTTAGCTGACAAGCATGTATACGGTAAGAAGAAAGAGGAGACGGTAGCTAACCCACAGTGAAATTTCATTTGCTCACCGACAACCGATGGTATTCCCTGAGGTCTGAGTGACAACAAGTATCCCCAGATTTCCAGTGGGTTCCACCTCTTTTCGATAGCCACCGTAAATAACATTGAATTATCGCAACAGCCGTTTACCATTGATGTCTCGCTGGTAAAGAGCATTGCTCTTCTCTGGGATTTGGGTGGCAATAAGCCTCCCTAAGGTCCCAGCACTCTATGCACTTCCAGTGGAGGTCTGGTTTGTGCTGTCCCTCCTCGGTCTTCTCATCTTCCTTGACCCTATGCAAATATTTTGTGTAGTGTCAGCTTAGGCTGGCACCATTTTGTTTGGGGGGAGCTTATGGACTTTCTTGTTATTTCTGTTCATTGGTTCATGTTTGTGCCGTGTCAGCTGAGGCCGATGCCATTTATTATGGAGGCTCGTTAAGTGATGTTTCTGTTCCTTTGTGATGTAGTGTTCTTTGTGTGGTTTTG
Source organism: Sepiola atlantica (assembly GCA_963556195.1). Lineage (NCBI taxonomy): Eukaryota > Metazoa > Mollusca > Cephalopoda > Sepiida > Sepiolidae > Sepiola > Sepiola atlantica. The sequence goes on along the minus strand of OY744521.1, from coordinate 38,290,660 downwards.
TTTTCTTCCTGCTGAAGATTCAATATGACCCTTCGTAGTTTATGCGGGTTGGTTTTCGCATTCGAGGATCTTTCTTAGTTTGATCATTTCCGTCCTTTGTATAATTTCAATGACCCCTTTGATTTCCATTTCTCCCAGTCTTTTTCCTAGTTTTTTGGGATTATTCCTAGTTCTCCTACGATTTTTAGTATTATACTGACTTTCTTCATGGTCCATATTTCTTTCAGTTCTCTGGTTAGTACTATATATTGTCTTCGTTTTTCCGTTCCTATGTATGCTGGAACGGCGAATTCTACGATTTTGCTAAATTGTTCCTTCTTGTTGATTATCATCACATCTGGTCTCCTTGTTCGTATGATTTTGTCTGTTTGTATATCGATATCCCATGTGAGTTTGTGTTTTTCGTTTTCCAGTACTGTTTCTGGTATATGTTTGTGCCATTTGTCTGCGTATTTAAAATTCAATTCTTTGCACAGTGTGCTGCTTTCCCCACATAATAATATTTTCTTGTATTCTTTTTGGGCTAGTTTGCTACATTCACTTATTATATGATTTATTCTTTCGTCTCTTTGTCCACACAGTCAGCATCTACTGTTTTCCTGGTTTTATCTATTTTAGCTTTAATGTTGTTTGCCCTGATCGCCTTGTTCTGTGCAGCAATCAGTAAAGATTTTGTTTCTCTGTGTAAGTGTGGTTTTCTTAGCCATGCCCAGCTATTTTCGTTAGTTTCTTCTCTTGTCAGTCTTCTGAAAGGGCCATGTAGTTGTTTTTCTTTCCACTTTTCTTTTCTTGTTGTTTTCTTTCTGGTGTCAGTGCTTCTCGAGTTGCTCGTTGGAACGGCGTCTCTTGCTGCGGTCATAAGGATTTCCATGTTTTGAGTTATATATGTCTCCAGCTTTTTTTAGTCTTCCACACAATCTTCTTCCCCCTTCGTTTCTTTTCACGTAGAGTACGTCCGTATCGTCTTTTGGGCGTAAAGCATTGTGCATGGTCATTCATTTTCTAGTCTTCTGGTCAAGGTGTCTGAGTTCTTCTTTAGTCCAGCCTATGAATGGTCAAGAATAGCTTATTAGCGATACTGCCCAGGTGTTGATACCTTTTACTAGATTCCTGCTATATAATCTGTTTCTAGCAGTTTTCTTGTTCTTCGTAAATATTCTTTTTCCAATCTTCTCTTTACTTTTTGTAGATTTGATTGTGTCTGCTTCTAGAATTCCCAAATATTTGTAGCTATCCTGCTCACCTAGTACGCTCATCTCCTCTTGGTTGGGGAGCTCCATTACCTCTGTCGTCTCCAGTTTTCTCTCGTTTCATTTCTAGTTGTGCATACTTTTCCATTCTGAATTCTCTTTCAATGGCTCGACTGAATAGTCTTATTCTATTTATCAGCTTTTCCAGTTCCTTTTTGCTTTTTGCAAACAGTTTCAGGTCGTCCATGTACATCAGTGTCTGTAAACTTGTATCCAGCATCATATTTTTTGAGTATGTATTTGTGCCGCATCATGGCTATTACAAACAGTAGTTGTGATAGGGAATCTCCTTGGAAAATGCCTCTCTGTATTTTATCTCAGTCAGGTGTTGTCCACTTGCTGTCAGTTCTAATCTCCATTTTTCCATAGCTTTCTCGATAAGATTAATATTCCTGTCAGGTATCCTGTATATTCGAAGAAAATCAATTATCCATGCTTGAGGGATTTTGTCGTAAGCTTTTTTGTAATCACTCTATGCCATGGATATGTTCTTTTTACTGCTTCTTACCTCCTTCAGGATGTTTTGATCGATATATAGAAGATCGTATGTCCCTCTTTTCCTTTTTCGAAATCCTTTTTGTTCTTCGGGGAGTAATCCCCGATTGCTCAGGAATTGGTAGATTTGTTCTCTAAGTTGTGTCGTTAGAATTTTCCACATTGTTGGTAAACAGGTTATTGATCGTTAGTTTCTTGGGATCGCCCCTTTCTTGGCATCTTTTTTTATTAACTTCCTGTTCCTTTCACTGAGACAATTACCTGCAATATTCCGCCTAATTCTGACCAAGCAAATATTCTCAGGCAGGTGAAGCTCTTCATTATTGATGAGGCGTCGATGATCCCTCGATATGCATTAAATGCCATTGATAATTGTTTACAAGATATTATGAATAATAATAGCATATTTGGTGGTAAAGTCTTCATATTAGGAGGAGATTTCAGGCAAGTTCTGCCTGTTGTTCATAGAGCTCCACCTGCTGCAGTATCGGATGTATGTCTAAAGAAGTCTCCAATGTAGCACAGTGTTCATCAACTTAAACTCTCTCAGAATATGAGGACTAATGAAAACGAACAAGTTTTCTCACAATGGCTCTTTCAAATCGGAAATGGTCGAGTGCAGAGTTCACTTGATAACGTTTCTGATGATACTATCGATATCCCAGAACAATGTGTATGCAATGACTCTTTAGTATCAGACATATTCGATAATTGCACCCAAGACGAAATGAAAAGTAGAGTTATTTTGCCACCAGAAAATGCAGATTGCTTGGATATAAATGAAGATATTCTAAGTATACTACCAACTGAGAGCAAAACATATCTAAGTATAGATTCAGTATCATCAGACAATGAAATGGAAGCCAATAATTATCCAATGGAATTCATAAATTCACTTACGCCTTCGGGAATGCCTCCTCATCGTCTCAATCTTAAAGTTGGATCTATTATTATGCTGCTTCGAAACCTGTCAATAACGCAAGGACTATGCAATGGAACGCGTTTAGAAGTATTGGAGCTTCATAACCACAGTATTCTAGCTTCAATCATAAGTGGATCTCATGCTCAGGAGCGAGTTTTAATTCCAAGAATTAAACTTAATCCCAGTGACGCAAATATTCCATTTATTTTGCACAGGACTCAATTTCCCATCCGCCTATCATATTCAATGACCATTAATAAAGCTCAAGGGCAAACTTTCGATAAGGTTGGGATCTACCTACCACAACCTTGCTTTACTTATGGACAACTTTATGTAGCCTTCTCAAGAGCAAGGTCTATGAACAGTGTAAGAGTGAAAATTTGTCCTCAGAATAATTCTACTCATGGCCAGAGAAAAGGAATTACTTTCACTAGAAATATATAGAAATATAGAAATATAGAAAGATGTATATAAAGAAGTTTTGTAAATTGCTTCATGTATTGTTCATTTTTTTAAAGTAATATATAAGTCAAATCTTATCATATTCTATTCAAACATGTATAGGTTAGGAACAAGATAATTAGTACTGAAAACATCATTTCGTGTAATTTACACGGGTTCCGCTAGTTATAATTATTATCATTATTATCATTATTATTATCATTATTATTATTATTATTACGATCATTATCATTATTAATATAATGACCATTATTATTATTATAAGGATTATTATGATTGATAATAACACTGTGATCATTATCATTATTATCCTTATTATTATTATTATTATTATTATGATTATTATTATTATGATTATCATTATTATTATTATTAATAACATTATTATTATTATGTACATCATCATCATTATTATTATACTCATTATTATTATCATTATATTTATCATTATATGTATCATTATTATTATGTCCACTTACTGGGGGTTATCACAGAAGTCATCGTCAGTGATTGCTCACCGAGAAAAAACAGCGGTTTTCTCTGGAGACTTAGTTACAACAAGTCTACCCAAATTTCTAGTACTATTTATCTCTTTTCTATCACCATCGAAAATGACATTGCGGTATCTCAACAGCCGCCTACCATAGATTACTCGCTGGCAGTAACCATTACTCTATCTTGAGATATGGGAGGCAATAAGCCTACCTAGGATCCTAGCATTCTCCGCACTCTTCTATTGAAGGTCTGGTTAGTGATTTCCCCATCCTCCTTGACCCTCTACGCGACTATTTTTTGTATCGTCAACTACGGCTGGTGCCATTTGGGGAGGGTGGTTTATGATATTTCTTGCAGTTACTGTTCCCTGGTTGTTGTTTCTATTATTATTATTATTATTATTATTATTATTATTATTATTATTATTATTATTATTATTATTATTATTATTATTATTATTTGTGCTCACTAGGATTTATCACACAAGTCATAGTCAGTGATTGCTAACCGACAACAATCGGCGATGTTCCCTTGAGTCTGATTAACAATCAGCCTCCCTAGATTTCCAATACTCTCCACCTTTTTTCTATAACCACCGCAAATGACGTTGCCGTATTGCAACACCCGCTTACCATTAGTTTCTCGCGTGCAACGACCATTGGTCTTCTCTAGGATTTAGATGGCAATAAGCTTCCCCAAAGTCCCAGCAGTCCTTGCACTCTTCCAGGTTAGGGTTCTTCCTCCTCTGCGTTCTAAACTTCCTTGACCCGTTACGACTATTATTGCAGTATAAGCCAAAGATGGTGACATCACTTTTGGAGGGGGCCAGTTCATGAGATTTCCCGCAGTTTATGTTCCTTGGTTCGTGTGGTGGTATTCTTCATGTGGCTTTGTTTTCACTGTAACTTCCATGTGACTCGTTACCGTTCGTACGTTATGCTGGTTGGTTTCCGCAGTCGAGAATTACCTTAAGATTTCAGCTGTTGTCATCATTTCCGTTTGTGTATTGTCACAGTCTTTTTCACAGTGTTTAGGGGACTGTTCCTTGTGCTCCTTCGATTATTACTATCACATTGACTTTCTTCATGCTCAATACCCCTTTCAGTGCTCTGGTAATTTCCGTGTATTTACTGCATTTGTCCGTCTCCTAAATCTTCACTCTAGTGTATGCTGGAACGGCAAAGTCTAGGATTTGGCAGGATTTTTCGTTATCCTGACTATTATGACATGCGGTCTCCTTGCTTGTATGAGTTTATATGTTTGCACCTCCCTGTATCATTTTGTGATTTTAATTTTCTAATACTGTATCTAGTTTATGTTTGTACATTTTGTCCGAGGGTTCGAAATGCAGTTGTCTATAGAGTTCCTAGTGTACTACTTTCTCAACACAGTCGTGTCTTCTTGTATACATTTTTGGCTAGTTTGCGTCATTTACTTATGTTATTTACTTTTTCATCTTTTTGTCAACGCAATCAGCATTCACTGTTTTCATGGGTGTTATCATAAAATAAAGTACTATTGTGTAAAGTTAACGGTAAATCGACTGACACCAGTTTATGTATGAGATATATAATACTGTCAAGTGAAATATTTACTTGAGGGAATTAATTCATTGCCAGTCATCTACGGCGCTCATGTTGAGCAATGCTGACGGATCCTTACCAGGATGACATTTAAAACGACCCAGAATGTCCCCAGTCAGTAGCTCGATTTCCTACATTAAAATATAGACGTCGGGCTGCATCTAGTTTTTTGTGGAAAAAAGAGTAAATATTTATACAGCTATATAGGCCATACAACCTAACATTAAACATAGTTGGCCTTTTGGCTAGGATCAAAGTGTAGTATATGTTCCAATGGATACTGCACCCCATAGACTGGTATTGTCTTGGCCTTCGGGGCTTGATTTACGCCGGTCTATGGGTTTGCCCTGTGCAGTTCTAGCATGTCCACCCTCCCAGGCTTCGCCTCCCCTCCTTGGGGAGGAGTAAGTTTATTGCTTACTGCCTGCGGCGCCCCTACCTGGGAATGCCGACGGGGCTGTCCAGGCAATTTTTAATGGCCAGAGTGCTCACTTCTTGGGCGCTGGCTTTTCAAACCCCAAATTCCCGACCCGACCTTGGGTCACATCTTACTTGTGGGAGTAAGATAAAACTGGCCTTGTGCCTAACTCCTGGAGAGTAGTAAATAAATACAACAAAACATTAAATTAATTAAGCGAAACTACACGTATAGTGACCTCCACTAGTATGCAACAAATAACGGGAAGAAAAAAAAAGAAAAGACCTGCAATATATTAAGAAGTTGAGGCTTTGAAATACATCTTCTAAAATGACACAATTTTGCATGAAATCATATGAACAGAGATGATATAGCGTAAAACAAAACAATCAAACCAATCAGAACAGAGAAATGAACGAATTAAAGAAACAATAAGAAAGGAAAACTGGAAAAGGACAGAGAAAAAGAGACTAAAGCAAAATGTAAGAATCAGAAAAAAGGTCTCTTATTAATTGAAGGAATTCTGGATTGTTGTGATTGGAATTCTTTGTTACGTCCAATTCCGCTTCGACCTTCCCCGCCTCAAGCTCCGCCACTCCTATCTCGGAAAGCGAAACGTAAAGTCTGTTTGACGGGGTAATTTCCTGTGCCGGTCGAACCGGTCGAAGCGAGGTCGAAGTTAAGGGCGAACTCTCGGAATTAATTATGCCGCACTAGAAACATTTCGGCAATCACCTCCGACCTTGCAAGGCCGAGCGAAACTTGACGACTGCTCACCTACGCCATATTGCCGCCATCAGTAACGACTCTCTCTCTCTTTCTCCCTAATGAGACTTTCTCTCTCTTCCTCGATCTCCCCCATCTCCCTCTTTCTCTGCTCGGCTAATGTTTTCTACGCTCCCCACCTTTCGCTCATTCATCCCACTGGATATCACTAGTCCTCATCCAATTAGTATTTCTCTCATTATTCTTTAAAGCAATTTCTTTCTCTGTACTTCTCTCTATTAACAAATATCATATATATATATATATATATATATATATATATGTATATATATATATATATATAAATATATATATATATAAATATATAAATATATATATATATATATATATATAAATATATATATATATGTATAAATATATATATATATATATATATATATATAAATATATATATATATATATATATATATTTGTGTGGGTTTGTATATATATATATATATATATATATATATATATTCACACAAATATATATAATCTATTTTCATGAGCTATGTTTGACAAGAAGTCTTAGCCATTGAGCTAAATTTGAACTCCTTCAATATTAAATAGTACCATAAAGCTAAATTGTACCTCCATGTATTATTAACTTGTATCGTATCCTGGAGATTTGTTATATTGTTTCAATGAAACTTGACTTTTCTTCATATATATATATATATATATATATATATATATATATATATATATATATATATATATATATATATATATATATAAATATATATATATATTAATATACAATGGTAGTAATATATATATATATATATATATATATATATATTATTTGTCGCTCCTAGAAAAAGTAGAGAACTGTAAGTGTAGTATTAACACATCATGACGTCACTAGCTTTAAATGAATCGTTCCTTTCATTAAAAAAAAAAGTATAACGCTCTCAGACGTTAAGACGCCGATAAATTTTTACAATTATCACAGTTTATTCGCTGTTCAGAATTTGCCGTGTGGTTAAGGCGTCGGATTTGAGTTGCAAAAATACTCGCAATCCGGGGTATCGAATCGCATGAATAGTCATATCTCTATGCTGATGAGTACCGACTATTAAAAAAGGGCGAAACGTATCCGTACATAGATAATAAACAATAACAAATATTTATTTGTATATATATATATATATATATATATATATATATATATATATATATATAAATAGTCTAAAGAAGCTTTGAGTCATTAAAAAAAATGTAAAATGCCGTTTAAATTCCCAGAAAAACTAACTAAATCCAAGATATTGCAGACATAACATTCGTTGGAAAATTAATAAATGAAAAAATATAAGTTAAAAAAGGGGGGGGGTAATTATCTAAGAGTTAAACAAAAACAGGAGACCGTAAGCGTCTAATATTAACACGGGTATCATCGGCTGTTTACCATGTAACTGTTTCGGAGATGCAAAAACAGGACAGTTATAATATTCATGGCTCTCTAATGGTACTGATTATACGACCATTTCCCCAATAATCAAGTGTCGAAATCAGTCAGCTTAAAATATCACTAATATATACATAAATAAATAATAATAATAATGATAAAATAATAATAATAATAATAATAATAATAATATATTATCCTTAAGACTACCGTATGATATAGTAATTTGCATATCAAATAACATTAATTATATATATATATATATATATATATATATATATATATATATATATAATCGATCTACGATTAAATTTAAAATAAAGGAGTACCTGAATTAATAAAGTTTCGAAGATGCCGAAAAAGTTTGTATTCAATTAACTTCTTTCCTCGGAATTGTTACCTTTAGAATGCTCGTCCTGTTCCCTATATCTTTGACTGAACACATATGCAGAAATGTAAATGCAATGTGAACTCGCATCCTGTGTAACACTTCCCTTTTAGTATGCCCACTATAAATCGTAACTATTTGCGTCTTAGTGCCAATATGATTGTTTGGGGTTAAATAAAGTTTAACAAATCGTAAGGGGTTTCGATCATAAACTAAGGTGAAGTAGATTGATTGAGTTATTCGTGGCTTAATGGTTAAAGCATTGGAGATGATGTTGCCTCATTTATGTTCGTTATATAACGTTGATCAGTCGGAGCTGATTTTAGGTTCCACTTTGATATGTTTTAACTCTCTAACTACTGAAAAACTATGTTGGATTTTATTGCATATAGAGAGTCTGTAAACATCTGGTCAAGGATTCCTCCGTAACTCTAACCAATTCTCAATTAAAGATTGCCGAACGGACTTAACACCTCGGAATATCAATAATTTTTGTATGAGGAATTTGCCTTAAAACTGCACTTTTCTTGGAACTCGATCAAATGCAAACTGTGTGTTAATTCCCTATTAGAATAAAAACAGTGTTATTACCACATATCCGCAAGCATTAATTACTTCCTGTAGCGTTATGTAGGAAAAGTATTTTGACCACAAACTAATGTCGGTCTCGTTTCATCGAATGACATGTTGTAAATACGAGCGAAGACATCTCGATTCGAAGTATTTAAAGCAAAATAAAAGTAAAAATAAGGATTTTCTTTAGAGAAACCAAAACATTAATTTGTCTGTGACGTCAATACGTCGATACAATCAGACAAAAAGAATAGTATTTTTCTGAACAGCATTTATTTGGCGACTAGTCACCAGAAATGAAACGAAAAAAAATGACGTACATTTACGTAGACAATTATTATAAACCTGAGGTGACTATAGATCCAGTAGATCAAGGAATTTGATAGATTGCTATAATAAGTGTGAGTTTTCCAAAGGTCCGTGTATTGATTATCCGTCTTTAACAGAAGTCAACTGAAAATGAAATCACTATTTTTAATTAAAAGAAATAAGTGTATTCATCTCTTTTAAGTGTGCTAACTAATGCACCGACAATAAATGAAAGTGTAAATTGGATTATGCTCCTAACATTAGAAAGATCGGGTGTTTTTGTGGTGTGTGTTACGAATTAAATGCCGCAAAGTTATATTTAAGTAAACATATGGTTAAATGTGATTGTGGAAACAAAAAAGATTACATAATTGTGTTTGACTGTGGCTGAGATCAAACTGTAACATCTGTTCTGATCGATGCTACATTTTTTAAACCGGTACCGTTTTGACCTTCGGCTTTTGATCCGCCGATCTTAGGGATTGTTCTGTGCAATACTATGAGGTAAACCCTCCCATACTTTGCCTTCTCTCCCTTTGAGAAGAGAGTCTGTTAATTGCTAATCACCTAAAGCGCACTTACCTGTAATTCCGCCGGAGCTGCCACGGCATTTTTTGTAGTCCAGAGGACTCAACCTCTAGGTCACTGGCTGTACTATCTCATTTTCTGACCTTGTGTCACATCATACTGCTGTGGGAGGGAGATAAAAAAAACGTAATTAAATGATTTATTCATGGAAGAAGCGTTATAATTCAAAAATAAGCACAACAGTAAAGTCATCATTTGTAAAGACACTAAAACTAATACCGCCTGAAGATGATTTGACGATTCAAAACGAAAGTACTTGCAAAAAAAGAATGGAACTAGAAACCCATGGATAATATTTACATCAATTTGACCGAAACATTAGATGGACAATTCGGAAAATTGAAAAAATAAAAAAGTGGTATCAAACAAAACCACTCCGTGTTATTTAATAATGTTTTCCTAATATATATATATATATATATATATATATATATATATATATATATATATATATATATATATATATATATATATATGAGAAAGGAAGGATGAAGGTAATCCGACGTAATGAGCAATGAAAAAGGAAAAACAAAAAAGGATATTTTTTTATACATTTATCAACGTTTTGTCTTTATTTGTAAGACTTCCTCAGGATGATGATTTAATGAAAAATGTCATGCAAGTACGTGAAAATATTGGGTTGGCATGATGGGTTGATGAGAAAAAGTAGTAGCCATTACTGGGTGCGCACACCCGAGGTCCGGGCTTAGCGAAGTCAGTAGCATGGAATGAAATAAATGAGGATGGTTCTGAGTGAAAAAATGGAGGGGTGGGGGTGAAAGGAAATTATGTGATGGCTGTTAGTGAAGAAGTGGAGGTGTGGGGGAAAGATGAGGAGGGGAGGCTCTGTGATTTTGGTGTGTGGGGAATGTCATGGTTTTAGAAAAGATTTTTAAAAACGAAGGTGGTTTGAAAGTAGGAGGGTTAAGTGGGTAAGAGTGTGATAGAAGAAGTCGGAAGGGTGAAATGGGTGAGGGGGGCGGGGAGATTTTGTTGTGGGTAGGTGTTACATTTTTGGAGAGTAGTAGGTGTTGACCAGCTGGCTATGTCAAGAATGTGTAGAATGAGCAAGTAAGGTTTGGATTAGTGGTGAATGAAAATGTGTGTGTGTGGGGGTGGATGGGGTTAAGTGTGTATGGAGACTGGTATGTGAGTATAACAGAGAGCGAAGAAAAAAAAGAAAAAAAACATATATAGTAATTTTAATATTAAATATTTCAATGTTACGTTTCATTGTGGATACAAAGCCATTAGCACCAGTAAGACGATTCCAATATCAGAACAAAAGTAATATATTAACTCCAATTCTGAGCCTGCTAACTAATGAGGCTTATGTAAATGTACACCCTATATTCAAGGAAAGCGGACAACTATAGTCGGCCGTCATAACAGTGCTCAACACTAATGAATATGCATTATAGTATTTGACGGCTTCTTTTATTTACTCATTAAAGCGCCTAGCTTATAAGGGGGTACACATAATTATGTTAAGAATAAATATGTAAATATTATCTACATACGCATACGTTTCATTTTGGAAGAAACATCAGCGTAGCAATAATCATTCACGCAAATCGAACGATATATATATATATATATATATATATATATATATATATATATATATATATATATATATATATATATATATATATATTGTGTGGGCAGAGTTGAACGGTTTCAATGAGAAACCGAGAAAGAGAGCTCAATGTACTTGTTAACAGGGCAGGAATACATTTCAAGGAAATAAACTACACACACGTTAGGGCCGCCCGAATTATAAATTATTTCAACATAGATGGGTATCATCAGACGCGTGCACAGCCATATTTAGCAACTAAATGAAGATAAAAAAGGTTACACACCGACTTAATATATATATATATATATATATATATATATATGTATTGTTCGGCAGCAAGTCCTTGTTTATTCAAGCTTCATTGAAGACCACGAAGCTCTCTCTTTTCCCAATCTTTTGCGTCAATCTCTCGATGCGGCGAGCAATTCTGCGGTTTTCAGGTGTAAACCGGTGGAGTATATATACACACACACACACACACACACACATATATATATATATATATATATATATATATATATATATATATATATATATATATATATATATATATATATATATATATACCTTCATATTCCCTTTCCATCACTGTCCATATGTATATATCTATTTATACTTAAACAGCTCTTGTTACTTTCTCTTTCCTTCTTTTTCCGTATATCCCAACGTTTCGCACTCTCAATCACTATTTTATAGTTCCATATTATAATATGTGTGTTTCTTTCTTTCTGCTTTATTTGTTTATCACCCGTGTTTTTTTCTTGTTACATTCTTTTTGAGATTCGTCTTGGTTATCAAACACTTGTTAGCTGTAATGTTTGTTCTCCTTATGTCGATCTCTCTCTCTCTCTCTCTCTCCCTCTCTCTCTCTCTCTCTCTCTCTAACCCTTGTATCTTTTTTTTCTCTCCCTCTCTCATTTCTTATTGAGTGACTCATTCCGGCACGGGTTTCGACATTCGACTTCGACAGGAAAGACGAAGTTTCTTGACTAATTATACAGTACAAAGAAAAATGTCGCCTTCCGATCCGCATCCGGGACACAGCTGGCAGCATACATTTCGTTCCGTTATTCCAACCTCTACTCCCCACCCACACCTACCCACACGGGGCACCACACAACCTACCAGTGTTCTCTAAAACAAGGCACAAACCCCGATCAACAACAAGCCCCAAGTCACCTCCAGGTATGTACACGTACATTTGTTGATCGAGCCTGATTGACGCTGAACCAACCGGACGAGAAGAATATTTAGCACTAGGATACATTGTGTGTGGAAGCGAAAAGGGGACGAAATAAATAGTATAAGAAAAGCGACAGAGGCATAGACAGAGGGAGAGGTGATAATTATGGAATAAAGAGCGAGTGAAAAATAAACTGTGTAGTGAGAGGTACTGAGGGGAAAAGAAGGTGTATGGTATCGAGATATGAGAACGAGCAAGAGAGAAACCTGAAACGTAAGGCTAGGAGAAAGGGAATGCTATCGGGGGCGGGGTTGGTAGAATAAAGAACAGGAATAGAATATAAGAGAGACAATATCAGAGTAGGGAAAGACAAGAGGAAAATATTGGGAGCTACAACGAAAAAAGTAAAGAGAAACAAAAAAAAGAAAAGATAAAAACATACGGAGGGATAGATAGATAGAGAAAGTAGAGGTAAGGTATAATGAGAGAGTGCAAGATCGGCGAGTGAGTGTCAAAATTATCGGTTCTTAGAAGACAGGAAATGGCACGGAAAAAAAACCAGAAATATTGAAAGAGAACAGAATAAGATCAAAGAAGACTCAAATTAGTTGTTATTGGAAATAACAGTTGGTTTCAAAGAAGCAATACATAAAAAACAGAAGGATACACATAGACAAGGAGGAGGGATAGAAGAAGAAGAAACAGAAGAAGAAGAAGGAGAAGAAGAAGAAGAAGAAGAAGAAGAAGAAGAAAGAGAGGGAAGAAGAAGGGTTAAAAAAAGCAGATGAAGAATAAGAGTATGTGAAGGGGAACGTGATGGTATGTTCTGCATGTGTTCCTGTGTAAAACAAATCTATTTATTTAATGTTGAACCACAATAGTTTTAGGAAGCGATTCATACCACCCGATCTAGCTGACTGAGGTGAAATGCATGGCTATGATTTAACTTTCTTACGACGCATGACTTTATTCTGAGTATTTCAGTACATCTTTGAGATTAAATGTGTTATAATTAGTGTATTGTCAAGATGAGTCATTAATCAAGAAAAGTATGTAAATGTACGTACCCAGCTTGAAACTTGATAGTTCAATGTTGCATTCCTTAGTCTGGGATTTGCAATGATATGCATCCTGATTATGTGCAAGGAACACTAGTAAAACACACTGGTTTACCACACACAGAGCCAGCCAAACCCAGGTAATAACTATACAACAGCTTGTTTCGATGACACCTGAAACACAGTTACACTTGCAAGAGTAAACACACTTTTCACCAGTCAATGATTTTGATCCGAGTCCTAATTTAATTTATTATTTCGACGCAATAAATCATTTTTCCAAAGCAATGTTTTCACATGAGGCAAGTTGTTCGGACACACGATACTCACTAACACGGATTAGATGTTATACATAGTTCAGACGAGTGCGTTTAATCATACGCTCAAATGATGATCTTCATACTTTTAAAGAGTGCTCCCAAAATAATTTCATTATATGATGTGGTTTAAAATATAAAAGAAGGGTTATATTTTACCTGTAGAAAAACATTAAAGGGTAACCGGCTTTGAAGCGCGTGGACTGTTTCGCATGTTTGACAATCGTTTTTCAGTGAAGAAAAGAACTTGTGTTCGTAATTAGATTTTGTATAGATACTGCTAACTTGCACATGAGGAGAACAGCTTATTTAAGCAGGACGAATTAGAGAAGACATGCAATCGAATGTTCGAATGATGAGAACTTTGGAGTTTATATTTGTCGTTGCTGGTTGCAGTATTTCTAAAAAGGGATTCCTTTTTTAGTAAAGGTTACACGCTATTTTGGTCGGAAGAGGTTATTATGGAATCAGTAATTTGGAGATTAAGAAAATATGTTATATCGCTTTTCTCGGGAAAAGGTGATGCAGTCAGATGGATGAAGAAAGTGAAATTGATTGCTTTATTACAAACAGTTTCATTGGACTTCTTTTGCCCTCTACCTTGAGATGCGTAATAAAGATCGGTTTGATGGTAAATAGATATAAATTTGTGACAGCGTTTACTTAAGGGCTTTTTAAACAATATGAAAAGCTAAAACGATTCAGGTTAACTGGTAAATCACTAAAGATTTACGCCAATAAAATCAAAATATTGGCTCGACTAGCAGTATACCTAGGGATAAGACTGAACTAGACAGCAACACGTGTTTTCATTACTGGACGACGTATCTTCGGCATTACAGTAGTTAACTCACGTAGAGAGAATGGGCGTCATCAAACTTATACCAACTACACGGTGCTTAGTCATCAAAAACATTTAAGGGCCTAGGACAGTGGCAGAAAATGCATAAATCACTGAGGTGAGAAATAAGGCTCAGCATGCATCATTAAAAATCGGTGCTTTAAATATTGAAGACCGTTCTTAATTGAAGATTGTACGGAGCCACTTAGAGCCAGATTAATGTGCTATAATTATCAAAAATGTGTGTAGAGGGCAAGGCATTACCCTCACACCCAGGGAAACAAGCAGATGTGTGTATATGTGGAGGGAGGGCTAGTGCGCCCGTATTTACCCCGGCAACAAAATGATGGCGCAGTACTGGCTTCTCTCAATGATAGAAGTATCAGTGATCATACAATAATGACGGCACTTGTATATACCGGATTGCCCATCACTTTACTCAATTCTAAATTGATGAGTGGGTGTGGCAGGAGTATCACTGTGAAAGCATTTGATAGAAGAGACGTAACATTTAAGGAATCCCGGACAGTGGAGTACACATTATAGTGGAAGCGATTATAATTGATGAGATAGATGCAGTAGCTGGAATATATTAAACCAGTGAGTTATAAGATACGACTAAATAAAGGCTGAGGTGAAGTTTGTAGACGTGCACTGTGCCGTAGTAGTCCATGTGCTGAACGATTGCAAAATCGAGGACAACGACGTTGACGCAGATTTGATGGAGAAAAATAGACAATGAAATGGAAATGGATTGCAAAACCTTCAGTGTAAAGTATTACAGGAATTCCATTGACAGTGTGAAAATCTTAGAGGTTGAAAAAATACGTGGAAAAATGGATAGCGAACGGTATTTATTTACCAGGGAATGATAAAAGAAAAGATCTGTTCCCATTGCTGGTAGTGTTCCAGGTTACACGAGATACAATCCAGCCAGTATTCGACTTTTGGAAATGTAAGCGTTTTGAACTTGTCATGTAGCGAACGACATAATGGATGCACTTGAAAAAATGATGAGGAAGTAGGAGTGGTTAGACGGAAGCACTGTGATTGTGGGCATTATATCTGTCTATTTTCAGCTACACGTAGCAAAGTACCGATTGCAGTATCAGCTGCTATTAAGAAGTATTTACTGCTTGACGCGGGTAGGATTTAGACCTTATGTTGCACAAAATATTATAGAATCTGTTCTAAAACTGTGTTAATTAAAGCAATAAGGAGAAAGAGGTAACTTATTCGTAGATTGATAACATAATGTTAGACCTTACAAAGCTATCGACAGATGAAGTTGAGGAGCATCGTAAGAGATTAAGACTGACAGCAAAGCTGTCCGAATCTCTGGGCGGAGGAGTGGCACTGGGTCTTAAGCTGATGTAAGAAAAGATAGGTGAGCTTATGTTAAGAAGCGGAAAAAGATCTAAGAGATGGCCGGAGAAATTTAATTTCTATATGTGGCAAATTGTTAGGGCACTATCCAGTTGATGCAGTGATGCAACTGGCGTTCAGTTGTGCGAAAAGAAGAGCAAGTGGTGTAGACCGAGAGGGAAAAGTCGATTATAAAACTGACTTTCTTTACTGAGGGTTGGCATATACCTGAAACAAAAATAGGAGTGGTTGTTTTCGATCCAAGAAGTTTGCTACAGGCGTTGTCGTGGGGATTCGCTTTTTGGTGGTGGGAGATAAACGATGGCTGAGGAAAAAAATGACTATGATCGCATGAACGTGGCCAAATTTAATACTTTCCTAAAATGTATCAATTTAGCTATGAAAAATGAATTGTGAAGGATAGGCAAACAGACCGATTCAGCCACGGTAGTAATGGTGGTGGGCTATAGAGTGGGGGAGAGCAGAAGTATACGGATAAAGGGTGATGGAGTGATATTTTAAAGGGGAGATTTGAGTAATTGTAGAGTTAAGATCTGAATTCGGACATCGAATAAAATTAGTATCTCTGCCTTCAGAAAGAACCAAAGAAGGTGCGATAAAATGAATAAATAAACACTATTTAGTTGAGAAAGAAAGAACCGATGTGCTGTCTGCAGATAACTAGAAGAGTTGCAGCGCTTGTACTACATTAGAGTTGATAAAACTTTATATTTGGTGCGAAAAGTTTATTCACTTATAAAACGGGAAGCATTCTAGAAATGTTGAAGAATTGTAACTGCTAAGTCACCTTGAAGCTGTGGCCTGGTATTGAATCCTATTTCCACAATCGGATTAAGAGCGCATCCAGCGCAAATACGGGAAGACATAGACTCAACAATATTAGGTGAACAACTACTTTAAGACGAAGGGTGACTGCCACCTGGATTTGTGCCAGCTGTAAGAAAACATTGCAGTTTAGACTTTTGGTTGCTTGTTACAGTGTTGGTGAACAGCAGTTGATGTCTGTGTGTTTTCTCATTGCAGAATATCAATGCCTAAAAGAATTCCGGAGAATATATCCTAATATAGGCGTGATACTATTAAAAAATAAAAGCAACATTAAAAGCAAGTTTAACTATGAAATTAACATTTATTTCCATCCTTTTTTCTTACTACACTTTCGTTCGAACTTTCTATAACAATCGACAATTGCCTTAACTCACAGCGCTAATTTCTAATCCAGTCACAAAATAGAGAGGTCCCATTAAAGGGAACATATGTATTCACCACACGTAGAACCCAGTATCTTATATATATTGCAAGAGTAACGTATTCCAAAGATAAAACAAGGTCATCATTCTGTTGTATACTTAGAGATTAAATTACCCTATATATGGATTAAATTGTATCACAAATACACACATACACACACACGCACACACACACACATATATATATATATATATATATATATATATATATATATATATATATATATATACATATATATAGTTGCTTAAATAGACGGCTGACATTATGAAACTAGCTCTAAACTGTTGAACTTAAATGAGTTTCGTATACAAATAACCTAAATAGACATAGATGTAACTTTAGTAAGAAAAAAATTATCTTCAAGTGAATTAGAATTTTTATAAATAAATTATAGAACTTATTAACTATTTTAATAACTATTACTGAATTAAAATTTATAATTGTTCGCACAATCTTTAGGATGCACTAGCTTTGAACGAAAAATTCAAAATGGCGTATTAGTGGGTTTCCCCACGTGTGAATTTTTGCTCTCTTTTTATTTGTTTTTTGTTTGTTTTAACCCAAAAATGAACTACTGTATAGTGTAGGTTTTTGCAAGACACTTTAATCCAAGCACTTTTTACTCTTTGTGAATGTTTTCTGATGATTTTGTAGCATTGCAGAGACGATATTGACATAAAAATGTTGTTTGGCACAAGCCAAATGAAACGGACCGTAAAATACATATCTCACAGAAATATTATGTTATTTATAAATATGAAAAAAAAAAATAAATAAATAAAACCATGGTTATTAGAATATAATATGAACTGACTGAGAGGCACAATCTATTTTGAAAGCGGTGATAACAATATTTTTATATGAATATTTTTTTTATATTGACCTACAGACACACGTGTTTAATGCTAACACAATCTTCAGTGTAGGACATGTAACTTACTGCCGGTCGGAGGGTTCGAACCCGGTTGTAAAGTCAGATTTTACTCTGCAGCCTGTTATTCAACACCTAGGTCAGCACCAATAAACATGAGAAAAAAGATAATTTAAAGTGTATATATAATGTGTAATCGGCGGAAATATACAGTAAATTAGTCAAATAGTGTTCAACAACAGAGGCTGAACAGTGAATTAAACATGGATCGATAGATTATTATTCATTTTTTCTTCGAGTTCACATCCTTTTTTAAGGAGGCGATAAAAATATATTCATATAAATATTTATTATTTTCACCTAGAGACACATGTGGTTCATGCTTACGTAATCTTTAGTGTTGAAGATGATAATTACTTCCGATCAAAGGATTCGAACCCTAGCTGCTAAGTCACCTTGATCTCTGTGGCCTGGTATTACATCCATATTTCCACAATCGGATTAAGGGCGTATCTATCGCAAATACGGGCAGCCATAGACTCAAAAGCAACACTCGATTGGGGATAAAAGTAAGATACAATCAAATATTAACGTTATATTACATGTTATCCGTTGATAGTTCTTGTAGACATACAGGTCACAAGCAGAAAGGTGAACTAAAATGAAGACGTATGTATTTATGCAAATATAATAACGCAGTGTGAGAAATATAAACACTATTTATTTATAAAAGTTGTTATTTATTATCTAGCTCAGTAGTAAACTCTCGGATTATAATTTTAGCTATAGTTAGTCTGATGAGGAAGAAACATATTCATAGTATGATATTATGTTTAAATTAGGAAAGCAGATCTTATTTCGGTGTGTCAGTGAAGATTTTCAATAAATATTGGCGTGTATAAGTTATGTCACGAATGAGTACGGTTTCTGCAACTAATTCTGAAATCTATTTGATTCCATGCAAAGTAAGAAACATAGACTACAACGGTGAGACGCAAGGCAACTTCAATAAAATATATGAAAATCAAACATTCATTAAATTAAACAACCACCAGACGCACTTTTAGACCACAAAATAAAAGTGTTATAAAACCTTTTTGTAAAATACATTTTCGGGGTTTAATTTATCAACTTTAGAGATGAAGAGTTAAAATGTATATCTGTTCGAAATCAGCATCAAATAATTAGTTTAGGTCATTTATTTTTCTACAGTTTCCTCCTTGATCTGTTCATGATATATCTGTGTTATCTAAATTATCTGGTTGTCTAGCATGTCAAATGTCGCTTGTTTATTTTATGCCAAGAAGATTAGTATTTGTCCGTAGAGTAATTTGGTTTGTAGGCGGCATATACTTTGTAAATACATAGTCTGGAAAAGATAGTTTAAATGTAATAGCAACGGGATCCAAGCAGGTACTAATAGTTCGAGTCATAGTAGTAGCAATTAGGGGGCAACTCTACGCTCTCAACATCTCCAGAATTGGTACCTAGCCACCGAATGTATTTTAAAATAATAGACAGGACTATCTCATCTTTTGGAGTCACTTTTATCCAAGGCATAATACTTATAGCAAACGATTAATTGTATAAGATTAATGGAACACAAGTTGATTCATTATGATTCGGTCAATAACGGATTGTATGTTCTTTCAATGAAGTTGCCCCTAAAATAAAAGTGTAATCACTGCTAGTTTACATCAAAGTTAACATTTGGTTGTTATAATTTCAATCAAATATATATGAGAAGAATTATCTGATTTCGGATGTGAGAACATTATATTGCATTATTGAACTGAAATGGAAGCTTTTAAGAACATAAAAATAAAGTCGTTTTGTGCAGCAACCTTTTTTAATTAGTGTCAGCCGGAATTTCCATGAACAAATTTTTTTCCGAGAACGTCTCATCTGTCAACCATTTTACCTCAAGACTACTTCCCTACACACTGCAACAAGGCTGTCTTCAAATCTAATGCCAACAAATACTTTTCATAATCTTCCCACATAAAAATTAACATTTGTTAATTACAATCATTTGAATTCGTTTCAAATATTTATCGTTGAACCGACATTCTATCTATATCATTAACGCTTTTTACGAGCCTTGATGAACGGTGACTCATTAGTAAAATATTAAGTAAATGGTTTGACGCTGCTGACGGTTATACATTTTGAGGTGATCTAATAGAAAACTAAAATGATCTACGGTGACGATGCTACGATACATAACACTTTAAAGCAACACTTATTTTCTTCAACCGGTCAATTCATCTTGCATTTATAATTTACCTTGATCGTAAATGAAGACTCAAAAGCCACAAATGATTTTACATTGTTGTTTTTTATGTCTATTTTCCTTTCTTATACGTGCTCATTTTACTTATGTACCGTGTATTTCCTGCATAAGCCCACCAGATGTGCACAGCACAGGTCGTCTTCACAATCCGGTTGCACTCTTTATTCTTCCATTTTTTAACGGCTAATCTTATTTTTCTGAACTATTTTCGTTCGCACATAGTTTGTCTGCAAACAGCAAAGCACATATCTGTATTTCTTAAATTGAACTAGTGAGTTTCATAACTATACACATTTGAAACAGATTGAGCTTTGAATTCTGAAATTTGCATTTCAATCTTTCACATATAGTCGAATGGCCCACGTTCATAACACCACTAGTTTACTCGCCATTGTAATATAAATAACGAATTATTATTAGTGCTAGTAATATTAGTAGTAGTAGTAGTAGTAGTAGTAGTAGTAGTAGTAGTAGTTTCTCTATCTGGCCATGGCTAATCTCGTAACATTTTTGCAAATTGTGTAAACAATTATGGATTTGGCAAAATTGAAAAAAAATATTTAGAAAAAAGTTTTATTCTTTTTGTTGATTTCGAATTTGTATATATTCATTTAAAGTTCTGTTAGAAGTTTATATTGAAACAAAATGGACATAGTAGTATAATCTGCCTCAACCGCAGATTCACAAAAAGGACAAAATAACCCACCCTCTGACTCTTACGAGTTACTCAAACAGTATTAATTACCTTAATTCTATTGTATCCAGTCGTTTCAGTTTGGCCGGCGATACGGCCATCGATGACCAGTGCCCTCAACTTATTGCCTGACCCAGTTGACCGTAGCGAATTACACTGAATGATTTGTTATTTAACACAGCTCGCTGGCCACAGGTTTCTGGCCAGACCGAGAACTGATGTAGTGTCGTCTTCTGTCCTTCGATGGACATTCGCTGATTCAGTTTGTCTAATTACTGCTCGGCCACTGACCAATCATCTCCACCTTCCCCTTCTCATTATGTGTTCTGCGCCCACAACCGCTACCAAATCGATTCGGATGCCAATTTGCTTGATTTGTCACGAATGTTTTGATCTAATTGAGTCCCTTCTACGAAAAGAATGGAAAGGGGACAATCGGACGCTTTGCTCCTAGTTCGGGTTGCCTTTGTCTCATTATCGAAGAAACTGGAAATCAAATTGAAAAATACGGTGTGGCTACAAGAAACGAATAGAAAGAAAATCAGGGATTGGGCGCGATGCGGACATCGAGAGAAATAATTAATGCGAGATGATTGTAATCAGAAGAAAGTATAGAAACGAACCTAACTTTCTACATCTATAGTTAGTTTATCCTAAATAACAAATCTATGCACACTCCAGGTGCAAATACTTCGCACCTGTTTCGATATCATTAAAATGTGATCGTGTTTATCAGTTTTTATTTACAAACCATAAAAGAACAGTGGTGGCTGAAGATAATGTTTGAGTGTATTACTTCGGTGATGACCACTATTTAATGATGGCAAAATGTATACAAGTAATTTTCCCATGTTATCGGAGACCATCACCGCAACTGCGGTTAGATTCCTAAACAAAGTTGGCATAAACGTCTACAAGAAGGATGAAAATGAATACATAATTTCAATATATTCTATAACTATAACTTGGTCAAATAAGATTTCTGCAGCTTCAATATTTATCATGTTCCTTATGAATATATATATATATATATATATATATATATATATATAGACAGTTTTTTATAAAAGTTTACATTCTCCGTCAAAAATGAGGAAAATATGTTTCGCAATGTGTTAACACTTATATTCATATTCATATAGAATAATGTCCTAATCGGTGAAGTTCAAAATAATAGAAAAAAGACTGGGTAAAAACATGCCAAACTGGAAAGTTAAAGTACAGTAAAAAAAAAAAAAGAAACGTATCAATTGGTATAGAAAAAAGGGCACAAGAAGAAAAACAACGTCTCATTATGGAAATAATTAAAATTAATTTAAAATTCCGGGTTGTTATCAAACTTGATATTTGCTTTCTTCTTACCCCTAAACACTTGAAGTCGTTTCGTCCGGCAGTTTATTAACTGGGTAACACTTATAGGACATGACGGATTTAGTTTTATTTAAATAAAAATAAATTCACATTTGTCTATAATCTAGAGTGGCGGATATTCAAGTATAAGTCACTATTAAACAACATAAAGTAAAATGATGATGAATACTTCAATACTTTTTACATTTAAATTATCGATTCAGTTGGCGTGTATTTGTTTACTATTAAGAACAAGAGATATTCTCAGTTCTTTTCGCTATTGTTTTTACTAGTTTATCTTAAAACAAGCACACAGTCAACACCAATGGACTAAATTATTCCAATCATTACATACACAACATCACGTTACAAATGAGGTTTTAATTAGTTTTAATACTTTTTAATGACAACATTGTTGATGTTGTAAAGAATATAGAAAAGGGGAAAACATATTTTGTCTTTCGCTCGTCATAAAAAGATTTTACAGTCAATGTTGAAAATGTGGCAATCTGCTTTAGCCATTTTCTAATTCATACGGTTTAATACACTATTAGTATCGTATTCTAGTGGATCCTTACTTGTTTTAATTATCAGCCGACACTGTCTTTATGAGAAATTGTAACTTAACTTTCATGTGTATTATGTATAGGTTTCGAACCGTTGCTGATATCATTAGTCTTATATATAGTTTCGAGCGCAGTATTGCCCGACCCTCTTCACGTGTCTATAAGTTTAGTTTTTAAGCTTTTAGAAATTACGAATAAAGTCAATAAATTAATTTACGTTATTATATTATTAAGTGAATGTAACCTCATGGGGTAAGTCGAATCCCTAGTATATGTATTAGAAGAGAAATAAAGGAAATAGATAATATGACATATCCAATGATATGCAATATGAAAACAGACAATTCTACTACCACGGATTTAAAAAAAACGACATACTACTACTTTTTCTTATTTTACTACATCTACTACAGTTACTACTACTACTACTACTACTACTACTACTACTAATACGAATAGTAATACTAATACTACTACTACTTGTAAGTAGTAAAAACGATAACAACATTATAAACAACAATACCAACTATAATAATAATAATAATAATAATAATAATAATAATAATAATAATAATAATAATAATAATAATGATGATGATAATAATAATAATAATAATAATAATAATAATAATAATAATAATAATAATAATAATAATAATAATAATAATAATAATAATAATAATAATAACAACAGAAATAAAGCAATGCTATGAAGAAATCGGATAGACACAATATTATGGTTGTGGACCCCGACTGTAAAAGACAAGCTCCAAATAAAAATAGAAATGCTACCACAACTTTCTTGGTGAGAAGTCCTTGTTAAATTGACAGGCACACAGGACAGCCAATAATTAAACGTAGAAATCCGTGGCATCCGCCAAAGCAACACATTACAGCGAGATCTAGGCGAACGTGATATTTATCGTCACCTTAAGGCACGGAACTATAGATCGCAGGATATCGAGCGATTCCTTGGTATAAACAACGAGTGCCAGGCTGACCGTTGATAGGAACAATGTTCTCGACCACTGGCGTCAGTATTTCAATAACATCTTGACAGAAGTGTTTCCTGGGGAGCCAGCCACAACTGCCAACCATGTCTAGGGTGGTGTACACCAGATCACCGCTACTGAAGTTTATTTGGGGTTGCGAGCAATGCAGCCAGGCAAGGCAAGTTGACCTGACAACATGGCGATCGAGGTGTGGACCTACCGACTCTAGGAATCTTCTGCGTGGCTGGTGCAGCTGTTCAACAACATGATCGCAGAAAAAAAGGGTTACAGTTAGTTGGAATCGCAGTGTCACAGTACCAAGCTTTAAGCAGAAAGGCAAGCACACTGAATGCACCAACTACGGAACAAGTCGACTTATTACGCACACAATCAACACTTTTGAGCGAGTCGTTGACTACAGAACACGGGAGATTGTCAGGATTACGCAAAAACGGTGCAGTTTAGTAAAGAAGTTGACGGAAAAGCATGTCGAGAGGTCGAAACTCCTTCATATTGACTTCTTCAATCTGTAAAAAGCCTTCGCCGGAATTCCACACGATGTGATATGGTACGCGTTGCAACACCATGGTGTCCCCGATGAACATGTTAGTTGGGACAAACTACTCTACGACTCGCTGAAGGGTCTGATGTACACCAATATTCGACGATCTCTCCGCTGCTTTTTATTCTTGTCATGTACACCAACACGAAGAACCTGTAAGGCCCGTGCGCTGAACAGTCATTTATGCAGATGATGTACAGCTCGCCTACAAGATCATGATTGGGAGAACGCACTGGCCTAGTCTGGTCTATTGATTACCACTTATAAAGACGAACATGGCAGCGTCCAAGGTAAGATGCAGAAACTTCAACTTACACATCACCTCAAATATCTCGGTTCGACAGTTATGACAGCAACATCATCGGCGACGTAGCTACGCGCATTAATGCGAATTGGCTCAGATGATGCACCACCATCGGCAACCTCCGTGACCGGAAGAGCATCGACCGTCTGTCTAAAGTCTAAGATCTACCAGACTGCTGTGAGACATGTATTTGTTTACAGCTCGGAACTAGGTGCTTATGGACAACGAGGAAAGCAGAGTAGAGCCCAAACATGTTGCGCTGCATGTATGCCATTACACTGTCGAACCACGTCGACAATGGCCACACTAGAAGACCCTACTACATCACACATATTGAGAGCAAGATAAGGGAATAGCGGCTCAAATTGTATGGACATGTGTTAAAAACCAACAACGACACCGTCGCGAAATTCGCCTTTGCATTAGAAGTTAACGGGAAGCGACTTAGAGGGCGGCCAATGATGAGATGGGTAGGCACCCTGCACAATGATATTTGTAAAATCGGTTTCATCCAGACACAACCCATAATCAAGTCAAGTGCGATCCCGTTGTGGCTCGGGATTAACGCATCAGAAAAATAATAGGAAGTATGCTATTAAGAAATTCACCTAACACAACCTCTTTGTTTAAGGTGAATTTCTACATGAATAGCATGAAGAATGTATGGGACATAACTACTTATTTCTATGGGACAATGCAAAGGATTTACAGACAAAACAACATATACATCCTTACCAGAGGATAGTTTCCGGAACTGGAATGAATAGAAATAAAAAGAACGTTAATTTATGTAGGACATAATGAAACATCCCCAACCCAGGTGAAAACACATAGAGAGAAGTATGGCACAGCATAAACATCTTATCTTACGAGATAAATTATTACAAGAGCACCCCACATGATACTGAAGGAATAAAGTGTACGACATTATTTTCACGTGTGAATAGAGGTGAATGATTAACGATTCATAAAATCTCAACTTTATGAAGAAGAAAAATATAAACATCTAGATAAACTGATAGCTGAAAGATAACACCTGAGAGAGATAATAATATAGACAAGTATTTTCACTAGCTTTTCTTATGGTCACTGTTTTTATAAGCTCTGATGCAGATCACCTATCTTGTCAAGTGGTAATATGCCGGATACAAATTCACAGACACAAAAGAGTAATCAAAACTACATGCAGATAGACGACTAAAACATGTAATAAAAATATTCAGCTAGGACATTTCAATATAACCCAGAATGGAATATTGTGCACTGATTGCTATGAAGAAAAAGAAAACTGTAACAATAGCAGATGGAATAGAATAAGAACGTTGTGTGCATATGGTCCCTGTTAATATCTGTACGATCTCGAAGCGAATGCCATTAAATCAACATACACATAAGAATAATTTAGATAAGAATACTGAGAACAAAAAACTTCTCAAAACCAGATTCGGTAGTAAACAAACAGATTAAACGCCAACTACTTTGACAATATTACTAGTAAGACACTTCAATCACTTCATACGATGGACAAAAGAATTACACAGTTACATAGATCTCATAATTAAACAATAATAACTAGGCACAATGCTCCTGATATGAGATGTAAAAATGAGGAACTAGAAGAACAGACCGGGACTTATTGAAGACTACGGGAATAACGTGATAATAAAACTAGAAAAATGTATGAGCAAAAATACAGAAGGATAGACTCAGCACTGCTAAATGTAACAATACCAAGTGCAGTACGACCATACAAAATAGGTGAGAAATGCGAAATGGGTAAAGAGGCACACACATTTATAAGACTGACCAAATAAATGTATCACAGAAAACATATGGGCATCAGCTATGAAAAGGACACTTTAAAAGAGAAATATTACAATAACTTACAGTTGCAAAAATAACGTGATCAGAACAAACTCCCCACAAACTACAAACCAAGGAAAATAATAAATCTAGACTCCGTGGACAAATGTACGAAACAGTAAATAACATAATAATTATGTGAAGACAACTAAATTAATAAATGCCAAAAGCAGACACGGCTGCGTAGGAAAAGTCGTCTACTGGAAATTCAAATGTGTAAAATGGGAACATGTTGAAAATAATAGACACAAAGAGGATACAATATCAGAAAATGAAAATCACAATATTCTCTGAGACATGGAGATATAAACAAACTGATCCAAGCAAGGATATCACATGTGATAATACTTTACAAGGACGAAAACAATCTCTTATATCCTAAAAAATGTAAATAAATACATAGTAAATACATAAGTAAATACATATATTTATTTCCAGAGAACTGACAGAAATGAGGAACACGAACCACATTACTGTAATACAAATAATCCGAGGAGATTTAGTATCAATTCCGAAGAACACTGGAAAAAAGAATTAGGGAGCATATAAATGCAAGTACTGCCACCATGCAACGCACTGACATAATGGAAACAGAAAAAATGTTAAGGAAAATCCTCAAGTGTGGAAACCAACACAAATAACCAATAAACGAAAACTAGCCAGTTAAGAGAACACAAAATAGAACGGAGAATATAGATATAACATTACACGAGCTTAATAAAAGTTAAACTGCCAATAATTCCACCATTTGACTATCTCCACAAAATTACACAGACACACACACACACATATATATATATATATATATATATATATATATATATATATATATATATATATATATATATATATATATACATACATATATATACATGTTGTGGGCTCCAAGCTGGGCTAATATAGCCTAAATATGTCATGAAGGAGCATAACGCAAAATTAGTTTCAACGATTATCGAAAGAGGCGAAGGTGCAATAAATCTAGTGAAACGTTCTGTCACTCATAATCTAAGGATCAGCATTTGTTATTTCCAGTAACCAATCGAGAATAATGACTTGTCTCAATACTAAAGATAATAACGCTGATACGTAGGTTATCACTTTTAACTCACACGTTAAAATTCAGTTCGTCTGTTTGCAAATCGTAAACATTAATGTATGATCTTATTTCGCTGCTTGATAAAAATTAAATTTTTACTTTTTTCATGATAAATTGTTCTCAAATCAAATACGGAAACACAAATTGAATTACCTAGTGCTCCCCGACTTAAACATCGTTGTATTTATTTGAACAAGACTATATTTCTGACAATTATGTATATGGTAAGAAAGTGTAGTTTTTATTAGATTTAATTTGTAACCTAAAATAAATTAATTAAAACGTTCATTTTATTAAATAAAAATATGTAGCTGGCATTTATTTTACAAAAGTTACACAGCTGTGCGATTTCCACTGAGTGGTAGTGGTGGATTGTGATGATGATTATAATAATAATAATAATAATAATAATAATAATAATAATAATAATAATAATAATAATAATAATAATAATAATAATAATAACAAAACAAAACTCCCATCTCTCAGGAATGAAGTAGCGAAGAAGTTAAAAGCAGAAACAGAAAGAGTAAACAGACTCCTCAAACACATTCCAACAGAAACGATTACAGACCTAAACAATCTGATATATGCAGGGGCAAAATCTGTAAGTATGAAACTAAGAAACGAAGAGAATGGACAAAAGAGAGGACCGACAAAACCTGGATGGGAAATCAGACTGGAAACCCAGATCACCAAACTTCGGGAAGAAGCTAAAACCGTGAACAGAAGAGAGGAGGACATGAAACGATTAAGAAGCAAAAATCAGAAACGCAAGGAAAAACTAAATGAGAAACATGAATAAATAAAACAAACGATAGCAGCAATAGAAGGAAGACTGAGACGATACATGTACAAATCAGAACAGAGCAAACAGAACAGGACCTTTGAAAACAATGAGAGCCAGTTTTACAAAAACCTAAATGGAGAAAAAACAACAACAGCAACCGAGCCCAACAGAAACAAAACAATTCTGGAGCAAGATATGGGAAGAACCGAAAAAGCACAACAAGAATGCCCAATGGTTGAAAAACATGAAAGATGAACTGCAGGAAATCGGACAATGAACCGAAACAGAAATTAACAAAGAAACGATCAAGAAAACCCTAAGAAAAATGGTCAACTGGAGAGCACCAGGCCACGACAGAATACATGCATACTGGTTTTAAAAATTCACGACCCTGCACGAAAGACTAGCGCAGAAACTGAGTGGATGTATCCGCAAAACAGACGTACCAGAATGGATGACAGAAGGAAGAACAACATTAATACAAAAAGACCCCCAAAAGGGAACAACCCCCAGTAACTACTGACCGATAACATGTCTACCAATAATGTGGAACATTCTCACAGCACAACTGAGAGAACAAATCTACCAATCCCTGGACAAACGTGGACTGCTCCCCAGGGAACAAAAAGGATGCCGGAAAGGACAAAGAGGGGCACATGATCTACTATACATTGATCAAAAGACCCTGAAGGAGGTGAAGAGCAGACAAAAGAACATAACCATGGCATGGATTGACTACAAGAAAGCCTACGACAGAATCCCCCAAACATGGATAATTGAATGCTTAAAAATATACAAGATACCAGACAGGATTATTAATCTCATCCAGAAAGCAATGGAAACATGGAGACTAAAAGTGACAGCCGGAGGACAACACCTGTCTGAGATAAAAATACAGAGAGGCATTTTTCAAAGAGACTCTTTATCACCACTATTGTTTATAATAGCCATGATGCCACTCAATTACATACTCAGAAAGTGTGATGCTGGATACAGGTTTACAGATACAGAACAAAGAATAAACCACCTGATGTACATGGATGACCTTAAACTGTTTGCAAAAAACAAAAAAGAACTGGAAAAGCTGATAAATACAACCCGTATATTCAGCCAGGATATCCAAATGGAGTTTGAAATAGAAAAATCTGCACTGCTAGAGATTAAAAGAGGAAAACTGGAGACGACAGAAGGCATAGAACTACCCGAACCAAGAAGAGATGAGGGCGCTAGGAGAACAATAGGTTATAAATACCTGGGAGTTCTGGAAGCAGACACAATCAAATATACAGAAATGAAAGAGAAGATTGGAAAATAATATCTACGAAGAACAAGGAAACTCCTAGAAACTAAACTATATTGCAGAAACCTAGTAAAAGGGATAAACACATGGGCTGTATCACTAATAAGATACTCTGGACCATTCATAGGCTGGACCAAAGAAGAACTCAGGCACCTTGATCAGAGGACTAGAAAACTAATGACCACAATGCATTGCACCCAAAAGACGATACGGACAGACTCTACATGAAAAGAAATGAAGGAGGTAGGGGACTGGTAAGTATAGAAGACTGTGTGGAAGACACCAAAAAAGAGCTGGAGAACTAGGTTACCCAGAACACGGAAAGATTGATCACCACAGCAAGAGACACCAGCCCAACAAACAACTCCGGAAGCACTGAACCCAGAAACAAAGAGACAAGAAAGAAAAAGTGGGAAGAAAAACAACTACATGGACGCTTTATAAGACTCACGAGCGATGAAGTCAATGAAAACAGCTGGGCATTGCTAAGAAAAGGATACTTGAACAGAGAAACATAATCTCTGCTGACGGCCGCACAGAACAATGCGATTAGGACAAACTTTATTAAAGCAAAGATAGATAAAACGCAGGAAAACAGCAAACGCCGATTGTGTGGATAAAGAGACGAAACGATAAATCATATAATAAGTGAATGCAGCAAGCCAGCCCAACAGAAATACAAGAACAGACAGTGTGGAGAAAGAAGTACGCCGGGAAATGTGCAAACAACTGAATTTCGAATATGCAAAAAAACGGTACAAACACAAACCAGAAACTGTACTAGAAAACGAAAAACACAAAATCATATGGGATACAAACAGACAAACCCATAACAGCAAGGAGACCGGATATGATAATAATCAACAAGAAAGAAAAATCCTGCAAAATCGTAGACTTTGCCGTTCCAGTGGACCACAGACTGAAGATCAAAGAGACTGAAAAAAGAAGCAAATATACTGAACTTGCCAGAGAACTGAAAGGAACATGGAACATGAACAAAGTCAGTATAACACCAATAATCATAGGAGCACTAGGAACAGTCCCCAAAAACATGGAGAAAGGACTAGGAGAAATAAGAATCAAAGGGTTAACTTAGACCATACAA
>OY744521.1:38217100-38257100 GCA_963556195.1 Sepiola atlantica | reverse complement strand
TTTCTATGCCCTGCTTTTGGTCTAATCCGGCGTAATCACCGGCCCATTCATCGGCCTTTCTGTTTCATCTTGACGCAAGCAAAGAAAAAGAAAAAATAGAAAAGACAGACTCTTCGTTTTAATTCTCCGATAACTTTCCGTTTCGTGTTTTAATTATTTCTCTTTTTCGAAAGACCTTTCTTTGGGAAGTAGGGGGGGGGGCAGTACCTTTTGCGTTTTTTCTTTGTTTTACTCAGGAAGATATATATATATATATATATATATATATATATATATATATATATATATATATTCCGAAACACATTTAAAAAGAAATAAAAATACTCTAAGCTATCTACATAAAAACACAACAACCTAAAATTAACAGTAGTAACATTTTTAAATGCTTAGCGTAATGCGATTTTGTTCTGTGTTGCCATCCAGCGTTGCTGAATTTAAAATCGCCAACGACTTCCTGGAACAATGCGGAAAACGTTCTTTGCGCGTTTCTCAACCGTCTTTTAAACATTCTCTTCTTTCTCCAGCTTTTTTGTTCATTTGCTTTTGCCACCTAAGGATGATTCGACGAAGAATTGGAAATGTTCCTGAAACATGTGAAACCTATGGACATATTATTATTTTAATTTCAATACACAAAGACCATCAGAAAAATTGAAAACAAAAAAAAAGGTATAATTAAACAGACTAATCATGTTATTTTTAACAATGTTTGCATAAATATATATATATACATGTATGTTTAGTTTAATTCCGTTGTCACTCAATCATTCCGTGTCTTATTCACATGATTTAAAACTATTCTAGTTATTTTTAGGTCACTTAAAACACATATTTACACATTTGTATTATTGACATTATACAGACTAATATTCGACCTTCTTCATGTGTATCTTTTCAAAATTGTTGTATGGCCTAAGAAAAAACAACTAAACATTTCATATACAGTGCATAATGTCTTACACGGTCTGGCAATTTAAAAAGAACATCGTGCCGACAATGAGTCGTTTAACATTCAACAATTCAAATGTAATCAAAATTACAATATGATAAAAAATATAATTAAAAATAAAATAGAAAAAAAGCGTAAATGTATGAAATACACTAATCTATATACAAAATTATCATACAAGTTCAAGTGTTTGTGAGTGTTTCCTATTGAACGTCGAATATAAAGGTAAACAATTTGATTTGATTAATTTAATGATATAGCGATACTTTATCGTATAAAACAAACTGATTTATATACAAAATGTTCATATAAGTTCACCTGTTTGTGAGTGTTTCCTATTGAACGTTGAATATAAACGTTTATTGTAAACAATTTTATCTGATTAATTTAATGATATAGCGATACTTTATTCGATTTAATTTAACTTTAACAGAAATATTATTAAAAGAAACTATTTCCGTGAAACTGCTAAAGATGTAACACGTTGTAATATTTTGTTTACATACACAGAAATTAGTCATTGTTTTAAGTTTATATACAACATTTAAAACTAAGATCTAAGTACTTCTTTTGGTATAAAACATTTATTTCAATTTTATGTTTTTTACTTCATGAAATACTTTTTCATTTTCTTTACACTTAACTAATACATTTAAATTCGCCATGAATGACAGTTCAAAATAACCGTAAAGCACGAAAATAATAAGATGAGACCAACCATCATAAAAGCACGATTGTCACAAGACTGTGAAAAACTTTGCGCGCAATTTCACAAAGAAACATTGAATTTCTAATTGCCGGTAGTATAGTTGCCACGATTGAATGTACAGTATTTTTTGTGAAGAAAAATTAACCTATTGACACACAACAGAAGTTGCATTAAATTGGCGCAGAGCTGAAACAGATTAAAAACCCGCCACTTTTGGGGGACAGTTTAAGAACCCGCGTCTCCTACGTGTCGATTCTCGTTCAGATTACTACATTATATATATACTTTCGTGCTGATCACTTTCACTTCCATATCTAACTCATATATACTCATTAATGAAATAAATCACTAATATCATATAAAATTACAAATTATAATCACTAATTATGAAAACTGACAGTAGAATGTAACAGTAATTTAAATATCACAACAATATAAATACATCGCTTAGTATTTTTGTTTGTATTTTCGTTTAATTGCGGTGGTTGCGGTTTGATCTTGTGTAGTTACTTTTCGGCAGTTACTTTGATTTTAAATGTGACAACCCTTAATACAGATTAGAAGTAAAACTAAATAGTCATGAAAACTTAAATATGACTGAGTAAAAACTTAAACGAATAAAACATATTATTTTGTCTCAAGTAAAGAAAATATATGCTGACGATGTTATGCATACTATAATCTCTTTTTTACACATACATAATAAAATACACGCACGCACACATACACAGGTATATATATATATATATATATATATATATATATATATATATGTATATGTATATATATATATGTATATGTATATATATATATGTATATATATATATATATATATATATATATATATATATATATATATATATATATATATATATAAATATGATAAAATGACAAACGTGAAAACTTAATTATGACTGAGTAAAAACTTAAACGAATAAAACATATTATTTTGTCTCAAGTAAAGAAAATATATGCTGACGATGTTATGCATACTATAATCTCTTTTTTACACATACATAATAAAATACACGCACGCACACATACACAGGTATATATATATATATATATATATATATATATATATATATATATGTATATGTATATATATATATGTATATGTATATATATATATGTATATATATATATATATATATATATATATATATATATATATATAAATATGATAAAATGACAAACGGAAAACAAGTTAGAGTGCAGGAGAAAACCAAGAGATTTTTTGACCGGTTTCGTTCGTGCAGAACGTCTTCAGAACTTTTTTTTTCTGAAGACGTTCTCCACGAACGAAGCCGATCAAACAATCTCTTGTTGTTCTCCTGCACTCTAACTTGTTTTCCGTTTGTCATTTTTTCACACATTTTGTCTATCATTTTGTCATTTTTTCACACATCGCGACGATATCACGATATATACGAGAAGAATAGTTGTCTCAGGATAAGTTTTATTTCTCCATAAATGAATCAGTTTTGCACCACCGTTGTTTCTCCTGACAAAAATATAATGTTTCTAAAAATTATGTCGAGAAATCTTATCCGCATGCTGATAAACGGCCATCACCTCATTTTAATTATAGAAATATTTAAAATGTAAGCGTTAGGATTTTTACGAAGTAATTGGAAATTTACGTATCTTATAAATATTTGAAGATTAAATGGAAGACTGCGACAACATCATGTCCTTAAATACGAGGATATTTAAATATTGGTTAATGATATCTAATGTTTAAATTTCATTAAAAGAAAAACTATATCTGAATGTTAACAATGGGCTATCACCAAATTTTACTTCTTGACATGAAATAAAATTAACATAAATATGGCTCACATTTGGATCCGTTACATTTAGTAGTTGTTCTAAACAATTCATAATAATCAGTTGATCAGTTCACGAGTGAATCCTGCACCTTACATACCAATGTATAAACATACATCAATATATATATATATATATATATATATATATATATTATTTGGTATTTCAAAACACGGATTTCGAAATAATAAGTTAAACCATATTGTTAGTCAATTTTCAAATTTTAAATAAGTAAAAATACTATAACCGCTACTACTACTACTACTACTACTACTACCAATAATAATAATGATAATATTACTTTTACTACTACTCCTATTATTACTACTACTACTACTACTACTACTACTAATAATAATAATTATAATTATAATTATGTATATTTAATTGTTACATAAACGATATGTCTTTCAATCATTATCACGTACCGACTGATGTATATGGTACACCTTTCAGCCCTCGAATACTTAATAGTAGCTCGAATTCTGTATGTCGCCGTTGCAGTGGTGAATTTTATGGTTGGCCTATTGAGAGCCATCGATTAAAATAGGTTTAGTCTATGATCCAACGTTTAAGAAAGTATCTCATGTGGCGCATTATCTACCCTATGATGTGTGAAAACCCTCTTAGTTTTCAATTTTTCGCATTTATTTATAGGACACTATATCGTTCAATGAGAGATTCTTTTTAAGGTATTGGATGTAGAAGGCCTCTGATACTGTATGCACCAAATATCGTGCACCATTAAATTTGCTAAATACTCAGTGTTTTAGAAATAAAAGTATTCGTGTAGATACTTTCCTGGAAAAACTTATTGGTGGTTGCTTACTCACTTTTAACATACAATAGCCACACCCGCCCTAAGCGCGATATCAAGTAAAACGTAACTTCTGTCTTTTTAAAAAATTTGTTTTAACATAGTTCACCCCAAACAGGGCAGGACGCCACTGTAGACGTAAGGGGCTACTGAGAAAAAAGAAGAGGGAAGAAGGTAGGGGGCAGTCAACCTAGATTGGAATCTGTGCAGCGAGATGTCTGTTTACATTAGTTTTAAACTTCTGCATGTCTGTACTGTCGGGGAAATAAAGGACAAGAAAGAGGTTCAGAGGCCAGCAACACGAGGAAAGAAGCTATTTGAGTAGAAGGCTCTCCGACATATGGGGACCTCCACAGTGAATGAATGACATTTAGTTGATTGTCGAGTTAGTCTAGTGAATTTACGTCGAGGGGGCACCAGAGTAGCCAGTTCATCGGAGCATAATCCATTGAAGTATTTGTAAAACAAGCACAAGAATGCTACATTGCGGGGATGGGACAGAGGCTGAAGCTTGGTTGACAAAGAGGGACCTATTAGGTTGCCGATTCTTTTTTGGACCTTGTCAAGGAGGAAGAGACTAGTAGATGATGAACCAGCCCAGATGTGACAACAATACTCCATGCATGGGCGGATGGTGGCTTTGTAGAGTTACAGGATAATGTCAGGTGAGAGGAGTTTACTAGCACGGTAAAGGGAGCCAACCTTCTTTGCGGCAGCCTTGGCAATGTATTCGATGTATTTGTTCCAATTCATGTTACCTGTGAAGGTTAGGCCGAGGAGTTTGAATGATGAACTCTCAGGTAGGATGTTATTAGCCATGAAAATCGGTGGTTGGAGAGGCTCTTTGTAGTTATTGAAGGAAAAAAGCTTTGTCTTAGCGGCATTCAAAGTTACCAACCATGTTTGCCCCTAATCCACTACAGCCTTGAGGTCATTTTCTAAGGATTCAGCCAATGCCTCGGATATGATTGTGTCGATTTTGCCAACATGGCGAGAGTAAAGCGTGGTGTCGTCAGCAAATAAACCAATCTCAGACACTGTGTCATCAGGGAGATCGTTTATAAAGATCAGGAACAACAGAGGTCCAAGGATAGATCTCTGGGGTACACCAGCATTTATGCCATATTGCTTAGATGAACGGCCATATAGGACAACCTTTTGTCTTGGAAGGATCTGATTATATAAAGTAATTGCCTAGTAATACCGTATGAGCGTATTTTCAGGAGAAGCCCTTTATGCCATACCTTGTTAAAGGCCTTGGATATATCAAGCGCCACTGCCCTAGCTTCTCCTGCCTTGTCAAGTGTATAATACATGCGTTCAGAGATGACCGTTGGATGTCCGCTGTAGATTGTGCTTTTCTAAATCCATACTGGCGGTATGATAGAAGTTTAGCATTATCTAAGTGCCTTACTATCGCTAGATTGATTAAGGATTCGAAGATTTTAGCAAAGATCGACAGCAGACTGATTGGGCGATAGTTGTGAGGATCGGTTCTATTCCCAGAACCTTTGTAGACTGGTACCACAGAGGCAATTTTCCAGCTATCAGGGAAGCAAGATTCAGCTAGGCATTTATTGTAGAGTTTGGAGAGGACTAGGGCCAGTTCAGCAGAGCATTTCTTTATTACTAATACTGGTATAAGATCAGGCCCACAAGCTTTGGAGGTGTCAAGGTTTTTTATGATGTCTCTGACCTGGGATGGGGGGATGACCAGATTATCAAGTGTGGCTTCGGTCCACAATGGGAATTTGAGGAGGGGGTGGTTATCTGAGTCTAAAGTAGAGTTAGAAGCGAAGCGCTGGACAAGTAGTTCAGCCTTATCAGTGGCCGTGCATACGACATCATTGTGGTTTGATAGTGGGGGAATCGTTGATTGACCATTAATCACTACACTATTGTAGATTTGTCTGACCAAAGGATTCATATTTTCAGATGGATTCACAAATGCTTAGTCGTTCGTCTAGTAGACGACCCATGATCCAGAACATCTCGATCAAGCTTCATAAATGGACACTTTTTCATCTCTTTCTAGTATGATGAATGACGTCATTATTTCTGACGCCACCAAACCTCACCAGTTATCCGTATCTCTGTGTTAAACGAAATAGTCATCGCTTACTGATGTCATCCATTGCACACGGTTCTAACACATTTCATTATCAATAGATGACATCATCACTTTGTGGCGCCATACTTTGTGACATCATCCAGTGTGAACGGTCCAAGCTGATTTGAGCCCCGTCTGCCAGTGTGGTAGTCGGCGTTATCATATAAAGGCCATCGCTGTACACCATTCACCCAAGTTAATGCTTTCGGTGAACTCTATTTAGATAAAAACAAAGCATGCCTTTTACGGTATTTCCTTGTCATTTACTCCCGCTAGATATCTAAAGAAACGGATAGAGAGCACATATATATATGGATGAAACCGCCATACATTGCTGAAATATGTAATATACAGTATCTAAATAAATTATATATATATATATATACATATATATATATATATAATTTATTTAGATACTGTATATTACATATTTCAGCAGTATCTAAATAAATTATATATATATATATATACATATATATATATATAATTTATTTAGATACTGTATATTACATATTTCAGCAATGTACGGCGGTTTCATCCAAAAGGGCAGATTGAGACATCTTTAGTAAATCTCCGTGCCCAGTGGAATCATCGGCAAGCTGAAACGATTGTAGTCACGCCCCACAGGGAATGGCGTTAACAATGACAGAAAAACTAAAGATTTACTAAAGATGTCTAAATCTGCCCTTTTGGATGAAACCGCGGTACATTGCTGAAATATGTAATATACAGTATCTAAATAAATTATATTAGCTCTCTTATATGATCGAGCACTTTATTTGATTTCTTTTCATATATATATATATATATATATATATATATATATATATATATATATATATATATATGTACTATAATAATACTCGTTCCCAGACGGCTAAAATTAATTCCACGATTAGATATGTAGCCTTTTAAAGATTGCAATCCATATATGATCATATTAAACCGTATGTATCTGATGATAATCTATTACATTATTTTGATTTTCGAAAACCTATCAAATTTAAACCTTAACATTAATGTATGTTAATAAGAAATTGTAATTCACGGAATCTGGTTTTATTAGTGTCGAGTGAATCATAGTAAAATATAATGCAAATCTAATTTAAAATGTCGATTTTGAAATGAGAGTTTGTGCCTATATTAAACCACTTACTCAGTTTAAAATAGCCCGAAGAGACTAACATTCAAGGATATTTTTCTATTTGATATCTGATACTTATTTTTAACACTAATCGACAGAGTGACTCTTTTCACGAGGGGCTTCATTTACTAAAATAACATCATATATAATACATATTCCCCACAATTAGGCTAAACATATGTGTTTCAAAATATATATATATATATATATATGTATATATATATATATATATATATATATATATATATATATATATATATACATGCACCCCATAATTTCGAAATGTTAAAGTTTGCAAAAAGTAATGTTCTCATGTTACTAAACGTGTAGTTTAGAATATTTATCTCAAAATTCTTAATGATCTGTTTATTAGGTTAGGAAATTATCCCGTAAATAATAGAATATACATAAATATATACACATACCTTAATTATATATATATATATATATATATATATATATATATATATATATATAGAGAGAGAGAGAGAGAGAGAGAGAGCGAGAGAAAAGAAGGTAGTGCAACATCAGTGCAGTTCTATCGAGAGAAAAGTATATATGTAAAGGAGTAAGGCTACCAACATTTGTAAAAAGCTTTTTCAACATTTATGTATTACTTTATTATGTTACGATTTTATAATTTTATAACGGGTTTCAAGTGTGGTGCGCTCTCTTCACATATGTGAATCCATTTAAGGAAATGTCTTTTGATTTTCGATATATATATATATATATATATATATATATATATGTAGCGCCTAGAGAAACCCATCTAGTAGAGCACTGTAAGAGTAGTATTTACACAGCATTACGTCGCTAGCTTTAAATGCATCGTTCCTTTCATTACAAAAGTCGAACGCTCTAGACTTCAAGCAGCAGTATAAAGTGTTAAAATTATCACCATTTATTCACTGTTCTAAATTGGGCATATGGTTAAGGCGTCAGATTTGAGCTGCAAAATACTCGTATTCCGGGGTTTCGAATCGCATGACCGGTGGTTAATAGTCACATCTCTATGCTGATGAGTTCCGATTATTTAAGGACGAAACGTATACGTACATAGATAATAAACAATAACAAAAATCATATATATATATATATATATATATATGTGTGTGTGTGTGTGTGTGTGTGTGTGTGTGTGTGTGAGTCGACTCGGTGCCGAATTTTAGAAGTCATATTGAGAGGTATGCTGTTTTTTTACATAAAACTTGTTTATATAGTACATGATTCACGTTAAAAAGCGTAATGCTTCTTACGCTATGTGGAAACGGTTAAATATTATATTTAATTTCTTTTATTCTCCGTTTGTAAGCGTATTATGTCACTTAATAGCTCTAATAGTGGTCTTTATTTATAGTGATATACTATTTATCCTTTTTGTTTTCGTTTCTATTACTTTATAGCCAGTCTTATGGGTTTCTTCCAATGATTTGTTTATTTTACTATTTGAGTCATCTGCATTTCTATACTACTGATTGTCTGCTTGAAGCGGCACGTTTAATACCAACAAAACCGATAAGCATTTACATATTTCCTCTCAACCGCCCTCTTTTTTTCTCTTTTTTACCCTCTCCTCTCTCTCTCTCTCTCTCTCTTAGTATCCTTCTCAGTCCTTTTCTCATACTTTGAATAATCTTTTTTCTTCTTTTTATTTTGTTTTTTTATTCCTTTTCTTCTTCTTTTTGATCCTATCCTGTCCTCCTACCCTGATCTTTTCTTACGTGTGTAAATCATTAATAAAAGCCATCAAAAAATGTATTTTTTATTTTCCTTTCCCACAGTTTCATACTTAAGCTCACTTCCGTTTTCGCCCAAACGGAGAATATCGTCTTCCGACCCATTTTCGTTATTCATATTTGACCAGTTCTGTATGCCTCTTTATTTCCGCAAAGTCATTCAATAAGTTATTCAATCATTCAACCATTTAAATATATTAACATATATATGTTCTATCATTCTGTCTCAGCATTTTTATTCATATTTTTCTTACCTTTCCTTTAGCTTTCTATTTTTTTAAAGATTTGGTACGAAAAGGATAAAGATGTTATTGCATTATTATACTTTACCAGACAATTTTTAAACAAATACGCATTTGAATATATTATTACATTTACTGTAACCCTTATGTTCTTGAAATTCACAATTATAAAAAAGGTCTTATAAGAAAAAGGAACATCCGAGGAATATTTCCATATGGGTTCAAATAAAGCAGTATTGAAAGCTCCTAATGTATAACAAGTTTTTGTATGTGTTTAAACGTAACCATAAAGCAGTATTGAAAGCTCCTAATGTATAACACGTTTTCGTATGTGTTTAAACGTAACCATAAAGCAGTATTGAAAGATCCTAATGTATAACTAGAGTTGTCATATGTGTTTAAACATAACTATAAAGCAGTATTGAAAGCTCCTAATGTATAACCAGTTTTCGTATGTGTTAAAACATGACAAAAAAGCAGTATTGTGAGCTCGTAATATTACCAAAGTTTTTGGCCAGAAAAACGTCACTGAACTTTAACTGCGATGTTTGTTTGAATAATGTGGATATGACAACCATACAGATAAAGAAGGTAGTATACGTCCGTTTGTAGTTGACAACAACGTAACGATGTCGTTGGAAGATGCATATATATATATATATATATATATATATATATATATATATATATATATACGCATCACTTACTGAGAAATTAGCTGTAATTAATACAACAATGTTGGGTCACGCCAATCAACTAAGAACATATAAGAAAATAAACCAACTCTCAGACGAAAGACTTTGGACAAATTAAAAAAAAATATCGGTTAGATATGTCGTCAACTTATTTTTTTACAGAACAACGCAACGATCAATTTCTTAAATGTATTTTCACATGCGACAAGAAAATATGCTTTATAATAATCAGCGATGACCACGTTTGTATAAGAGCAGATCGTCAACACTTTCTTAAAAAGCCAGGAGCATATATTTAAATGTTTCAGTATAAATATTCGACAGAACGTCTCCCATATTATAGTAGGGAAGCTTACCAAAATACGTTAAGGAATGTTGCACCCTATTCTAAACTGTTTTGCATTACTTTACATTTCTTTTGAGAGTCAGTTGCATCCCAGTTATTGCTATTTCACGCAACTAAAATACAGAAACTGGAATATAGGTGGAAGCAATGTGTTGGTTGTACTGGCCTGACTTTTAATTTTGCGGTTCACTGTAAGGTGATGTATATATATATATATATATATATATATATATATATATATATATATATATATGAAGTATGAGACTAAAAGTATACTTTTAGAGAATTAAACCTATAGTGAAATGATTAAAGCTGGATAGAGTAAGTATACAGATAAATGAAGGAAAAGAGATGCATATGTGCGAATGACAAATCTATTTCATCATCAGTTGTTCAATGCAAGTGTACTCGATAAAAAACGTGTTTCCTTAAGCCAGTCTTTTCAAAGATTATAATCTTATCATCAGGATAATTACATAGATGGATAAGTTCGCAGGGGAATAGCCAAAATTCAAAATTTGAAAAGTTTACAGAAACAATATGAAATAATTGAAAGTAAAAGTGCATGTGTAAAAAGATTATCATGTAACTATGGAGTTTTACACTCTGCCCAGGCTACTGATTTTGTGAGTTTGTACTTATTAAACAAAATTAAAATACGACTTCGGGCATTTGCGCGGTGGGCTATGCAGGGACGACTAACATTTTGCAGCAGGGGAGAGATCGAGGCAATAAAATTACACCATAAAACGTCTTAACAACTTCTTTAAAACATTTGGATTAACTACTACTGTAGAACCTGAGAAAAGAATATCTAATTTATTTGACTAACCATTAGACCTAAACTCCGAAACCTTTTCTCCCTACCACAAATTTGACTAAACTCTCTTTTACGTACATAAGCTATCTAACCACCCAAAAGCCATCATTAATTTACTAAATAGTCTCCTCTGTCTCAAATAAAATTTCAAAACCATCTGCTAATAAATCTATCGTCGAATAAAAGTCTAATTTCTATAAATTTCTTCTCAATTCGGGCTACAAAGATATAATTAAATACAAAAAAAAATCCTTGATCCAGAAAAATAAACGTTTAAGTATAATCACACACAACATGGCAATCACCCACATAACAAATTGCCTACGGTAAGAAAACAAGCAAAATGCATTTTTAAGCTAATTGCAAGTTACTAAATGAGAAGGGATATTTTCTTTTTAATGAGTAAGGGTTAACCGCGTGTTTTCACCCACAGACGATTTGTGAAAAAAAGTAGTTGGTATCATTATTTTGCGTAACCCAAAGGATCTAACATATAAGAATGGCTAATATAACAGTAACAAACATTACTATTATATATATATATATATATATATATATATATATATATATATATATATGCATACATATATATTTTCCACGTGCGCCTTAATACTTTATTAATCCAACAACTATAACACACCTCGAGAACTTACATCAGACTTCACAACTCCACTTAACCTTTATCTCCTCTAATCGAACACTCTGATTCCTATCCCATTTTAAAATTATTAGCAAACCCCTCTTAGCAAATTATGCATTGCTTCTCTTATCTCCTTTGCATACAATCCATTGAGTCTGTGGCCGCAGCGCTCCACCGACAATCCTTTTCTATAGATCCCATAATTCTTACCTTTAAGTAGCCTTCCCCGGTTTCTTTTATGATAGCCTATTTGCCCTGGTTAAATGTATATGTAATTTCAATAATCATTTTGGTTGCATCATCAAACTAATCCTACCCCATAATCCTTATACTAGAACTCTCTTGATTCAAACATATTAACGCCGCTCCCAATCCTAACATCAGCAATATCTTAAAGTATCTTAATTAGTCACAACCCTAATATTTAACTAACTATTCGAATCTATAAACTTTTAAACATTACACTTTGAAATATTATAAATGTCTAGATAAGTACATCTTAAACACCTAAAATTAAGATCCCAAACCGTCTGATCCCTACTCTCCAATTTGACACCTTTGTAAACCTTCTGATTTATATATAATTGTGTCTATAGAATTCGTTTTAATGCAGGTATATTCTCTCCCCCCCCCCCACGAACTGTTTAATTATTAGCTACTGTATAACGGAAGCCATACCATGAATGACAAATACACTTGTAGTAATTAAATCATATTGTTGCCCCCGAACGATGAGCTGTAACTAAACAACTACTCCCCCTACCATATTTCTAGCATCAGCTATAGTTTCTTCTGCTAAACTTTCTCTTCTCCCATCCCACTTTTACACTCCTCCCCTACTCTTACTGACCT
Organism: Sepiola atlantica; assembly: GCA_963556195.1. Lineage (NCBI taxonomy): Eukaryota > Metazoa > Mollusca > Cephalopoda > Sepiida > Sepiolidae > Sepiola > Sepiola atlantica. The sequence continues at coordinate 38,244,207 of OY744521.1, read as the reverse complement.
CATTTTGACCATAAAATTACCCCTCAGTCTATTGGCATGATCGAAGTAAATAACACCTATCAGCAGTGAATCGTCTGACTTGAAATATATACAATATTTTCCACTCAATTCCTTAAAAACTATTATCCTTCGCGGTCCACTGGAGTATTTTTAAAATGGCTCTAGTTCTCCAACTTACATCCTAATAAGCCCGTTGAATCTACGGTTGAACTTACCATCATTCTTTTGGATTTACAACGTTTTGCCCATTTATGACGCAATCTTTACGAAATCTCTACGATTATATTTTCTCAGTCTTTAAAGCTTTCGTCACCGGACACTTCGTCAACAAACATTCCCCCAACTGGACAGACTCCATATTATGATACCCTTTTTTTTACTTTCTATTACTTTATATTGTTTCTTTAAATGTTTCAAATTTTGAATTTTGGCAATTCCCCTGCGAACTTATCCATTCCTCTAATGATCAGATTATAATGTTTGAAAAGCCTGACTCAAGGAAAGAAAAAATAAACATGTTTTTCTCGAGTAGACCTTGCATGAAACAACTGAAGATGAAATAGATTTGTCATTCGCGCATCTTTATCTCTCTTCTTTAATTTATATATATATATATATATATATATATATATATATATATATATATATATATATATATACATATATATATATATATACATATATATATATACATACACACATATATATATGCGTGTGTATGTATATATATATATATATATATATATATATATATATATATATATATATATTAATGCCTGAATTTATTTTTCGCAGCGGTAATACAATTTCATTAATTTAATTATTAGTCAGCGTACTGGTTTCAAGGCAGTTTAGTAACATAAAAACACACTCACCCCCTTTCATCAGTGTAAAGGCAGCAGTTATATAAATATTTAAAAATAATCCCAAAAAATACTTCTTCGGCAATAACTTATAGAACAAAAATTAGTTATAACTAATTTTTGTTCTATAAGTTATTGCCGAAGAAGTATTTTTGGTGTTTTTGTCATAAAAAAATGAATTACATTCAATTAAATTTTGTTGAGCTGTACAATCTTATCTTGAAATATTATCTTGAAATAATTTGTAAATAATTTTGAAATTAAAAATGCCAACTTTTGTGTGATTGTGGTTTAATAAGAAAAATGAAAAAAAGTATATTCTCTCTATATAATTATCAATTAATACTATTAATTTACCATACTTTTAGGAACATCACCATGAAATTACATTTTTGCATTTATAATTTGAGAACAATGTATTATGTATGTACTCTTGTGTATCGCTTGTCTGGCTTGTCTCGTTAGAGTTTTTTCGGAGAAAGACTGTTAATAAATGATATGTATTGGTCTACCAAACCTTTTAAAATCGTCTTTTACTTTCAAACGTGTGTACATATATCCAACGTTCGACGTAGTGGGTTTCAAAATAAAGTAAGATCATCTTTCCGAGATTCACTAATCTTGCTGAAATATAATATGAAATATGCTAATTCTGTAATACGTTTGGAAAGCAAATTTATTTGTCTAATAAAATATTTACATTTTTTAATCTATTAATAAAGTTTTCGTTTTAGTAATGTTTACTTACAAATTATTCATTTGCCTATTTCCAGGGCTGGAAAATTACTTTCACTAATAACATTGGAAAAATAATGCACACATCACTTCTACCTATCCATGCGTAAAATAGTAAGATAGACCAGACTCGTAAACCTTTCTAGAGTAATTACTAAAAGCGAAGGAGAATATAGCCTCTATTAGCGAACAAGAATACTGCTGCCCATTTTAACATGAGTTAATTGAGTAGAACACGTTTATTAGTCATGGAAAGTATGGCTACGCGTCTATCAGGGCATTATCTATATATAAATACGATAGCGTGTGTGTTCGTGTGTCACGCTCCTAAAGAAATGCAATAAATAAACAACAAATAAATTGGATGGAAAGACTTGGAATCGAAACCGTAACATACAGCTGAAAAGCGGCGACTTTACCACTGACCTAACTTAATGCAGTTGTTAAGTAGATCAACATTTACTTAATTACACTATTAACTGACCCTGCTCTGTCGCTTCAATGTGGAAGGAGGAGGGCATTGTGGAAGGCGGAGGAGACACGGAAACGCTTACCAAATAGGCCGGTTTCAGGCTTACGATATCAATTTATTATTTATATTTTTTAATATTTAAAATTTCTTCTTCTTCTTCTTCTTCTTCTTCTTCTTATTATTATTATTATTATTAATCTATATATTAATACGATTGCGTGTGTGTTCGTGTGTCACGCTTCCGGCAAAAGCTTGCGCATGCGTGGCGCACCTAGATTTTGAAAAACATTCAACTCGCCTAATTTTCGAAACATTTTCAAGTATTTCCCTTTGGCGCAACAATTAGCGACGTAGTACCTTTGACTTCGGCCTGACTGGTTGATAGTTCGATCCCAACCAACCTCTAAGATTTTTTTCTACATTTCGGGGGAAGGGGAAGAGAGGTAGGGAGGCGACGACCGGGAAGACACATATTAATACAATAGCGTGTGTGATTTTGTGTGGCATGCTTACATCAAAAGCAACGACCTTCCGAATCTTTGTATGCTACTCATGAATTGGCTTGGCTTTTTGGCTAATATCAAAGTGTAGTATCTGTTCCGATGGATACTGCACTCCATAGACTTGTATTGTCTTGGCTTTCGAGGCTTGATTTACGCCGGTCTATGGGTCTGTCCTGTGCAGTTCTAGGAGGTCCACCCTCTCAGGCTTCACCTCCCCCCTTTGGGGAGAGTAAGTTTATTGCTTACTGCCTGGGGCGCCCCTACCAGGGAATGCCAACGGGGCTATCCAGACGCTTTTTAATGGCCAGAGTGCTCACTTTCTCGAGCGCTGGCTTTTCAAACCCCACTTTCCCGACCCGACCTCGGGTCACATCTTACTTGTGGGAGTAAGATAAAACTGGCCTTGTGCCTAACCCCTGGAGAGGAGTAAATAAATATTCATGAATTGGAGCCAAATTTAATTTAATCGAAAACATTTACAAAGTAAGGTTTAGTCGTCGAAATATTACCTTTACTAGATATATTGTATATAAAAGAGGTTTTGTAAATTGTTTCATGTATTGTTGATTTTTTAAAAATAAATATACAAGTCCAAATCTTATTATATTTTATTCAAACATGTATAGGTTAGGAACAAGATAATTAGTATTAAAAACATCATTTCGTGTAATTTACACGGGTCCCGCTAGTTTATATATTAATACGATAGAGTGTGTGTTATTTATTTTGTGTGCCACGATCTGACACTCCTATTTAAGATTTGCCCTTAACAACGGGGGGTAGATAGAGAGAGGGAGGGTGCGAGATAGAAGGGACTCGCGACCGATGGTGACTTCTGAAGAGACAGCTTTTGCCCCGGCAACCGAGTAATATAAATAAATATATATACTTCCATCCCGTCTCGCAAAATTTTGGTGAGTAAAATATGAACATATTTCTAGACACCGGATGATATTATTTTCAGTAAATTATACAGATTGATGTAGAAAATACTGTGGAATTTCCACAGGGTACTCGTATGGATTTAATTACTCTAAGGAATATATATATATATATATATATATATATATATATATATATATATATATATATATATATATATATATATATATGTGTGTGTGTGTGTGTGTGTCCGGAACATTCCCAAATACATCATAGAACATTGCTGCCACTAAAGTACCTAGGAAATGTTTTCAATCTCCTTTCAGGGTCGATCGAGGATTTTGAAATAGTGGTGAGCTGTCTTCTCAATCTAAAATTAGACTGATCAAAGTAGACTGATCAATCTTCTTTGTGTCACTTAGAAGTTGTTTGTATCCGTGATGAATGAAGCACTTTTCAATTACTTCATCAAATACAGTATGCTTAATAACACACAATATGTATTTCGTCCTCCAAATCAAGTGTTGACGCGACTGAGTGTAATATCCCATTGGATTAGTGAATCTCTGGATTGGGTTCTTGCTTCTAGGGCAATAGTTTCGACACATCAAAAGTAGTTTGTGATGGATAGAAGTCTACAGCACATAGTATTTACGGCTGCGTGTCCCAAGCGTCTACTGTGGGCTCATCTCTTTTCGCGGTATTAACTAATGATCTTCCAAATCATATTCTGCGATCATTTGCTGACATCTATGCAGACAATACAGCTATTAATAACAGTACTTCGCAGATCAATGGTGGTATTGATCTTATTACTGATCTCTCTCCCTCCCTCTCTATCTCTTGACCCAAATCACACAGTTCAATTGAGAAAAGGGGGTCTTGTTAGTTTAACACCTACCTTTACTACAACGCCCAGCTCATTGGTTTGCCTCAGTCAAAATAAAAGGCTCTTTTTTAAGTAAGCCTGCTGGTCTGGCTTGCCTGGCGTTGCATTGATTCTGTGCCGGGTGAACCGGCTTCCTTCGTAGTTTTCTAGGGAATATTGCATTCACAAGCGGTCTTTAGTCGCATGTATATCCCGGTTAGAGGATTCCAGGGGGATGCTTGTTTTGGATAACCGCATTCCCTTCAATGAAGGAAGTATACCCGGTTGTGTGTATGACTGGTTTTAGACATCATTAGTTGTAACCGGATAATTAATTTCCTGGGCTGGGAACATCAGCTGAAAATTGAACGCATGTATAAAAGAAGCGAACCATAGTTTATATTATCTTTTTATTCCGAAGAAACTGATAACACTCGAGAGTCGGCTAGGCTGAGCTTCGTACGTCTCTCATGTACGAAAATGAAATCCTCACTGAATTCGTCTCTCTCGTGGTGATAAAAAGAAGATGAATAGGGAGATAGAGCAGAGAGGTTGTTGTCTCAGAGGGGAAAGAAAGAAACAGGAAGAAAGACGGTGAAATAAATAGTTACTAATTGCGTTCTTATAAAGTTAACTGGCAGTTCCGGTGTTGAACTTTTAGCAAAGCAGGTGACAGTCAACATTGATTTAACCCATAACCCGGCAGCTACAACATTTTCTCAACAACCTGCCAACATTGAGCGAAGTTTTGATGTTTTATTATGGTTTGATGCCACAAGAACACTCTCTCGATGTTATATGTCTCCACACGAGAGCAATGAAAATCATTCATCAGGCTTTTAAATGTTGAGAATACCAGCTACCTCAAAAGAGGGCTTAGTATTTTAACACACTGGAACAGTATTTTCTAGGTAATTATAAAATTAAGTGTTAAAAAAGAACAATTGGAAGGTAATTCATCGATTAAAATTGCACATTTCCTAGGACGCCCGAAAGATTTAAAAGTGATTCAACCTAAAAGTAAACGCAATCATTTAGTCTGTACTTCGACATTCTATTCATTGGCATGGGCGTGTTTATTATATTAATCTATATAAATTTATTTCCAACACAAATTGTTTGCATTTCTTTTTCACTTTATTGGTCCTAATATTATGACGTGTTGGAAACTACCCGTAAAAAGCGCGTAAACCTTGGATGATTTCCCTGCTTCATTCAAAGCCTAGATCGCTTTGGCTATTACGACGTCTTTTACAATTTACTATGTTCTTTACTCGTTTCCTCTACATAAGTCGACAAAATCTAATACGTTGGCCTCATTCATGCGGCCTCTAAACACGGCATCGTAATAAACGGACCAAAAACCAACCAACTCTTCTAGCAAAACCATTCACCAACTCAGTGTCCTTCTGACCCATCATCTCCCAACCATTATCCCTACCGACACTTACCCACGTTCGCCGTTTTCTTCTTTTTGTTCCCGTATGCGCTTTTGTATGAACCATGCGTTACTCTCGATGTCTACAATACGATATTAATGCATAACAACAGGTCACTTATAGGCTGTGTAACATATTAATAACACATATTTTCTGCAATATGTTATTAATGTGTAAAGTTGACAGTCATTTCTACTACTCCCACACTCCGACCGAATCAATCCAGACGCTGTTTCTGGTTTGACTTGTGCGTAAATGACGCTTGACCATCTTTAAAATACGAACTGCAATTAGCGAGCCATGAGTGGACCTGTGAATGCCATCGGTAGTTTCTGTATAAACTTATATTGAGGAATGTAGGAGGTCTTGTTAGATTAGGAAAATAATTGTTTGCTGAATTATGAGTGTAGTTGCTATAAGAACAGCAGGGGATGGGTGTGATGAAGTCTATAATATACATGTACAACTCTGCAAGATTCGCAATATCCAACATGAATTTTCCTAGATAAATCAGATGTGCAGATGTAGATTACAACACAGTTTATCTTCTATGAGATGAATGCATTAACAAATTCTCAGAAGTGCAAGCTAACAGTAAGGCAATTCACTACTCCTTGTATATCTACGTTTTGACACACCCATACACACATATGTATAGGAGAGAAAATTTGAAACATATACTAGACACAATCCTCAAGTCTATTCGGCATCTCAGTACAGGGGTGTGTCGGGGCAACCTGACATGAGGATACTTCATACGACAAGTGAAGCCTGACTAAATATGTAGAATAGCATAGTATTCGAAGCCTAAATAAGATTCCCTTGACACGGCTATAAACTGGCTCATACAAGTAATGTGCCCTCAAATAACAGCGCTTAGATAGTCGACCAGGCTAGATACATTATTGTCCTGAAATCCGCTAAGCCCAAGAGACCACTGGTTAACTGGTCAATTGAGGAGGGGAAAATTAATATTCTTAACTACTTTACCAACTCAACATTTGACAGATAAGATAGAATGTTAATGTAATATTCAAATATCTATGTATCTCACATAAGGATCCATTGTTAGCCCCAGGAATAGTGACATTTGATTTCAGAGAACTTCGACTGAAGTAAAATGAAATTTATATGGAAAATGAAAAAGGAAAAACAAAAATGATGTATATATTGATCAACGTTTCGTCTTTATTAAAACACTTTCTCGATATGATTGAATTGAAGAAATAACATACAAGTACAATATTTAATAATATATGGTGGGTGAGTGACGAAGAAAAGAATTTTGAAAAATAGATCTTACACATCAATTAATAAATACTCCCTAAAATATTTATTTTAGGATTTACAAAGCTTTAGAAGCATTATATGGCGCAATAACTCATTTGGAAATTCATATATATTTGATTTAAATTAAATGTGATCCATAGTCTTTTGACACAAATTAAGCAAGATTCCTTATAATTTCAATTTCTTTTTATGCCTTTAAGCTTAATCCTTAAATGTTAGACATTTTTTTTAGAATCAGAGTCATGTAATTGAGTTTGATCAACATTTCAAAAAGGGTTATAGACATAAGCTTTAATATGCTTACATATTTATTTTTATCTTAGAAATGTAACAGATAAATATAGTAAACTATTTCCCTCAGATAATTAATGTTACTCCTTAGGACTAGTATTATTCTAATATTTATATGAAGTTAAGTGTGCGTAAATGTTTACATACTTCTGTGTATGGGATTAATTCATGAAATAATCAATCGATCATCATAAATTTTGAAACACATCTGTTTATCTTAACGTAGGTAATGTTGTATATCTTCAGTTGAATTTATTTTCATGCAAAAGAGACAAAGAAAAGATGAACTACTTCGTGAAAATACAACACCACAAGGTTTTGTTGACTTTTAACAAAACGTTTTAGATAGCAATTGATAACTATTCCCAAAATTGTATTTGTTTTGAAGTATTTGAAAGGGTTTTTAGGAGCATACTTTTTGTACAACCTCCTATTTGAACGCTCAAATATTTCAGATTCGCATCAAATATAATCAATATCCATTAAATACCAATAAGGCAACATTCTCTTAATTTCAATTTCTTGAGCTTAAATTGTAGACATTTTGTGGAATCAAAATTGATTTTATCAAAATTGGAAGAATTATTCCAGACATAACTTTTATTAGACTTAAATCTTGATTCGACTTATCTTTATTATTAACACTTCTACTACTAATAATAATTACTCCTAGTAGTTTAAGTAGTAGTAGTAGTAGTATTCGCGGATGCACTTGATCTTGCGATAGTAGTAATTTGATTATGACCGATTTCTGACAACCCATTTTTTCAATATTACTTGCTATTATATTCAGTGGAATTAGTTTTTAAACCATGTTTTTTATGATAATCATAAACAGTAATAATAATTGAAATAATAATAATAATAATAATAATAATAATAATAATAATAATAATAATAATAATAATAATAATAATAATAATAATAGACTCCAGGGAATACCACAGGTTGTTGGCGGTGGGTGATCACTGACGATGACCAGTGTGATAGCTCCTAGTGAGTAAATAATAATAATGGTTGTTGCCGTGAGCAATTACTGACGATGATCTATGTGAAAACTCCTAGTGAGTATAAATAATAATAATAATAATAATAATAATAATAATAATAATAATAATAATAATAATAATAATAATAATAATAGTTTTACACTACCCTATGACACATTCAGTATATGGTTTGCGCAAAATCTGTTGCAATTCGTCATAGTAGTTTTAGGAACTATCCATTATAATAAGCAGAAGTACACAAAACAATAGCAGCAGCACTTCGAAAAGACCACACCTTCATCACTGATTTGGGACTGCTGACATCACAGAGAGCTGCTAAGCGAGGTCTAGTAAACATCCATGAGGAGTCAACGGTTGCCTCCGTCCTCCTCTGCTCGTCTCTATTTCAGACGAAATCCATAGTGTGGATAATAACGCGTCGTTTGCGCATGTGCAAACGATGTTACTATGTGTGTGTTCTTAGTTAAAGCTTTTAGTTGCTGAGCCGTGTTGCTCTGTGTGCTGAAAATGCGCTAGCAATCCTGCAGACATAACAAATAAATACAGACAGTAAGCGACTTCATGCAGAATAAGCAATCTTTAGGGATCATCTTTGTGGATTCTGCTCTGAAGTGCGATTCGCTTTACGATAACAACAACAATAACTACAACAACAGCATCACTATTATTAGTAATTACTGTTACATTTGGTACTCCGCCTTGACACATACGATATATATGTCGAACATGGAACCATGTTGTCGAGTAGCTTTCGAACCTATACTTAACCAACGGAGAGACATACAAAAAATGCTCAAATATAATATATTAGACGTTCCTTTGAATCGCTTCATTGAATTATATTTAATAGGGCTCCATCTCTATAATTATTGCTTCCCCTACTTTGCCACTCACTCTTAATTCTCCATGAGCGATGTTTCTAACAAAAGGGGAAGAACACGCTGTTCACTAGGGCGGGAATTTATGATGAACAGTAGCTGGGCATAACTTGTATAGTTTTCTCTTTCTAATCTCGTTGCTATGTCAACAATAAGAGGGTTGGGGGTAAAGCTTTGACTTGGGCTGACGTTATCCGCCTGATAGTCCAGAGACCTGGACCTTGGAGTTACTTCCAAGGAAACAGTCCTATAAGCAGGTGTAAAATACCTGCGCTGCTATATTGACATTAGGTGAACGAGGTTTTGATCATGCAGCAGTTTCTGGTGGGGCCTTTCGATGTGTAACGGAGAGCGGCCGATTGAAGTAGATGCAGACACTTGTCGGCGCCGTTCCAAGAGGCAGCGTCTGCTAGACTGTGTGTGTGGGGCGAACCCGAAAACCCTCGTTGCCGACATAAAAAGAAAGAGGAGTGGGAGGAGACAGGCGTCAGAAAGTGAAATAAGATTTTAATTATTTAATTTGTTCATGCAAATTAGGTTGTTTGCATGCGTGGGATTTTCGTTATAATAAGAGAGCGAAAAGTTAAGAGTGAGGGAGTTTTTTTCGTGGATATCGTTCTGAACGCGTATTGGAAAGCGAGCAAAAGAAAAGAGTGCAGGATTTTCTTTCATGTTGATTTGAAAGACGTTTTTTTATATACAGTTGGAAGAGACGGTTTTTTTCTTGCCATTTGGACTTGATCTTGGCGACATCTCTGTTTAAAGATTAGTTCGTTATTCTTGTTTTTTCTTAAAGATCGAACCTTTACTGCTTTTCTTTCTTTAATGTGTACAAAGATAATTTTTGTTTGTTCACTCTCCGCGTTTTGCTCTAAATTCTTCTGCTGACCCCTTTCCACAACTCATCCAACTCCAATAAGATAAGCTACAAATCAATACATGAGCATAAATCCAGAATCCCAACTTCTTACGTAGATCCCTACTATCATGTCTCCTTTTTAAACATCAGGGTTCTACTTTATACATTCTAGAAGTTGAAATATATAAACAGGGATCAAGTACGACCTGTTGTTTCTATGAGAGATATGCATGAGTCCAGTTTCTATAAATGAGTTCATGATCATAAAATACGTAAACGTGTCCTCTTAACCCGACCCACAAGAATGTCATTGTCATGAAATCTGCGATTACATAAAATACGGTTTTCCATGTAGTAAGAATACTTCCCATGAAGACTCTCGTATGCGCTATACGAGTTTTCTTGTTGCATTTACGCACCTTTATCGTCCCCTCACCGATGTGGTCACGGTTATTGAGCAGATCTCTGACAAAATTGACGAGATCTTGGTTGCTCACCTTTTTTTATAGCATTCGTGTATGTGGTGACTATAATGTTCACAATGGTAAGTGACTATACCACCCAAACAATATTGCCGATAAAGGACGTTTTTTTCATGATGTTCTTTTGCATACAAGCTTATAAAAATTCCTGACAAGCCAACACCTGTGCTCGATGCCGATGGACACTTCGCAAGCCTTCTCGACTGTTTTCTGACAACATGCCTTGAACAGTTCACATATACTATCTTATTTTATGTAGGACTATCCGACAACTCGGTGGTCTAAATAAAAATAGAAATAAAACCCAGAAAGTCCTCGGAGGCACCTTTCCATCGCACAGTTTATCGATAGTCAAGAGTTGATTGGAACAGCTTAAGATCCTACGTATCTAAAATTCTTCTTAAATTAAGTTTAAAAAAGAATGTGTTCTGCATCAAATCTGAAATATCTTAGATGTGTACTGCTTGTATTGAGAGCCGTATACCCTCTAAAAGATTCATGGTATACCCCTGAATGCGCCGCCGCTTTTGTCCACATAAACCACTATTTCAATTGTCTGAACAAAATTGATGCCCAAAAGTAACGTCTCCTCTAATTGTGACTGACACCAATGACAAATAGTTATTGCAAACGCTAAAGAGTCAGGGTTTAAATCAATTTAGTCTAGAGTGGTCGATCAGAAGCTTGGCTCCTATGTGTTTTGGAGAATGACCAACAATGCTCTATCCCAACCATCATGAATGCAACTTTGCAGCAAATTACACCCTTTGCGATGATGGCTACTTACCTCAAAAAGTTCCCCTCATGACCGAAATAACTCAAAGCGGCAACCAAATAACAGTCCATGATGTTGCCAAACTGATTAATAACCTAACAACATCCTGGTCATAGTACTTAAGAAACTTCAACCTGAAATCACTCTTATTCTTATAAAGCTGTTCAATCGTAGCTTAATTAAGAAATTCTATTCATCACCCTGGAAGTCTTCATTGGTCTGCCCAGTATTAAAAATACTAGATATCGGTTCGAGTACAAACTGAAAATCTTTAATAAATTCAGTCGTTGCCAAAGACCTAAAAAATGCAACATGCTTTGTGATAAAAATTACAGATTTCGTCCTGCAAAATTTATATTTTACGTGCTGACTGTAATTCTGCACCGGATCAGTGACTCAATTGGCGAGGTTTCGTTTCTATTGCAATAGTTTTTGACATAGCAAAGGTATTCGACACTGTGTGACGCAAAGGTTTGCTCCACCAGCCTATTAACTATGGAATATTTGGAAACGTCCTTTCTACCATCGTATCCTTTCTTTTTGATAAGTCTACATAAGAGTAATTCTTAACGGGCAAATGTCTGAAACAAATGGTATCAATGCTGACGTGCCCCAATGGATCCATGCAGGACTCACTCGTCTTCCTGATCTTCATCAATGATCTTCCTACTCCTCGAGAAATTGAAAAGAAAGATCGTAAAGAGAGAAAACCATGTGGTCTTTAATGACGCTTGCATACGAAATGACTTGCTGTCGAACTATACATATATATATATATATATGTGTGTGTGTGTTTGTGTGTATGCGTGTGTGTGTGCAGACGACACAACTACTTATCACAACATTCCGAAGAGCATTCAATATCAAGATATTGTCGACCCTATCACCCCACTTAGACTGCTACGTGCAATGTGGAAGATGTGGCGGTTACTTTTGTCGCCTCAAACACAAAGCTTCTGTCTTTTCACCACACACTTCTAGTCCAAACTTCTCCCCAGCGGAAATGAATGGTTATATCCTCTTTTTTGATGACCTTCTACGTTTTACTTTTACCCCAGACCTGAAATAGAAGACTTACATCAAATTTATTTCTAAGGTTGCTGGACAAGTGGTCAGATTATTCAATCATTACAAGGGGTACCTGCCTCCTGACGTAATCATCTACATGTAAAAGAGCAAGATCCGTCCTAATGGGATATACTGCTTTCATATCTGAGAATGGGCCACTATGAGAATCCCTTTCATGCCTTGACAATGTACAACATCGACTTTGCAATCTAGTGGCAGATTATATCTACTCGTCTGTTTTTTTCACACAGAAGAAATGTTGCAAATCTCTCTAAACGGCATCGTTATGTATGTGACAGGTACTCAGCTGAGCCCCAATCTCTGATACCATATATAAAAAAATCAACGTTAGCAACTTGTACCGCTAAAACAACAGAAAAACTTTAATTCAGTTCTCACCTTACAGAAAGCAAATGGACACTTCCATGAACAAAGTTACTTTTCTAGATCATCTCATACGTAGAAACAAGGTACTAAAATTATGTTTTCCAACTCACTACAACATTGTTGTCTTCAAGTGTAATGTGAATTAATACTGGTTGGATAATCAATCTCTCTAAAGAAATATACGGCACATCCAACCCATTTGTTTACGACCCCTTCGTGGAGTCTAGAAAGGGTAATTATAGTTCAACTGACGATCTATTCTTCCCTTATACTTGCCTCGATGAGTGGTTACACATAATATATATATATATATATATATATATATATATAACTCTCTCTCCCTTTTTGTTTTCTTTTCCCTCTATCTACGGCTTAAATAGAATTATTAGGCATAGTAGTATTCATTTTCGTTTATAATGGACTATTCTAATATTTTTTGGACGTATCTTCGCCTCTTAATAAACAGAGAGAGAGCGAGAGAAAGAAAGAGATAGAGAAGGAGAGAGAGAAAGAGCGATCAAATCAAGAGTCATATAAAAATACCGAATTAGAGCGAGAAATGGGTAAAATTATGAAGTATTTGCAATGCACAGCTAATTAAAACAATTAAAATTTAATTTGTTTCAAACATACCTCAATTTCACAAGTGAGGAATATTTCCCACTTATAGATAGATAGATAGATAGATAGATAGATAGATAGATAGATAGATAGATAGATACATACCCAAAACAAGGTACATTGCCACTGAGACGTAATGAACTACTGTGAATTAGGGGCCACGCCTAGAGGGAGACTTCAAGTAGGGAGCTTAGCAATTATATGTCCCTTCACATTATATTAAAATGTCTGCATGTTAGCGCAGACGCGGAAGCAGGGAACTGAAAGGGAATTATTGATATGAATTACATATATAGGAAAACAATCTGTAAGAAAAAAACTTTGCTCAAACCAGCTTACGTGTAATAATCTATCATATCTATTTATCATGCCGGATTTTCGAACTGAGACACAGATTATAATTCGTGTACCATATAAATACTTGATTCGAACTACCCTATATTTTCTATTTTTTATTTCTACAATTTCTTATTTACACAAATATATGTTATTTTCCTTTTTTTTTCTTTCTGACAATACTTATTAGGGAAAATTAAAAATATATAAAAACTATTTTTTACATTGCTCACCGAATAAACATTTAAAAAAATAATGTCTTATTAATTAAATGGAAGTAAGCATGCTTAAAGTTATTTATCTTGTATTTTGCAAATATAAGTATAATTGCACATTATTACTGGTTATTTAATAAATAAATTTGTATGTCAAGTACTAAAAGATGTGCTTAAAAATGTAAGTACCCCACATTACTTTTCATTTATTTGTTAACAAGTTTTTTGGGTTTTTTTTCTCGCACCACTATCATTATTTGTGCTATATCTTTAACACATTCTCCTTGTATTACTAAAACTTATAAGTTTGCAACAAACGAGAATTCAAAAAGCAAACACTCACATCGAATTCTATCTTCATTGAGAGATTCAGAAATAGCTACCAAGAGACGCCATCTTTTATTATGAAGAAAAGTCATGAAGAATTCGCATAATATTGCCTAATAAAAACTGCAATAAAAGTTTATATTTGGCATTATTGTCCGTATTTTTACTAGCTTTTCTTCATAATACAAGATGCCAGTTCGAGGTAGCGATTCCTATATCTCTCGTAATAAAGATGAATCTAGCGTGAGTTGCTATGGACTCTTTCTGATTGAGAACTTTCAAATATCGGTAGTTATTCTTTTAACAACACTGCTCCGTAACTGTACCACATATTTTTGTTTGTAAAAAAATATTGGTAAGATACATAAGATGTTTGTCTTTGGAATATAGCAAAATGTTGATTTCTATATCTTCTTTTCCTGTATAATCCTCGAGCTTTCACTTTGACAAGGTTGCTATATATAAAGAATAGAACGCAGATGAAAAATAATATTTCCACACACCTATATATCAATAGTTCAAATGCAGAACGCGATAAATCTCATTTCTTGAGATTGAGAAATTACGCAACAAAAGGGCGAACATCTAAAATCTAGTCTTCGACTACAACCTTATGCCGATATCACATAATGTAAAACATGATTAATGGGGGGGGGGTAAAGAGTTGACATTTAACACTTTTTGTTGTGATAGCTTCCAAATTTTGGAAATGGCGTTTATCTCGTTTTGCATTCAAATATATTCATATACATATATATATATATATAGAGAGAGAGAGAAGGAGAGAGATAGAGAGAGAGAAGGAGAGAGATAGAAAGAGAGAAAGAGAGAGATTATTAAATGCATTTATTTATATAGAATCATATTTAATTTTAAAAAATACATTTTAAATATCGAGATTAAACTTTGCTTTTGCAAATTGTTACCTATTCGAATTAATCTAAACTATGTAAATTTACTTTTATATTATTACCTGCTATATATATATATATATATATATATATATATATATATATGCATGCATATATATATATATATATATATATATATATATATATATACTATGTTGTCAAATACTACTTATTGTGGCAAGACTTTGCTTTTGCAAATTGATACCTATTCGAATCGATCTTAACTATATAAATTTCCTTTTATATAATTACCTGCTATATATATATATATATATATATATATATATATATATATATATATATATATATATACATATGTCTACATATCTACATATATATATATATATATATATATATATATTTAAATGTTGAATTACATTAAAGATAATTGAATTATCGAGTATTATTAATTGAATTATTGAGTATACTTCTTTTTCAAACATTCATTTCCAACATACCGACTTTTTTTATTTTGACGTGTATGTGGACAGCTTCCACCCTGACTCTACGCTCTGATCCCAAAATAAGACTCTTGATATTTTGATCTTCTTTTTTTTGTTTTATTTCATGTGAAATTTTAAAAGTTAAATATTCCCGATAATACTTAGAATAACATTGTCGGCTGGTTCCTGTCTTCTGTTGAACATAGTTTATCTTTGAAAATCCATGGATTAAATATATAAAGCTCTTTGCTCTGAACTTTTGATGTTCTAATAAATATTTATAATGTAATGTATTTACAATTTTGTATTCTTATCTTACATCTCTAGAATACACACACACACACACACACACACACTCCCACACCCACATATATATATATATATATATATATATATATATATACATATTGCTGTCAACTACTACTTATTGTGACAAGACGTAGAGAGTATATACACCGTTGATTCGTTTCCTTTGTGCTAACAAACAAGTTACAAAGTAAAATAAATAGTAGTATTTTATTTACCTTTTATCCAGGAAGTTTGACACAAGGTCAGATGTGAGTTTTGATGAATGTGTTTCTGTGGAATAACCTGGATTTGTAATCCAGCACATGCAGTCCTTAGTCGGTGTCGTTATCCACTTAACCACCATGCCACATAGTATATATATATATATATATATATATATATATATATATATATATATATATATATACATAACTATATATATATGTATGTATGTATGTATGTATGTGTGTGTACCATTTTGTTTACATATATGTATATTTTAACATTACTAGCAGTTGAAACAATTTATTACAGAATATCATAGTTTGAAACCATTACTTCCACTACAATCGATGTGTATATAGATAAAAGGTACTCATACACAGACAGCTGTTTCGCTGTATGATAGTCTTCACTGTGACCAAACATGACGAGTGTATCTACGCCGACACTCAAAAGCCGAACATAGTACGTTAATATGCATGTTATATGAATTGTGTATGAGTGCGCGAATGTACACGTGTTTAACAATAAAAAACAATAATTCAACTAATATGAAGAGTAACATAAATGTCTATTACTTAGAAAATGGCGGCTGAAAACTTTCCGTAAGTTTATCAATGATGGCTTTTCTTAACTACCTATTTGCATTTTAAAGAATTGTTTTGTTTGTTGTTGTTTTATTTGCTATCTTTTATTTGCATTTATCTTTGTTTCCGAACAATTTTCCTAATCCGAAATGTTGCCCTTCCATTATAAGTAAGAAGAGGGAAGATTAAAGTGGAATGATGAAAAATAGACGGGCCATCCCGGGGGCAAGTTTTTATTCTGTCGACAAAAGTGACATCCCGTACGGAACAAACAAAAGAACAACAACCAAAAACCACATATGAAAGTAACGGAAAAAAACAAACAAACGATGCAGTATGATCAAATACCTCAAACAACAGACAATTTATATATATATATATATATATATATATATATATATATATATATATATATATATATATATATATATTAAACAGAATGAGTAAGCCTCTTAGTCAATCACTTGTTGTCGTTTTAAGTTGTTTCGGAATTTTACGGCGGGTATGACAAGGGCGGTTGATGTGCAAAACTGAGTATTTGTTTGTCATTTGTGATAGCTTTGAGGCGAGCTCCTCGTTTATTTTTTATGAACATATGTGTGCGTGCGTGTGGATTTACTTTTCTCCGTGTTAATGTGTTGTTTGTTTGGTCGGATGTGTTCTTAGGTGCCAAATTGTTCTTCTTTACGCCTGGATGTACGTGTTTAGCGCGTGTATGAATTTGTGTGTATATGAAGCGATGTTTGGTTTCTGTGTGCTTGCGTGTATGTGCTTTTTCAATGTGTGTCGGAATTGGGCGTTGATTGATGTTTAATAGTGTGTTCATATGTTTTTGAGTGCGAATGTGTTTTTGCGAGACGATGCGTTTTGTTGTGTGAATGAGTTATTGTCTGTGAATGCGTTATTGCGTGCAGACGTGTTTTTGTGTGTGAGTGTGCGAGTGTGTGTGTGTATTTTGTTTTTATCTATTTCTTCTACGCGTGCGTGTGTTATTTTGTTTATGTATGTCTATCTATGTGGGCATGTGTATATGTGTGTGTGTGCAGATCGGTATTCGTGTGTTCGATCTTTTTATTGTTTTTGTCTGTGTATTTCTGTATATATGTTCATTTGTTTGTATATTTTATTGTGTGTGTAGATTGACATTTATGAATATGTGAATAGAAGTGTTCGTGTATAAAGATGCGTTTGAGCATGTATTCATGCTCATTTGTGTATGTGTTTATATCTGTCTGCGTGTATATCGATGTATATGAGATAAGATTTAATTGTATTTACGTAATTTCATGATAAAATAAAACGAGACATGCTCACGCACACACAAACAAAATTAAATTTCGCCTCCAACGAAACTAAACAAAAAACGTAAAACCATCAAATAATGAACAAGGCATTATTTTAGAGCCATTTACCTTTTATAGTGTACGACTGGTGAGGTTGGGTGTGGCGCGGTAAACGGAAGAGAGAGTGACAGGTGATTGGAGCAATACACTGGCGTTTAAATGCACGAATGGAGTGAGGATTATTGCAGGGAGAAGAGCGAGAAGGAATATATGGAATCACTTTCCGTTAAAAGACAATTACGGAAAAAATAGAATATTCACCTTTCTTAATTGATAGTTCAAAATGATATTAATGGAAGGCGAACAATGACAAGGAATATAAAAGTAAGAGTTGAATCAAAGGAGTTAGGAGATGACATGAAGCAGGAAAACCGAGATGAGATGAAGCTGATAAAGTTGAATGAAACAAAAATAAGAATAGAATGGCGAAAGGAGTGTGAAGACTGAGTTAAGAAGATATGGAGCGAAATAAACACAAGGCAATTTAATTATAATAATCCATACTATAATTGAGCATATGTGTCTGGTTTCTTGTTTGTTTCGCGCTCAGTTTTATGCTCTAAAACAATGCGACAGAATTGCAAAAGCTTTAACATGAAATATACTTGAGTTGAGATTACCGTGTTCATCACAAGCGTTACTACTACTAATACTAGTAATATTACTACTTTTAAAGTAATAGTACTACTACCAATAATAGTAATAAATAATGTAGTCTTCTATTACCGTGACTGCCTACATTTATTTACCTCCCCAGAAGGTAAGGCACAAGGCTAGTTTTATCTTACTCCCACAAGGTAAGATGTGACCCAAGGTCGGGTCGGAGAAGTGGGACTTGAAAAGCCAGCGTCCGATAAGGTGAGCACTCTGGCCATCAAAAATTGCCTGGGCAGCCACGTCGGCATTCCCCGGTAGGGGCGCCTCAGGAAGTAAGTAATAAACTTACTCCTCCGCAAAGAGGGGAGGCAAAGCCTGGGAGGGTTGACCTCCTAGAACTGCACAAGACAAACTCACATACCGGCGGATTCAATCCCCGAAGGATAAGATGACACCGGTCTATAGGGTGCAGTAGCCATCGGAACAGATACTACACTTTGATCCCGGCCATCCCACCTGTTGTAATGTCAATAGATCTATACACATGCTGTTGTGTAAGTGGGTTCGAGCCGCTGATAATTAGTCGCTTTGGTTGGCAATTCCTAAAGTAAGAAAACTAGCCGTTAACCATCACAAATATTTAGATAATATATATATATATATATATATATATATATATATATATATATATATATATATGATTCAAAGCCACCATAACGTTGAGAGATTTACCCTTGTTTTTTCCTCTCAATCGTTTCCTCCAACTGTAATAAGTGTTTTCCTCTCATATCTCATTCGACTTTTAGTTTTTAATTCACCATTCTGACGTTTCCTCTCAGAGGGTCAGACGATAAAGCCTTAGAGAAATTTTAATAATTTTCCTGTTTTTTTTTCCACTCGTCTGTTTCATTGATTATAATAATGCTTCCTCTAAAATTGATCCTACGATTCTGTTGTACACGAAATGTACTTACATATATATATATATATATATATATATATATATATATATATATATATATAGCACAAATGTATAACAATAAATGAAATTGTTACGTGACTTTTTTTCGGCGAGAAAATAAAGTTGATGGAATGTGGCTGGTTCTATTTTCTTAATTGATGCTGGTTCTATGAACTAAACAGTTTCCTGCACTTATTCATAAGATTTGATGATTGGGCATACTTTCTTCTTAGTCTTTTTCTTTTTACTTATATTTTGATCAATTGCTAATTTTTGATCCTCCCTCTCTATTTGTCGTTCTGTCTTTACGTATGTTTTTCTTTGTCCATCTTTGTCTCTCTCTCTCTCTATGTCTATCGGCCTCTCTCTCTCTCCCTCTCTCTCTCTCTCTCTCTGTTTTTTTTCTTTCCTTTGCGTAGGCTAAAGTATGATTTTTGCAGACAAAATGTTTTGAACTTGAATCCATACTCTCTCTCTTTCTCTCTCTCTTTCTCTCTCTCTCTCTCTGTATGCATCTTTCCCCCCTCTCCCTCTCTTTTTAACCTCTAAAGACTTATTTTCATAGAGATGTCTAACTAGAGACAAGAGATTTGATTAGCGAAACACACACATCTTCTTTCGTATTTTTCTAATATTTCAAGATATATTATCCGATCCAGGGTCGGAGACAGACCAAAAGTGTTCACATGCGGTTGTCATTTTTAATTCAGTAAATCCACGATAAAATGGCTTTGATCGATTTAGGCCTTTTGGCTAAGATCAAAGTGTAGTATCTGTTCCGATCGATACTGCACGCTGTCGTGTGCAGTTCTAGGAGGTCCACCCTCCCAGGCTTTGCCTCCCCTCTTTGGGGAGGAGTAAGTTTATTGCTTACTGTCTGAGGCGCCCCTACCGGGGAATGCCTATGGAGCTGTCCAGGCAATTTTTAAATGGCCAGAGTGCTCACCTCTCGAGCGCTGGCTTGTCTAATCCCACTTTCCCGACCTTGTGTCACATCTTACCTTGTGGGAGGTAGATAAATAAAATGGCTTTGATCGATTAAGAATCTCAGTATCTGCAGTTAATTTTTTTTAAAATTGGCTTGGTTGTCTGATATTAAACAATGCACAGCGACCCGACCAAAATATTACTTTATACACCTATTTTTATCGAGGAAAAAGATTAAATTTCAAAAAATATTTTCTCTTCGAAAATCATACGTTTTCCTACGCAGTGGCCTTTCACAGTTTATACAGGGTGGGAGGGTAAAACTTGCGTCATTTTTGTACTGGAATAAAAAGCCTACAAGTTGATTAATTAGTTCATATAACACTACGAATGATTCTAAATGCAAATAGAAAGGAAATTAATCGTTTATTAGATTATCGTCTTTGTTACTAAGTGGCTGCATCCTGAAATCTTTACAACCTTTCACTAAAAACCTGGAGGGATATCATTTTACTTTTATCTAAAGCTATCCATGTAATAGTAAACGTTCGAATAAAAGATTCTATTTGGGTGATGATCGAGATAATTATGATATAGACTGGAATAGATCCAGATGTGTTACGATAAAAAAAGTGTATTTGTAGCATGTTATTTTACTTTTGGGGACACTATGTGCAGGAACACCATCATGATGCAATACATAGTTTCCATAAAGGTAGTTGGCTTTAAGCTCTTATATTACATTGTATATGTAGCAGACATAATGTGACAATACCTGAATCAAGATGATTAAATAGTTTTTACTTACTTTATGGTTTTTCCTTGCCGAGCATGTAGAACCGAGATGTAAGAAATAGTAAGTACACATTGGAATGAGAGTATTTATATGTATTGACCACATAAAATAGGTCATCCATAAAAGACGTGCTTAATAGAAAGCGAAAGTAGACGTTTTTGGCACTCAAATTGCATATATCATTAAGCGATAGTGATCAGTATTCCAAACGGTTTTGGTCGAGAAAAGTATACCACGCAACGTAGTTTCAATTGAGAGTACATTGTTTCGGATGTCTGTATTCAAAAAGGTGTTGTTGTAAAAAATTCTACTGTTATAAAGATCGAGTTGCAAACACGTTGTTGAATTGAATACGTTGTCACTGTCACTTGAGTATATCATGTAACGACATTCCAGTGGCGAGCACGCTTTGGTCTTTGACATATATCAGATTTCCATCTTCTTTTTCATTTTTATTCTTTTAGTAGCCAAGAATCCTGTAAAAGGAAACATTCACTTTTTCAGCAGATTTATAAAACATTATTTCGCACTCAACACGATGTCTCATTGAACAACCACAAATACAATAGCTTTTCAGTCGTTAATGTCTGTTATTTTGGCAGATTAATTTTAAAAAATTATGATGTAAAAAGAAAACTTATTAGTGCAAATGTTTCCTTCTCACCTTGTAAGGTCATATATTCAGTGTCTCGACAAAACACTACTCTTATACTTAGAAACATGAATTTAATTTAAACATCTATTTTGAAAATGTAATGCACAGAATGCCCATCATTTTTAAATTCAAAATCTAAAAATGAGTTAGGTGTACCAGAAAATTATCACGCTTTCCCCAACCTAGTATACTTTCATATTCTTACTAATGCTATGGTGCTACATCATAACTGATACATTTTTAGCTATTTTGAATACAAATAACTTATCCTTATCAAAGCGAACTCACTAATAAACGCCTGGTACGAGAACACCAGTGAGTTGCAATGGTGTAGAGAAAATAAGCGTGGAGGACTATAAGTCTCGATAGACTTTCTGTCACTCTGACTATAAAGAACATTTAGTAATCTATAATAACGTCTGTTATGCGAATATGAGTAAAATGATAGCAACAATAATTATAACGGAAAACACTCGAGATCTGAAATATTAAATGGAATAATCGAGTGCGGAAACATTTACATAACCATCGAAACAGACAAACAACTTTTAACTTGAAAAAGAAAGAGAATGAAATACATAGAAAGAAAACTTCGATTGATAGCACACAACACTATGTGAATTTTGGGATATATTATATAATCGTGAAAGGTTAGAGAGTATGACAAATCGATGAGCAACGTCACAAATCCAACATTCACTGTAAGGGTGTGGAAAGTACTGGAACCGTTGGTAGTTTTTTTGCAAAGAAGACAAACTTTTGTTGTCAGTGGGAAATAATTATTAAACAGGTGATAACATATCACAACATAATTATAACTATAATAATAATAAGAAGAAGACGAAAAAGAAGAATAAGAAAATAATAATGATAATAATAATAATAATAATAATAATGATAATAATAATAATAATAATAATAATAATAATAATAATAATAATAAAAAGGAGAAGAAGAAGATAAAAAGAAGAAGAAAAACGAATAATAATAATAATAATAATAATAATAATAATAATAATAATAATAATAATAATAATAACCTTATTCCAGGTATGACAAGGACACAGACCAGAGACAAGAAAACCAGAGCGAAAAAAGCAAACTGGGAAGATATAGAAGGAACTGGACCATGAAAGAGAACAGACTGGTGATGAAGTGCTACTATAAAAGCCGCTACCCTACAGAAAGAGGCTACCGAAAACGAATGAAACATCTCTGGGATATTGCTAGCGACAACCATACAACGGAACAAAGGATAGCAGATCAAGCAAGACAGATCCTCAAGCGAGGATGGTTCTCGGAGATGGAACTGACGGAAATCAGACAGAAGGCTAATGGCGAAACGGAGCAAGAAACACCACCAACCGAGAGACCACAGGAAGAGGACGGGCAAAACATACACACTGAAACTGAAGAGATTGAAGACTACGGAATCACAGAACCAGGGGAGATAGAAGACTGCGGAACCACAGAACCTGCTGAGATAGAACTCAACGAAAAAGAAGCAAGTGGAGTGGAGAACATTAGACGATGCATGTTAGAAAACAAAACAAAACTCCCATCTCTCAGGAATAAAGTAGCGAAGAAGTTACAAGCAGAAACAGAAAGAGTAAACAGACTCCTCACACACATCCCAACATAAACTATTACAGACCTAAACAACCTGATATATGCAGGGGCAAAATCGGTAAGTATGAAACTCAGAAACGAAGAGAATGGACAAAAGAGAGGACCGACAAAACCTGGATGGGAAATCAGACTGGAAACCCAGATCACCAAACTTCGGAAAGAAGCGAAACCCGTGAACAGAAGGAAGGAGGACATGAAACGATTAAGAAGCCATGATCAGAAACGCAAGGAAAAACTAAATGAGAAACATGAAGAAATATAACAAAGGATAGCAGCAATAGAAGGAAGACTGAGACGATACAGGTACAAATCAGAACAGAGCAAACAGAACAGGACCTTTGAAAACAATGAGAGCCAATTCTACAAAAGCGTAAAAGGAGAAAAAAAAACAAGAGAGCAAACGAGCCCAACAAAAACAAAACAATTCTGGAGCAAGATATGGGAAACACCAAAAAAGCACAAGAATGCCCAATGGTTGAAAAACATAAAAGATGAACTGCAGGAAATCGAACAAGGAACCGAAACAGAAATCAACAAAGAAACGATCAAAAAAACCCTAAGAAAAATAGTCAACTGGAGAGCACCAGGCCACGACGGAATACATGCATACTTATTTAAAAAATTCACGACCCTGCATAGAAGACTAGTGCAGAAACTGAGTGGATGTATCCGCAAAACAGACGTACCAGCATGGATGACGGAAGGAAGAACAACACTAATACAAAAAGACCCTAAAAACAGAACGACCCCCAGCAACTACAGACCGATAACATGTCTACTAATAATGTGGAAAATTCTCACAGCACAACTGAGAGAACAAATCTACAAATCCCTGGACAAACGTGGACTGCTCCCTGAGGAACAGAAAGGATGCCGGGAAGGACAAAGAGGGGCACATGATCTACTATACATTGATCAAAAGAACCTGAAGGAGGTGAAGAGCAGACAAAAGAACATAACCATTGCATGGATTGACTACAAGAAAGCCTACGACAGAATCCCCCAAACATGGATAATTGAATGCTTAAAAATATACAAGATACCAGACAGGAGTATTAATCTCATCCAGAAAGCAATGGAAACATGGAGACTAAAACTGACAGCCGGAGGACAATACCTGTTTCAGATAAAAATACAGAGAGGCATTTTTCAAGGAGACTCTCTATCACCACTACTGTTTATAATAGCCATGATGCCACTCAACTGCATACTCAGAAAGTGTGATGCCGGATACAGGTTTACAGATACAGAACAAAGAATAAACCACTTGATGTACATGGATGACCTTAAACTGTTTGCAAAAAACAAAAAAGAACTGGAAAAGCTGATAAACACAACCAGGATATTCAGCCAGGATATCCAAATGGAGTTTGGAATAGAAAAATGTGCACTGCTAGAGATCAAAAGAGGAAAACTGGAGACGACAGAAGGTATAGAACTCCCCAACCAAGAGAAGATGAGGGCGCTAGGAGAACAAGTGAGTTATAAATACCTGGGAGTTCTGGAAGCAGACACAATCAAATATACAGAAATGAAAGAGAAGATTGGAAAAGAATATCTACGAAGAACAAGGAAACTCTTAGAAACCTAACTATAGAGCAGAAACCTAGTAAAAGGGATAAATACATGGGCTGTATCACTAATAAGATACTCTGGACCATTTATAGGCTGGACCAAAGAAGAACTCAGGCACCTTGACCAAAGGACTAGAAAACTAATGACTATGCACTATGCATTGCACCCAAAAGACGATACGGACAGACTCTACATGAAAAGAAATGAAGGAGGTAGAGGACTGGTAAGTATAGAAGACTGTGTGGAAGACACCAAAAAAAAGCTGGAGGAATATGTAATCCAGAACACGGAAAGACTGATCACCACAGCAAGAGACACCAGCCCAACAAATAACTCCGGAAGCACTGAACCCAGAAACAAAAAGACAAGAAAGGAAAAGTGGGAAGAAAAACAACTATATGGACGCTTTATTAGACTCACAAGCGATGAAGCCAATGAAAACAGCTGGGCATGGCTAAGAAAAGGACACCTGAACAGAGAAACGGAATCTCTGCTGACGGCCGCACAGAACAATGCGATTAGGACAAACTTTATTAAAGCAAAGATAGATAAAACCCAGGAAAACAGCAAATGCCGATTGTGTGGACAAAGAGACGAAACGATAAATCATATAATAAGTGAATGCAGCAAGCTAGCACAAAGGGAATACAAGAACAGACATGACAGCGTCGGGAAAGAAGTACACCGGGAAATGTGCAAACAACTGAATTTCGAATATGCAAAAAAACGGTACAAACACAAACCAGAAACTGTACTAGAAAACGAAGAACACAAAATCATATGGGATATGAATGTACAAACAGACAAACCCATAACAGCAAGGAGACCGGATATGATAATAATCAACAAGAAAGAAAAATCCTGCAAAATCGTGGACTTTGCCGTTCCAGCAGACCACAGAGTGAAGATCAAAGAGACGGAAAAAAGAAGCAAATATACTGAACTTGCCAGAGAATTGAAAGGAATATGGAACATGAAGAAAGTCAGTATACCACCAATAATCATAGGAGCACTAGGAACAGTCCCCAAAAACATGGAGAAAAGACTAGGAGAAATAGGAATCAAAGGGATAACTGAGACCATACAAAGGACAGTAATGATCAAAACAGCTACTATCCTGAGAAATGTCCTCGAATGCGGAAACCAACCCACATAAGCAACGAATAGAGAACAAACACATGGAAGCACAAAACAACAGAACCGGGGAAAATACAACCGCACGAGAGAGGCGCAAGCATAGGCTGACGCCAGGAAAATTATGGACAGAGGGTCGAGGAGAGAAAGCGCAAACCAGACCTCCACTGGAAGAGCGCGGACAGCTCTGGGACCTTGGGAAGGCTTGTTGCCACTCGGGCCCCAGAGGGGACCAATGGCCTTTATCAGCGGGAAATCGTTGGTAAGTGGATGTTGCGATTACCGCAAGGTTATCAGCGGTGATGAACGAAAAGAGGTGGAACATACTGGAAGTCTGAGGAGACTTGTTGTCACTCAGACTCCAAGGAATGCCACAAGTTGTTGGCAGTGGGCGATCACTGACGATGACCAGTGTGATAACTCCTTGTTAGTAAATAATAATAATAATAATAATAATAATAATAATAATGATAATTATAATAATAATAATAATAATAATAATAATAATATTAATAATAATAATAATAATAATAATAATAATAAACAGTAAATCACACAAGTGAATGTCGCAGACAAGCCTGAAACGATTAGCAAAACAGACACGACTTGTTTTAGAAAGTAGTCGACTGGGAAATAGTCAGAAGTTTACCCTTTGAACATGCAGGCACAAACTCGAGCAGCACTCGAAAATGAGAATCATATATATATATATATATATATATATATATATATATATAT
>OY744521.1:38204600-38212100 GCA_963556195.1 Sepiola atlantica | reverse complement strand
TATATATTAATTAATTAAGTTCAAATTTAAACTAAATGAACAAAATAATTTCTTTTAAAAAGTGCTTAATATATATTAGAGCTTTTATATTAAAATAAACATAGTTTGAGTATTCGACAATTGTTTCAGAACCTTCTCGGCTCCTCTTCATGGGTATACGAGTATATCTGAAACAATTGTCGGATACTCAAACTATGTTTATTTTCATATATATATACAGGGTGTCTCAAAAAAATGTACTCAGTCGTAGAATGACGAGAACACTTTTATTTATGAACATAGAGTGAAATGAAATAGCATCGAATACATGAGACAGATGTAATTGAAGAATCATGTTCGCAAATGTTCAAACTGATGACAATTATTGTTCAAACAAAGCTGATAACGCGCACCAAGGTAAATAAAGGTTTTCTCGTCATTCTAAGAGTGAGTACATTTTTTTGAGACACCCTGTATACATATATATATATATATATATATATATATATATATATATATATATATATATATATATATATATATATATATATATATATATATATGTCCTAAATTACATTTTCTTTGTTGTATTTTAAAGGGTTTGGGTGAAACATATAGGCACAACCTCCAATTAGAAAATTCAAATATGTCTTATCATAATTAAATTATATGCTTAGTAAGAAGGCAAAAATTAAGGAAGATTGCCAACGTTTCAATGTTTTCGTAAGACGCTTAAGGCTTCCGGCCTTTTTTTATACATATTTAGAATTATATATATATATATATATATATATATATATATATATATATATATATATATATATATGTTATCAACAGATATATTCTTTCGCTGTCTCACAGCTCTACAACGTGACAGAGCAAGTTTTTTCTCAATTGTCCGATTTGTCATCTTTTCTTAGTTTATAAGTGCTTTCGATAAAACACGTTAAGTCCATAAAACATACATAATTTTATTCCCCAAAACAGCAACAAAAGTGCACCCTAGTTCCACAAACCAAACGGCAAATGAAATAGCCGCTCCTATCGTATTTTTTCAGACCAGATATAACAATAACATTACAAAAAAAACAGAAAATACGAAAACATCGATTCAATGAACAAAAATAAACAAACACGTTAAGTCGATAAAAACATATTTGAATCATCTCTTTCAGCTCTATATCGAACAATAAAACCGATACATAACTTTATTCCCTAAAACGACAACAAAAAGCACACTAGTTTCACAGGCTCAAACGGTAAACTATACAGCCACCCCTTTCGTATTTTTTCAGGTATAATAATAACATTACAAAAGAACAGATAATTAAATAAATAAATAAAATTTGCTAACAGATAAATAAATTATGAATAAAACCTCCTAGGGAATAAAATGAAGGCCCCCCTTGAGCCCTAGTTAATCACTCTCCCACACCGGTTTTTTTTCGGGGACGCCCTCAGAGATGCATCGTTTTTCTGTCATGGTTGACGCCATTCCCTGTCAGGTGTGTCTACAATCATTTCAGCTTGCCGATGATTCCACTAGGCACGGAGATTTACTAAAGATGTCTAAATCTGCCCTTTTGCATGAAACCGCAGTACATTGCTGAAATATGTAATATACAGTATCTAAATAAATTATATATATATATATATATATATATATATATATATATATATATATATATTTACATACATATCTGGTTGAATAGGAGTGCCAACTTCTGTTTGTTCCTTTTTTCATCCAATCTTTCTATTCGTCGGACGATAGATCTTGTGCTTTTAATAATGGAGTGTAAGAAATCTCCATATTTAATGCGAACGTTTTCGACCATAATTAGTCGTCTTTAAATATGGAGATTTCTTATACCCAATTATTAAAAGCACAATATCTATCGTTCGACGAATAGAAAGATTGGATCAAAGAAGGAACAAACAGAAGTTGGCACTCCTGTTCAACCAGATATGTATAAAACAAGGAATGTTGCCTAACTATACAAAAAAATATATATATATATTGATATAATGATATTTATAAATAAATATTAAATTATATTTACTTACATATTACGTCGTTTCGAGCTTATGCTCTTATCATTGCAGAGTAGTTATAATTTCAGACGCTCACAAGTCGGGAACCCGGTTCATAGAGTAACGTTTGACTCCGCAGGCTTTTGCTCTATCCTCTCGGCTTCAGGGAATTATCAAGTGGTACGGAGTAATTAAGCTGTATTTATGCCAATTGCAGCAGGCTATAAACGTCGAGACAATCCATAAGCTCAACGAATCTTATTGGAGCCTCGATTTGTAGTTTAGGTGAATGTCGATTTTTTAATACCTCCTAATAAAGCCTAACTTTTATTTTCTTTGAAAAGCTTTTATAATTAATCATATATATATATATATATATATATATATATATATATATATATATATATATATATATATATAGGTATATATATATGTATATATACTAATATTGTGTATACGCATATTAATAAACTCGACCTACAGACACACGTGTTTCATGTTTACGCAATCTTTAGTGTAGGAGATGTTAATTACAACCGTTTGAAGGATTCGAACAGAGCTGTAAAGTCACCTTTGATCTTGCAGCCATGTATTCAACTATTACGTTATTGGAAATAGAGTAATTTAAATTCTACATGATGTGGAATCGGCGGACATATACAGTTGGTTTAGTCGTATTGTTTTCAACAGCAGAAACCGGAAAATCGCAAAACTGCCAGAGCCAGAGATAACGTCGGGGAAAAAAAAACGAAAGTTGGATCAATTTCAGAATCACAAAAAATGTTGCATAGAAAATATACCCATGTTTGGCTGAAGAAACTAACAGAACTTCATAGTAATTATAGCAGTTGCTTCAACAGACTGGTGAAGGGTTAGGAGGCCACACTAGCATTGCTAATAAAAGGAGATACTACCATCATCCCAAAACAAGTGATACACAAACCGCTACTGAATACAGACCGATCTGCTGCCTTAGTACGACCTACAAACTATCCATGGTCTGGTTGCAGACAGTATATACAACACTTCTATTCTGATGCGTACCTGGAAAAAGAACGAACACAGTATAGGGGGGGGGGGTGTTTCGGCGCGTAGAACCAGTTGATGACCAATAACACTATCCTTGAAGACTGTAGGAAGAAGCAGAGAACCCTAAGCATGGCGTGGATTGATTACCAAAAGGCATTCGATAATGTGCCCCACACATGGCTTCTGCGCTACCTTTAGCAATATAAAATATATCCGATCATATATACAACCATGGCAGTACATATACATATGTAACAAATGACGCACTAATAATAAAAGTCCTTGATGCCCAGATCCGAAGTAAAATCTTCCAAGGAGATAGCTTATATCTGTTACTCTTTTGCCTGGCGATTGAACCGCTAAGTAAATTATTAAACAAAAGTCAGAGTACCTACAACCTGTCAACGGCCGTTAACAAGAGCCAAACAAAAGAGTCAACCACCTGCTTTTTATGGATGACCTCAAGCTGTATACTTGTTCAGACGCTGACATATGTCGACTTCTGCAGGTTGTCTATACCTTCTCCAGTGATATTTGAATTAAGTACAGCTTGGACAAAAGTGCCAAGTGCTCCGTCAGAGCTGGAAAGAAGACCCAAACGGACAACATACAGCTTGATGAAGATATTGACATCAACAACCTTGAAGAAAAGGAAAAATACTAATATCTTAACATAAAAGAAAACGATTCAATTTTATTTACGAAACACAGCTTACAAACAAAAACAAAGTACCTATCATTAACCAACTAGCTATGACAGTGATAACATACAGCTTGGGAATAATTGATTGGCTAAAAAATGACATTAATAGACTAGACACTATCACTAGAAAAATATTGACACTGTAAAGAGAAATGTACAGAAACCAGTGTCTACCAAGGATGTATCATCCAAAAGGAGCATTAAATTAAGAAATTAACCATACATCGAGCCACAATTGTGAGAACCGCCCAATATCTCATGAGCTACCAGAACCACTACCTTATGATGGTACGCCTACACCAAAAAAACAGAGTAAGTAGAACGACCTCTATCACAAAACTGGCCACACATTTTTGAAGGGACTGTCTTACAAATGAGGCAGAAACTGAAAACATGCCTGCTACGGAAATATCCCGGAAGAGGCGCCAAAAATACATCTGTACCTTCCATTGCAGAAAACTGGAAGAATGGGCCAACCAACAACGTGCTAAATATTTCCTAGATAAACTATCCCAGGAATATATAAATAAGGAAGACTCTTTAGACTGGCTGAAGTAAGGATCGCTCCACTATGATCAGGAGAGAATGATAATGGCTACCAGAGATCAGGCTTGATTATCAATGACTTGAGAAAAATGAGTGGTCTCAGCAACAATAACAAGTGCACGTTCTGCCACACAGAAGTGAAGAGTGTGAGCCACCTGATATCCAGTTGTAAGGTTCCGCTGGGCGATGACTACTATACAATGTAACACAAAGGGGTGTGAAAATATCTACACTGGACTATATGTATAAAGGTAAATTTCAAGTGTAGCAGCAAGTCCTAGGAGCATATACAAGGTAGAATAGTTGGCAATAAGTTATACACCATCCACTATGACTATGCAATCTGTACAGCTACATATTTTGAATTCGGAGCTGTTAAACCCGACATAGTTATAAGAGACAGAAAGGAGAAAGTATAAATCGTAGTTGAAGTAAGTGTATCTTATAATGCTGGATTAAACAGAGATGAAAGAGGAAAATTACGAAATACCAAGGTCTTATGCACGACATGAAAAAAAACCTGGAATTTTAGGAAAAGGTCCATCATACCAGTATTTATATGAGCAACCGGAGTCATAAAAAAGAATTCCCGAAACTACCTAGCAGACATACCTGGGGAACCAAGTGCAAGAGAGATACAGACAGTTGCACTTAAAGGGACCGTTAGAATCTTTAAAAGATAGCTCGGTTAAAGTTTCTGAAATAGCGAGGGAATGTCTAGCATTCCCAGCGAAGCAAAAAGATGAGCAAATTTAAAAAAAAGAGAAATATATATATATATATATATATATATATATATATATATATATATAGCTCCTAGAAAAAAACCTCTAGATGTGCACTGTAAGTGTAGTATTAACACAGCATGACGTTGCTAGCTATAAATGCATCGTTTCTTTCAATAAGTTGAACGCGCTTATGACGTCCGGCCACCAGATGTAATGATTAAATTATAATTGTTTACTCGCTATTCATCAATGGCCCAGTGGTATTTGATGTCGGGATTTGAGTTCTGAAATCCTCGGAATTTGGTGGTTTGAATCGCATGACCAGTAGTGAATAGTTATATCTCTATGCTGATGAATCCCGATTATAAAAGATGAAACGTTTACGTACATCGATAATAAAAAAAGCAATTATTTATTATATATGTGTGTGTGTGTGTGTATATATATATTTTAGATTTATATACAATATAGAACTTATCAATTAGATGTGTATTACTTCAACTTTGACTATTAAGATAATTAATAAGATAACTATTACTATTATCACTTCTATCTTTAAAATTAGTTCCGTTATAATTATTATTACTATCATTTGATTATAGAGGTTGACACTATTATCATTCATATATATATATATATATATATATATATATATATATATATATATATATATATATATATATATATATATATAGTCTCGGAAGTTTCTTAACCATTAAAACTAAAAAAAAAAATTTTTTTAATTCATAAATGAAAAAAAACAAAACCTTAAGTCCCAAGTCTTTCAGTGGTAAATCACTCATGTAAGTCAATTTAGTTTTTACAGTTATTATATTAGTTTGCTTCTAACATTATTTAAGGGATCATCAGTTGTTTACCATGAAAAACTGTTTAGGGAATTTAAAAACAAGACAGTATTTTATTTAATGGCTTCACAGCAGAGTTGATCCGACCCCACTTCCCTTAAAAGGCAAGAACATAAACGTTCCGTATACTAAATCTAAGTTTTGTTCCGTATAAATGTTTTGCTAACTTATATTAGTTATTAAATATATATATATATACATATATATATATATATATATATATATGTATATATATATATAAATAAATAAAAAAATGAATACATTACAATATATATATATATATATATATATATATATATAAATAAATAAATAAATAAATAAATAAATAAATAAATAAAAAATAAAAATTCCTCCTTACCTGTGTTGTTCGTTTGTCTAATAAAATTTACCCGTTACTTACAAAAATGTTGCTGCATTTTAAAGTGTTTAGACGAATCCATTACACTACTTTTTAGGTGATTAATTTATTTCTAGTTTTAGTTTTATATTAACAATATCAAAAATATCAACATATCAAAATATTAAAAATAAATAAAAAATAAAAAAATAAAAAAATTAAATTATATATATATACATATATATACTTTTAGCCATTCTTTTATAAATACTAAGATTATTTTCCACTCACAGCGTATATAAGCTTAACTGCCGATTTTTCTCTTTATTCTTCTTTTTTAACTCACAGCGTTTCCAATTGGCGTTCATAAGCTAACCATCTATTATTTATCTCTTTCTTCTTCTTCTTCTTCTTCTTTTTTAACTCACAGCATTTCTAATCAGCGGACATAAGCTAACTGCCGATTGTTTCTCTTTCTTCTTCTTCTTTTTTAACTCACAGCTTTTCCAATTGGCGTTCATAAGCTAACCGCCTATTTTTTTTATCTCTTTCTTATTCTTCTTCTTCTTTTTTAACTCACAGCGTTTCCAATTGGTGTTATAAGCTAACTGCCGATTTTTTCTCTTTCTTCTTTTTTTTTTACATTTTTAAACATTTCTTTCTTTCTCTATCCCTTTCTACTTTTTATATAATTAGTATATGTGTTATATATACGTTTATACATATTCTACATTATTTTTATTTTTATTTAGATAACTTTGGATTTGCTCTATCAATTTATTTTGATTTATTTGATTAGACTTAAAAGCAACAGGATGCCTTATTTAATTGTCTAAATATTTTATTTTGATGGCTACCTTGTTTAATAATTCTTATTATAAGGTCAGAAATTGGGGGCATGAAATCTAACAATTTTAAGGTAACACGGGCAATTCTCAGAAATTCGGACATAATACTCCCGTAAAATATATATACAGGGCAGGTACTATTTTAATGTGGCATCCGCACGATACCAAACGGAAATGAATTTCTTTTATCGAACAGTTTATAGATAAATATGTTATCTTCAATTTTTATATCCAAATCAAGAAAAGTAGCTCGTGTTCCCTTATGTTCACAGTTTAATTTTAACCCTTTAGGATATATTAAATGTTTAGGATTTGCAAACTCATCGCTATCATTAATGCAAACAAGGTCGTCAATATATTGCCTACATCCATGATAACTATACGCTCTAGATATATCATATATATATATGTATATATATATATATATATGTAT
>OY744521.1:38089600-38199600 GCA_963556195.1 Sepiola atlantica | reverse complement strand
TATATACATATATATATATATATATATATATATATTTATATATATATATATATACATGTGTAGATTCGAGTTAGATGTAAGAGTACGCCTGGGGAATCCTTTGTAGAGTAAATATAAGTAAAGATTTAGGATTTAAAATTACTATATATGAACTACTAATCATCATTATAATCTCTGTAATCGTTATAAATGTTTGACCTTTGCTTTGCAATACATCTCGTCTTACTAGAGTCGGAGAGAAGCCATGTGTTCGGGTAAATACCTTAGTCTTCGTGTGTATGCACACGTGTGTGTGTTGGACTATCCTACATTGCGTATAAGGTAAGTTCTAAACTTTCCACACATACTCTTGTATTTCATCTATTGTAATCTCGAGTGGCAGCGGCACTACCTTTAAAATAGATGGAATGAACAAGAAAATATCTGAAAAAAGATAGGACGTATTAAACTCTAACCTTCAATGAATCAGTGATGTCTTATTCATTGATCTCTGAAAACATTTGAAAACCACGTGTGTGTTTCATTTCCTTTTCAATGCTTGAAGTCCGAAGATCCTTATTTATTAAGCGAACAGAGAGTGTCTTCATGTGAACATTTTCAGCTATACAGCTTCACAAACTTATCAATACTTTGTGAAAAATAAGAGATGTGTTACCTCGTAGCACCAAATAGACCTATGTAGCATGACCCCACACTTGTTCCTAAATGGTTTCACGTATGAATGTATGTAATGTACTTCGATTGGATACGCCTTACCGTGCTTTACATGATTATGTGTCACGTATCCATTATCTTGTTTGAGTGGTTAAACTGTAACACATCAAGATGACACGTTACATAAAACAGAAGATCGTCAATGTATTGATATCTTCCGGGAGAAGTTGATCGTCTTTTGAATTACTTTCCAGTATAAAGAGGTAAACAAAAAAGAGTTTACGTTATTTATCAATATAACTTATTTTTCTATGTACAGCGACTGCCATGCATGACGCTACTCAAACAGCAAAGCACAGGACGCTTTCGTTTATCGAGCATACAGCTTGTTTGCCGTTGTTTCCCGATCAGTTGACCGTATTTATCAAAATTTGATTTTAATCTTAAACATTATTTCAAACCAACAACACAGAAATGTTAATTTTAAATATGACATAACCTTACTCAACAGGTAGCTTATTACATATGTGCACCAAGGTTCACTTAGGCAAACTGTTTATTGCAACGTTACAATAACGTCGCAAAACAATTGAGTATCGTTAAAGCAAAATCCAAAGTATTAGCAACGTTTCTAAGCAGGATTTAGTAAATCTCTATAAAGAGATGTGAGAGGTTTAATATTTAATATTTATTAGTTCAGTTCACTCTAACTTTCCATGTAATTTGATGTTGAATCGACTCAATTTCGTAAACGTATTAATACCAACAATTCTAGATACAGTCAGATATGTATTCATGATGTTTGAGTAACTAGTGATTCATGATGTAAGTGTATAGGTCAACCAACGAATATAGTTGAATAGTATACATCTAGGACTGAGCCTATTTAATGCATAACTGTGTCTGTAACATATATTCCTTCGCAAAGTATTTGAAGCTCTTAAATTTCAACTTGAACTGCGGAAGCCATTTCATATCATATCAAGGGAAAATGTATTATTTTACCAAAGTGGAGTCAGTCAGCGTTAGTTCTATATGCCTTTTTCGATATAGTTTAATCACTCACAATACATGCTAAAGTAGTCTTTAGATTTGTAATTAAGTTATGATTAAAAGGAACTATGCCAATTGTCATGATGAACTGTAAATAGCGATTAACTCACAATGTGACGCATAACTTACAGATGTTATGTCTATCAGTCTCACCCACTCTCTGTTTATCTTGTTTCAGACAGGATCTGTTCGTACTGTTTCAATCACCTTCGCGTCTGTCTCCCTCTCTTTATTAACATACGAATGTAATAAAAAGGAAATATTAAAAAGATTACAATAGTGTATCATAGACAAAAGGGGATATCAATAAAAGAAGCAATAATATTTAAATTGTAGCTGATTGAAAAAGAGAGACAGGAGAAAGAGGGAGATAAAGAGACAGAGTAAGAGAATACAAATCAACATATACATAAATAGTTGACAGAAAGCGATTTATTTTGTATGTTGACTTTTCTATATTTCACTGGCTTTGAAACACGTTTTCCTAATACAAAGAATCTAACTCGAGTTCTATGGGTAACCTCACGAGTAACATTTATGAATGTATTCATTTTAAAAATACACTTTACGTATATTTGTCTATGTATTGCATATAGTCATAATATGTAAGCTAGCGTAGACAGTCCATTAACTGTTCTAAAATAAAATAATTCCGAAAAAGGTAAGATCAGCAACCGCCCTGACTTCGTCACTAGATAGCTATGATACAACAACACACCATGGATGTGGATGCCCATAGGAAGCTCCCTTTCTTGGGTAGATCTTATTTGTAAGGATGTCGCCAACTGCTACTACCTTTAAGGCATAGCTCATTAGGAAAAACTAATTCGAGCTCCCGGCACTTGCCACTGTTTACATTGTAGATATCACTTACATTCAGCCAGAGTCGTATGATAGCGCAGCTCAACGGTTGAGTGTTAATCCCGACTTAAGACACTAGCTGATCTAGCCACACGGAAGAGCCGTAATACAACGAAACAGTCTGTATATGGATGACACACACACACACACATATATATATATATATATATATATATATATATATATATAAATCTATGTGGCTATCTCAGCGCAGTGAATCATGCTACTTGGTCGCTTGCCATTCCACGCCATTCGTTTTTACCTCATACCTATAACCGGTCGAGTAGCCATCCTCCAACTTAAACAACCAACCGACCCTGAAACCATTTTACTGAGACGTTTCTTTCCTCACTTTTCCGGTTTGCGCAGTTTATTGGTTACTCAACATAAAACACTCCTCATCAATATGAATACAAAAACAACCTGTCTTGCTTCCTGGGCCTTCTTAATGCGCCCTGGTCATTCAAATATGTGGTGTTTTTTTCTAATTTCTTTCTTTTCGCATTTTGTTCTTTTTTTGTATGACACGCACACACAAATCGAAAAGAACAATAAGTTGGTTTATGTTAACACAACACGTAAAGATTAGCCGAACAATATATTATAATTCAAGATCATTCATGAAACTTAAGCTCGAATATATCGAGCCATTTATGTGTACTATGTAGGCTGATTCGGTTTCGGAATTCTTATCTGGACAATCGAGTTTAGTAGTTATATATTTACTAGAATAATACCCGTCCCAGGATATGTAATATAAATTCTTCGAACAGACGAGTGTAGCATCACTTATATCTCTCCTTAAAAACAGTAAAATCAAGGTATAATAATAATAATAACCCCTGTTTGTAGACTCCTAGTTCACATTTTGATAAAAATCCATTACACGATTTTAATTCTAGAAGATGTCTAAAATGTAAGGCTGAAGGTTAAGGGGTTTTAATAAGAAAATGAAATGCATATAATCTTGCTAAATCAGCGTCGGGTTATCATTAATCAACTTCAAGGCAACTCAGATAAATTTGAATTTTCAGAAAGAAACTTTAGCCCATATTATACCTCCTAAAACCGTTTTAACTACTCTGAAAAAACTAAAAGTTGGTGTATATTTATGAGCTGATGTCTTATACCTACTGTAAAATTAATAAACATCAGAGGTATCTGAATTTTTAAGAGTAGCTGCAACCCCAGATATATAGATATATTTGTATAAAAAATAATAACACTTAGTTTTCTGAGCATTTACTGTAGTTACAAGGTATCATCGGTCATCAGATAGGTCACCGATCGCTATAAAGAGACTTATACAACTTGGCGACACATCTGACAATTAATGATACCGTGAAATTGTAGTTAAATATAAGGCTTACCACCTCATATCATCAATTATTATTGGTAAATCTCTATCCTTTATCCGATATGGTATCGAACCCTTGAATTGTCAAAGATCTGCAGTCTTATTTAGATTCTGTTTCTATTTTGCAAAGTTTTCTTTCATGTTTGTATCACCCTCATGAAGGAAATTTCAATCAAAATATTCCTTCTATATAAATATTATCCATTAATGGGACAATTACTAGGTTTAAGGGGTAAACATTTAGGCTGTATTTTGTCAAATTTTGTTTTACTAGAAGGAAATAAAAAGGGTGTGGAAGCCCTTCCAGAAAATTCAGATACTTCCAATGTTCTTACATATAAATCCCATTCCGATCAAAACGTTTTACATAACACTGATATTAGAAAGAATAAAACTAATTTGTTCTACTTCATAGACGCACTACCCATTTTGAATTTTTTTATATTAAGAAAATACTCAAATTCATAAAGTTTACTTAATAGAAGCATAAACTATTTTAAATGTTAATGTATATGTTTTTTACGAAAATAAACTAAAACAAAAACATTCATTTTACTTCATACTTCATTACTTTAAATGTTCACTTTTACATTTTTACGAAAAGAAAATGAACAAAACCCATTGATTACACTTCATAGACCTACTATTTATATTTTAACATCTTTGCATTTCCGAAAGAAAATAAATGAATCATTCTATCTACGTCCTAAATTTCAAAATTCAACTTCTACGTTTTTTATACAATAGAAAGTCTTTGAACAATAAAGACGAAATATCGATCAACATGTACACACTTTTTAGTTTTTTTTTAACGTTTTGAACATTCATACCTCCCCCCCCCCACACATATATATATATATATATATATATATATATATATATATATATATATATATATATATATATATATACTGGCATGATTACCCTGTGTTGCCCGCGTTAAAGTGTAGGATAGAATCATATGCAATATGATAGTAAGGAGAGAGTACGTCAACAGCAACGTTGATGTTGTCAGCAATATAGCTTCCCCACTGATCTATTAAAATAGATGTTAATAATATTAACCTAACGCTAATAAATATATTAATTTTATTGTGGTACTTGTTAGCGATGTCTCATTATCTTCTTTTGGGACAATGTAGAGACGCAGAGTTTCTTCCACTATATTCACATGCAAATTGGACTCGTGAATACACTTATATTTATGGTGCACTCCCTAGTATGTCTTTATTTTTAGTGGGAAACATGCCCATAGACAGAGGTGTTTCATTATATATATATATATATATATATATATATATATATATATATATATATATACATATATATAGAGAGAGAGAAAGAGAGAGAGAGAGAGAAATCTAGGTATATATATATATATATATATATATATATATATATATATATATATATATATATATATATATACAGCGATAATGAGAAGGAAATACAGAGAGAGAACACACAGGAAACACAATCTGAGCGACAGAGAGAATGAGAGAGAGAGGGAGAGAAAGAGAAACGGAGAGACAGAGAGTAAGAGAGAGGGAGAAGCGGAGATACGTTACGGACTAAATATATCGACATTCTTTACATACATTTTATTATGTAAAAAGAAGGAAAACTATATTCTTTGATTTAATATACTTTTATTTCTAATTAGAGGGGATAGAATGTAAACCGCAAACTCGGTGTTTTTAGTCTGATACTTTCAAAAGTAAACAATTTAGACATTGGTTAAGTCAGCTTTTAGAATAACACTAATAAGAAATGTCGGATATACGTATTTAAAGTTTTAAAGTTATTCTACGCCCGTGGATTACTTAGAGGTGGTATAAACTAAATATTCAACACATAGAGAGTAATTTAAAGATTCGAGACAGCATCCCCTCCCGGAGTAGTGTATACATATTATATAACTTATATAAAAATAGGATACATTTGAACTTTTAAAAGAGGGAAGACCCCCATATCTCCATTAGGTTATGAGGATACTTAGAGATTTGGGACAACTTGTATTGTCTTTCACAGAAAATGTTATACAAATGATTTTAATTTCAGAACAATACGATATATTTAAAGGTTTAAAGGTAGTTTACCCTTCATAGTCACATGATGGGGTGCACTTAGAGATTCGAACATACTTCCATTGTCTTCCTCGGTAAGTTTTACATGAGAACACCCTTTGTGATAGCATGTAGATTTGCTAAACTTTCTTAATATAGAGAACAAAAAACAACACAAACACTCTATATTTTCCATGTATATCTACATATGAATTTTGCATATCCCCCCCTCTCTCTCTCTCTCTCTCTATATATATATATATATATATATATATATATATATATTCATGAGGTGATTTCTTATTTTCCTATCTATTTTGCAATAACAGATTCTTTGAGTGCGCCCGTTTTGGTAGAGTTAATGTGAAAGTAAGTGCGTGTGTGAGCATCCATATATCTGTATGTTGGAAGTGTTGCAAGAGAGGGCCAGCTAAACTGCGCACTTTATTGATGGAACGAACAGTCCATCGGCTGACTCACCCGGCCGAAACCGTGCAGTTTCTACGGCTCATCTACCATACTTTTATGTTACTTTTTTCTACCCAGTCATAGCGGGGAAATAGACCTTTGCTCAGGTGTTAACCCGTTGGGCATTGATCCACGATGTTGGGGCCATACACTTTTATATTTAGATATATTTATTCTATGGATATGCGAACTTTTAAGGTTATGAACAATAACGTTATAACTCTTTGTACTCTCAAGAAATATATATATATATATATATATATATATATATATATATATATATATATATCATGGTTGTATCATTAAATGTGATATATATATATATATATATATATATATATATATATATATATATATATATATATATATACATATATATATATACATTACATTTTATGATACAACCATGATGTGAGCACTACATCTTCTGACTTGTCAAATTTTACACCGTTATTAGAAACCATAGATATACCCTGTAAGATGTCTATAATAAAGCATGGATTGTGGTGCTGTCTCCACTGCACATCTCTTAAACCGGCATTGCCTGAATCAAATAGCAACGAGAGGTATAAGGCGACAGAAAACAATGAAGCTATGAACAAAGAAATATTGATGCTATTTCCGCATTTTCTTATTCTTGACTAGTAGCACGATCATGGTTTTAAATACTCGTCTACTATTCTATTGTATCTATACTTAGAAGAATGCCTGGATTCATATTTTTTAAGGGTAATAATGAAAAAACTGCAGTAACTAATACAAAACTCGAACCAAACGCACCGAACCAAAATCCGCGCTTGTAACCATTTCACTACACCACTTCTATAATGCATATACAATATTCGGCATACAAATTATTACGCTATATCATCTATACGTAGTGTTGTTAGACAGGTAAATACAACAAAGTTAGATCAGAATCAAACTGTTTTACAAGTGTGCTACATATTAACCGTTAAGCTATCAAAAATGGATCGCACTGATCTCCCTTAACAGTGTGCTTAACTTACAACAAATTCAAAGAAATACTTAGTCATCCATATATATAAATTTCTATACATAACAGTAATATATAACAGATGCAGCATATCTTAAACTATACTGCACCATCGCATAACATATAATAGTAAGAAGTGTATTAACACCAACCTTACTGTCTTACGGCATTTTAATAAACAAATTATACATATGCCCGCACACACACGCGCAAAAATATATATATATATATATATATATATATATATATATATATATATATATATATATATATATATATGTATATATATATATTCAGTTATGTTTTTGTTA
This sequence comes from Sepiola atlantica, assembly GCA_963556195.1. NCBI lineage: Eukaryota > Metazoa > Mollusca > Cephalopoda > Sepiida > Sepiolidae > Sepiola > Sepiola atlantica. The sequence goes on along the minus strand of OY744521.1, from coordinate 38,191,833 downwards.
TTGTTTTTTGGCGATATTCACAGCGTGTGAAGGCTTCCTTGTTTTTTTTTACTCACTTCTATAATGTGATTAGGAATTACCTCATTTACCTATATATATATACTAGCGGCGCTACCCGGCGTTGCTCGGGGTCATAAAAACATATATTTGAAGAAAGATCGTGTGTGTAACATCTTTATATTCAAACTTCTATGTCCGCTCCCTCTCTCTATAGCCGTCTCTTTATCTGCTACCTTTCTCTTTCCTGGTCGCCCCATTTCGCCGCTACTTTCTAATTTTGCCTTTTGCAAAAGCTGTTTCTTCCCCACCATTTCTCCTATTGCCCAGGGTAATAGTATGACATATTTCTATAAAAAGTAACACCTCTATCTGCGCCTTCTATATAGGTACTTATCTCCACCCCGGTGTTCATACTATATACGTATCTATCATCACCCCGGTGCGCATACTATATACGTACCTATCGCCGCCCCAGTGCACATACTATATACGTACCTATCGCCGCCCCGGTGCAGATACTATTTAAGTACCTATCGCCGCCCCGTTGCTAATGCTAAATAGTACCTATCGTTGCCCCGGTGTGAATGCTAAATACATACCTATTGCGCCCCGGTGTGCATGCTACATAAGTACCTATCGCTTCCCTAGTGCGAATACTAAAGACATACCAATTGCGCCCCGGTGTGCATGCTACATAAGTACCTATCGCTGCCCTAGTGCGAATAATTAATATGTACATATTGCCGCTTTGGTGTGAATGCTAAATACGTACCTATCGCCGGCCCAGTGCAGAAGCTAAATACGTACCTATAGCCGCCCTGGTGCGAATGCTAAATACGTACCTATAGCCGCCCCAGTGCGAATGCTAAATACGTACCTATCACCACTACGGTGCGAATGCGAAATACATACCTTTCGCCGCCCCGGTGCGCGTGCAATATATGTACTGATCGCCGCCGCAGAGCGCATGCTATGTACGTACTTATTGCTGCCCATGTGTACATGCTATATACGTAGCTATCGCCACCCCTGAATTCTGAATACGTACCTATCGCCGCCCTGGTGTGGAAGCTAAATACGTACATATCGCCGCCCCGGTGCGAATGCTAAATACATACCTATCGCCGCCCCGGTGTGAATTCGAAATACGTACCTATTGCCGCCCCGGTGTGAATTCTAAATACGTACCTATCGCCGCCCCGGTGCGGAAGCTAAATACGTACATATCGCTGCCCCGGTGCGAATGCTAAATACATACCTATCGCTGCCCCGGTGTGAATGCTAAATACATACCTATCGCCGCCCCGGCGTGAATGTTAAATACGTACCTATCGCCGCCCCGGTGTGAATTTTAAATATGTACCTTTCGCCGCCCAGTGTGAATTTTAAATATGTACCTTTCGCCGCCCCTGTGCGCGTGCTATATACGTACCTATCGCCGCCCCTATGCGCGTGCTACATATGAACCTATCGCTGCCTCAGTGCGCATGCTAAATACATACCTATCACTGCCCCGGTGTGCTTACTATATACGTACTTATTACCACCCATGTGCACATGCTATATAAGTACCTATCACCACCGCTGAATGCTAAATAAGTACCTATCGCCGCCCCGGTGTGGAAGCTAAATACGTACATATCGCCGCCCCTAAATTTGGGCAGACCCTAAAAAATTTGGCCTGACCCCTAAAATTTTCCCCGTCCCCTAAATCTCTCCAGCCCCTAATTTTTCACTCTCCCCCAACCATGAGAAATATTTTGACTTCAAAACAAAAAAAAACAAAAAAATTTGGCCTGACCCCTAAAAAGTTCCGCCTGACCCCTAAAATTTTCCCGCCCCTAAATGTCTCCAGCCCCCTAATTTTTCATTCTCCCCCAACCATGAGAAATATTTTGAGTTCAAAACAAAAAAAACAAAAAAATTTGGCCTGACCCCTAAAAAGTTCGTCCTGACCCCTAAAATTTTCCCCGACCCCTGAATCTCTCCAGCCCCCTAATTTTTCACTCTCCTCCAACCCTGAGAATTATTTTGACTTACAAAACAAAAAAAAACAAAAAAATTTGGCCTGACCCCTAAAAAGTTCGTCCTGACCCCTAAAATTTTCCCCGACCCCTAAATCTCTCCAGCCCCCTAATTTTTCACTCTCCCCCAACCATGAGAAATATTTTGAGTTCAAAACCAAAAAAAAGAAAAAAATTTGGCCTGACCCCTAAAAAGTTCGTCCTGACCCCTAAAATTTTCCCCGACCCCTAAATCTCTCCAGCCCCCTAATTTTGCACTCTCCCCCAACCATGAGAAATATTTTGACTTCAAAACAAAAAAAAACAAAAAAATTTGGCCTGACCCCTAAAAAGTTCGTCCTGACCCCTAAAATTTTCCCCGACCACTCAATCTCTCCAGCCCCCTAATTGTTCACTCTCCCCCAACCCTGAGAAATATTTTGAGTTCAGAACCAAAAAAAACAAAAAAATTTGGCCTGACCCCTAAAAAGTTCGTCCTGACCCCTAAAATTTTTCCCGACCCCTAAATCTCTCTAGCCCCCTAATTTTTCACTCTCCCCCAACCATGAGAAATATTTTGACTTCAAAAAAAAAAAAAAAAAAAAATTTGGCCTGACCCCTTAAAAGTTCGTCCTGACCCCTAAAATTTTCCCCGACCCCTAAATCTCTCCAGCCCCCTAATTTTTCACTCTCCCCCAACCATGAGAAAAAAAAGAAAAAATTTTGACGCCCTTACACCCCAAAAATTTTATGTTCCCCCCCATACATAGAAATATTTTTATTTTAAAAAAGAAAAAAAAAAAAATTTTTTAGCCCCCTCCCCCGAAAATTTTTTTTTTCATTCTCCCCATACACATAAATATTTTCAATGAAAAAGATAAAAGACAAAATAAATGTTTTGCCTCCCCCCCCAATTTTTTTTATACTCCCGATGCGCATGCTATATACGTATTTATTGCCGCCCATGTGCACATGCTATATACTTCCTATCGCCACCGCTGAATGCTAAATACGTACCTATTGCTGTCGCGGTGCAAATGCTAAATAGGTTTTCAGCGTAGATGCTCTTAAAATATTATCCAAACCTATCACTACAGTAGCTCTATCTAGGACATTGAACAATTTTCTCCCGGACAACGCCGAGTACTTTAAAAATAAAAGAGGCCTCATGAGCACTACTGAAATAACTTAGGTATCCTCTCTCCTTCTGATCTGCCAAATAGTCCAAAGGGAAACGAAGATGGCATTAAAATATTTTCCAAACCTATCACTACAGTAGCTCCATTTAGGATATTGAGCACTTTTCTGCCGGACAACACCGAGTACTTTGAAAATCAAGGAGGCCTCCTGAGCACTACTGAAATCACTCTTATCGATTCCCCAATCCTTTTCAGCATAGATGCTGTTAAAATATTATCCAAACCTATCACTACAGTAGCTCGATCAAGGACATTGAACACTTTTCTCCCGGACAACGCCAAATACTTTGAAAATCAAGGAGGCCTCCTGAGCACTACTGAAATCACTTAGGTATCCCTCCTTTTGATCTGATAAATAGTCCAAAGGGGAACGAAGATGGCGTTAAAATATTTTCCAAACCTATCACTACAGTAGCTCTATCTAGGATATTGAGCACTTTTCTACCGGACAACACCGAGTAATTTTTAAATCAAGGAGGCCTCATGAGCACTCCTTAAATAACTCTTATCGATTCCCCCATCCTTTTCAGCGTAGATGCTTTTAAAATATTATCCTAACCTATCAATACAGTAGCTCTATCTAGGACATTCAGCAATTTTCTCCCGGACAACGCCGAGTACTTTGAAAATCTAGGAGGCCTCCTGAGCACTACTGAAATCACTTAGGTATCCTCTCTCCTTCTGATCTGCCAAATAGTCCAAAGGGGAACGAAGATGGCGTTAAAATATTTTCCAATTACCTCATTTACCTATATATATATATATATATATATATATATATATATATATATATATATATATATACATTCAAATCAATGAATAGAAAATTACGAACTTGATTTCATTGTAAGAAATTCAAGTTATGATCCGGCTTTTACAGTAAACTTCCGGTTATATATATATATATGACTACATATCAACCAAATCATGTCATTGTCACATCACTACAGTATAAATCTCTATGCATTAGTGGATGAAGTGGGTGAGGTGCGCTGAAGAACAATTCCTACCAGTAAAATACATAGCCCTGTTGTACTAGCATATCCTTAATGACAATAAAAGTGTAAAAATTTGGGAATTGCCTTGCTTTTGTATATTTAATGTATATGAATGTTCATCTTAACCTTATTAAGAGCATATGATTTCAGTATACTGGCATTTTTCATGGAATGCCACTACTTTTGTAAAGGCTATGCCTCAATACGATGCCTTCTCATTGCTGATATAGTTGGTAGTTTGACTAATCAAGGTATATGGTAAACTGAAATTAAAATGCCATCAACTAGACAGTGGAACCTCTATTTTTGCCAAAAAATTGCTGAATCCATCAAATGGTCGATAAGATCTAGAATAAAGTGTATGTATACTGGCCATTTTTAAGATTTTTTTTTTAATTTCTGGAAAACTAAGGTATATGGTAAACTGAAATTAAAATGCCATCAACTAGACCCTATAACCGCTATCTCTGCCAAAAATCAGTTGAATCCATCAAATAGTTGATGATATAAAGGGTGGCACATGTTATCTGTGTGTACGTACGTATGTACGTACACATAAATAACATGATTTCATGATTGAACTTTCTGGATCTCTGGGTTGCCTTGACTAATGATGCTGAAACTCTATTCACTTATAGAACCCATCAAATAAAAATGTTGTGCAAACTTTTAACTAATTTGGTTTATTGGCTTTTGAGTTATGATTGATCAACAAAATGAGATGTCCAGGATAGTCCATTCGTGAAGTCTATTAAGGGATAGAGCGCTATCGCGCCTCCCTTGATATATATTAATATATATATATATATATATATATATATATATATATATATATATATATATATATATATATTTACATACACATATATATATATATTTACATGTACATATATATATATATATTAACATATACATATATATATATACATATATATATATTAATATATATATGTATATATATATTAATATATATATATATGTATATATATACATATATATATACATATATATATATTAATATATATATATATGTATATATATATTAATATATATATTTAAGTATATACATATATATATATAAATATATATATATATTAACATATTATGTATATATATATATATTAATATATATATATATTAATATATATATATTGATATATATATATATATATTAATATATATATATATATATTAATATATAAATATATGTATATATTAATATATATACATATATATTGGTACTTCATGTATCCACATAAAATATTATAAGGAGATATAATTTTTATCTATTTGTTTTCAGTATATCTAGCTCCTCAAACAGTTGAGCACTCTCACAAGAATTTATTTCACCACTGAAAAATAATATGGAAAAAATTAACTTAGAAACATCATATAAGAATATCCCGACACCTAGCAAGCATGGATACATTATTAAATTAATTTTTAAAAACGGACGAACTAATACGCCGAATGCAATGGCGAGCACACTTCTTCATTAACAATAAAGATAAACACGTAGATACAAAAGAATCTTACGGATTCAAAAGCCTCAAAAACGCTAAACCAATAGATCCCATGACTAGTTTTGAAAATGACCGTGTAAATGTTATTAAAAACTTAGAATTCCACAAACAACAGAATAATTTCCAAAAACAATTACACACAATCGTTAAAAATATAACCAACTCTAACAAAATATTCGTAAAAGCGGACAAAACTAGAAATTTTTACAAAATAGATAAACAAGAGTATAACAAACTACTAACAGAAAATATTACAAACAACTACAAAAAAATAGATACAAGCAAACATAACTACATAGATATAATAAATACTGAAAGTAAACACATCAAAGATAAACTAAAAATTAGCAACAAAGTTAGTAAGTTAACACCTAAGGAAGTCTATATCGTATTTAAAGACCACAAAAGTAACTTTAACAATAACCCCAGCACTCGCTTAATTAATCCGACCAAACCAGAAATAGGAAGAATCAGCCAAACAATTATATCTAGAATAAACAAACAAATAAGAAAAGACCTAGAATTAAACCAATGGGTGAATACTTCCGACGCAATCACTTGGTTTAACAGTATAGAAAATAAGAACAATTGTACCTTCTTACAATTCGACATAGTGGACTTCTACCCATCCATATCAGAAGAACTCTTCAATATCACCCTAGAATTCGCCGAGATATATACCGATATATCCAAGGATGAAAGTCACATCATTAAAAAAATGTAGGAGATCAGTTTAAATCAACAACGAGGACCAATGGATTAAAACGAATATCACAAACTCCTTTGATTTGGCCATGGGTTCCCTTGACTCTGCGGAGGCATCTGATCTTGTGGGGTTATTCATTTTATATACACTCACAAATATATTCGATAATACGGATATCGGCCTTTATAGAGATGATGGATTAGCGATAATAAGATCCGCAAACAAAGTCAAGGAAGAAAACTTCAAGAAAATTATACATATGGAAATGAAAAAACTAGGCCAAGCAATGATATTTGCCAACAAAAGACTAAATAACAAGAAATACTACGTGGGTATGACATCCCTAGACTTTAAGACAAGATACTATGACCACAAAAAGCACATATAAAAACAAAGAACGTCGAACTACAACAGCACTAGCAAACCATTATTGGGAGCTCAAAGAAAATGGACACTCACCAATAATTGAATGGAAAATAGTAAGACAGGCCAGTACATGTAGAAACTTAGACGACCCGTGTAGATTATGCCTGAATGAAAAATATGAAATCCTAAATTTTAAAGATCCCCGAAACCTATTAAACTCTGGAAATGAAATAGCAAACAGCTGTTTACACAGAAATAAATTTACCTTAGGATGATATATAATAAATAAAAAAGCAATAAATAAATACATAAATACATAATTTAATAAATGATAACAAAACTGAACAAGTTAAAATTTTAAACCTAAAATAGAAATACAAGAAACCACGTGTTAAAATAAATTCGCCCACTGTATTGACACAACAAAGGAAACAGGATGTAAGAAAATCCATTGTTAACAAAAAATAGGATAGGTATAGGAGCGTCACCAACAAAGCCTTTGTTCGCGGGAAGCCCAACGATTGGCTGACGGAACAACAAAGAATATGATTTGTTAACAAGCAAGCCATGTATATAAAAACACTTGAAAAAAATAACTCCATGCATTTAGCCTGACGATTCATCCTGGGATTAAACACGGGAGCCTCTGTGTAGCTTGATTGCCATATATATATTTTATTGCTTACTATATACATATATATATATATTGGTATATATATATATATATATATATATATATATATATATATATATATATATATATTAATATATATATATATTGTTTTAAATATAATTATGCAAACTAATCTCTACATACACGTTTATTGCGTTTTATTCCAAGAGCTAATCATAGCTAATTTCATAATTTCATAGCTAAAAATACCCTTTTAAAACCTCAGAAGTATATACACCAACTTCAATTATATATTAAAAAATGTTGAATATAACACTAAAACAAACAATACATACGCAATCAATTATTTTATAATATAAGTATATGAATGAAATATAAATAATATATATATATATATATATATATATATATAATTACTTTCAACTTTGAAAGGAGTATAAGTTATTTACGTTTTAAAATCACTGAAATTCAATTCATGAAAACTTTATTTCATAGAATACCTAAAGATTATGCTTAATTCTATTACTAAAAGATTAGACTATTAAAGACAATTTTCCTACGTTTCCCAATATTAAACCTTCTTTAATTCCCTTAAATGAAAACTGTCAGATGTTGATTTTGTAGTAGTAGCAATATTATATAGTATTATTATAGTATTATTAGGGAAATATAATCTCTTATTTACAAGTAGTGCTTTGATAGCTAATTATAAGAAATTTATAAAGTATGTCAAATATCAAATTGGGCTAAAATAACTATTGATAATATTAAGAAACAATTTCTTTTTATTTTAAACCTTAATGAAAATCCCTTTAAAACTTACCATGAGCTACATCTGAAAATATATTATATACATGAAATATCTAATTACCATCATCTTAGTAAAAACACTTTAATAGCTGATACACCAAGAAGAAAACATATATGCAAATAAAGAAATATTCGATTAAAATAAACAATATTACAATGACGCCTTAAATAGGCAAAGCTATAGTGAAACTATAAAACTTGTATATGATTAATCGATAAACAAAAATAGGCATGAATATAAAATTGGTAATAAATGATATACAAGTTTGAGAAAATAATAATATAAATACTATGCATATAAATTATATAATAAGTGTTCATATAAATAGTAATTAGACATATGGAACATAACAACACTACTAAAATGTAAGTGTACGGAAACTGCACACTAAACCGTTAATGCTTGACATCATGTATAATATATAAATAGTACGTTATTGAAATAAATAAGTCATTTGTAAATATAGGATGGTCTGACGGCCCATTTAAATTCAGATATAACAACTATATAGGATCTATTAAAAATCTTGTAGAATAAGTATTGATCCAGCATAAACTTAACAAACTGTATGTGTTAAAGAACGTTATGATAACACTATTAATTACACCATGGAACTGTAAATATTAACTAAAGCTAATAAATATTCCCCCAAATAAACGTAGATGTAACCTGTGTATGACTTAATCAGTAGAACTTCTAATAAGGGACACATTATAAAAAAGAGAACTGCTACTATAGGTTGCTGTTTAGATAAATGGGAATATTTATAAAGAGATTAGATTATTATATATTAACAAGTAATGTTTTACATTTTAAATAACCCTACTTTAAATTGATAAAAATAAATAAAGATGTTATTTTAGATAGCTGCGTAAAATATTCTCATATATATCTATATATTGCAGTAAAGTCGACTTTTCTTCTGTGTAGTTGGTTATTATAGGTTTAAGATAATAAAAAAAAATCTCAATATGCTAATCTGATCCGCAAGCCAGTTAAGTCAAGTCTGCATACGCGTTTTCATACAATATGCGTTCGTTTCGTTTCCATTTAAAATGCCATACATTATCTCCGAGGAAACTGTTTCTTCAAACTAAGAGTATAGTTTAGCCATTTTCACTTGCATGAACATATCTACTCCTCTTGAGCTTTATATAAACGTTTAATTGGTGTTGGCATAATAATTCCATCAACACTTTGTGGGTATTATTTGTTCCGCTACTCTTTTTCTCTGTTAGCTACTATATATTCAATAATAAGAAGAATAAAAATAGTAATAATAATAATAATAATAATAATAATAATAATAATAATAATAATAATAATAATAATAATAATAATAATAATAATAATAATAATAATAATTAGGAAATGCACGGAACTAGCCACCGAACTAGAAGACATGTGGTGCATGAAGAAAGTAAGTATAATACCAATAATATAAGAGAACTAGGAACAATCCTCAAAAACATGGAAAAAAGACTGGGAGAAATTGGAATCAACGGGATCATTGACATTATACAAAAAACGGCAATGATCAAAACAGCTGTAATCTAAAGAAATATCCTGGAATGCGGAAACCAACCCGCATAAGCTACGAAGGGTCACATAGAATCTACAACAGGAAGAAAACAAAACCACAGAAAAAAACACCACATCACTAACCAAGGAAAAGAAAATGCAATAATAAAACACTTCATGAGCTCCCCCTCCCCAATAAATTTCACCGGCCTCAGCTGATACGACACAAAAATGAACCAATGTATAGAAATAGCAAGAAACACAATAAGCTTCCCCACTCTCCCCGTCCCCCCAAAAAAAATAAATAAAAAATAGAACCATCCTAGGCTCACATCACACAAAATATTTGGATAGGGTCAAGGAGGATGAGAAGTCCGAGGAGGAACAGCACAAACCAGACCCCCACTGGAAGTGCGGAGAATGCTGGGACCTTGGGGAGACTTATTGCCAAATCCCAGAGAAGATCAAGGGTCCTTACCAGCGAGAAATCAATGGTAAACGGCTGTTGCGATACTGCAATGTTATTTGCGGTGGCTATCGAAAGAGGTGGAACATACTGGAAATCTGAGGACACTTGTTGCCACTCAGACTCCAGGACATACCACCGGTTATCGGTGAGCAATCACTGATGACCTGTGTGAGACTCCTAGTGAGTACTACTACTACTACTACTACTACTACTACTACTACTACTACTACTACTAATAATAATAATAATAATAATAATAATAATAATAATAATAATAATAATGCAATAGTTACCGAAATTGATTGAGAGTACTGGAAATCTAAGGATACTTGTTGTTACTCAGACTCCAGGAGACACCCACCGGTAACTTTTTGTGAGTATAAATGACAATAATAACGACAACAACCACAACAACAATCACCGTCACCACAACAACAGCAACAACAATAATGACATCAACTATTATGAAATAGCGCTAATCCTACGATATATTTAATTGAGAATGATGGATATTTTTTGTGGGAACTTTACTTAAATGAATTATTAATAAATATTTTCATACATGATTATTTATTCCAAATGTAAACATGTTGGCTTAAGTCGCACACCGGACATATAGAAAGTATTGGGTTTAAAAGAAGGACAATAGTGGGACAAGAAAAACAAAACCAAACACGAAATGTTCAGAAAGTTATAGCAAGTCGTATATTTGAAATGTTGATAAATTTATAAATTAAAAAAAAATGAAACAATATTTAGAGCCACAATTATTTTATTAACAATGAAGGCAAGGGTCGAGTTTTCTTGCTATTCACTAGCATTATTTGTACTTTCTGAAATGTTTAAACTTGTAAAGTATGCACCTTCATAGTTGTATTTCTTCGTTCTCAATTGACTATAATAATGCCATTCACCTAATATTAACCATATCTTTATCGTATTAGGAATTATTTCATCATACTATTCGAAACACATTTATTAAACTTATTATTTTATTATATTTAAAAGTATGCATATATTTAATATATTTCTTGTATATATATATATATATATATATATATATATATATATATAAACGTGAAATGTTTGTTTATCATTCATAGCGATACTTTTTTTAGTTGAGTTCTGATGAAATGAAATAATGGACGGAGAAATATATTAATATTTAATCAATCAGTTTTTTGCACGTATTTTGAAAAAAAATTGTCAAAAAAATGAAATCATCCAGATTCTTCCTACTTATACATGCTTCCATTTTTAATCGGAAGTTTCGTGGCAATACTGTACGCGGAGTGTGTAAAAAGCGTACAAAAGTAAGTTCCACTTCGTCATTATATTAGGTAGAATAATTTTACAATAGCAGTTTAGATAGGAATGAAGCTAACGTGCTCAAAACGCGACGTCTTAAACTGGAAGTCGAGGGGAGTTATATTTAAGTCAGTAAATGTTAACTCTGGTGTTAAACCCCAAATGGAACATACTTGTTTTGAAGATCTATTCCCTTAAGATGTGGAGATGCACACCGAGAGTTGATGTAATACTAGGTAGTAATAGTGTGCAATATCGATACCTGTGTCTCGTCGTGGCATTCTAAATTTGATAAACAAATGATCGCCAGCCCCAAATAAGCCTTGAACCAGAAAGGAAAAAAAATACAATTTTCACTAAATATTTAAGCCTTGACTCACGCTGATTTTGTTATTAGGTGATATTCACTTGTTCCCTTTGCAGCTGGGTGTCTTTGTATACGTTTTTAATGTGGGGATATGTTTTAGTTTTAATTTTAAAAATAGCATAAAAATTAAATGTTGACTGATGAACAGATCAAATGAAAGGCATTATGGTGGAATGTAATTTCTTAATGAAATAAATCTGGAGGTTTTGATGGATAGTCACTGATGCTTTACTTGGTCGCGGAGTTTCAGGGTGGGACTTTGTTTTTAATTTCAATTTAGCAAAAAAAAATAGCTGGCATGTGTACGAATGAATCGGTAGATCTTACGGTCGAATCAGTGTTGTAATTAAGTTCATGCTTGAGGAAAATGCGGGATAACAACTCATTTTCTATTTTGGGTGCGTTTTTTGTATGTATTATTTTTTATATTATTGTATTAAAAAGTGAAGGTAGCTTAAAGCGCTTAAGGCATTTACATTTTTACATTTACATTTCCGATAGTCTAGTAGGTCCTTAAAAAGATTTTAATTTGAACTTTCAGGGTGCTCTCTCGTTGTAAAGGTCGTCATTGAGTTTCGACTATGAGTATAATAAGACGTATTTCCTCTTTTACATAGATGGCTAAAGTAATATGTGTGACCTAAAAAATCCATCAGTATTTTAATAAAGTAAATAAATAACTATAAATAATTTATCATATAATTGACTCATTAATTAATAAATACTGAAAATTTCATGAAGATTTGATGACTGTCTAATCAACTATCAATGTTTGTCAAGTCTAAGGTATCTATTTTTGGGAAAAAATACGTCACTTTTTTTTGGTTGTCAAATACCTATTTCCTACATTTAATTTTAATATCATTCATTTTTTAATAATTTAAACAAATATTAAAACATTGAAGTTTATTGTGTATATTATCGTCCTTGTGTCGATTATTAGCATTTTTAGAAGGGGTTGAGCCTGTATAATAAAAATATCAAAACTGAATAGACAGCGCAAATAAACATCTTCCATTTTGAGGGAAATTTCGAATATTCAATCTACGATTTTTCACGAAAAATAAAATTTATAACTGACGTCTTTTTCTGTAATGACATAAAACCACTCTAAACACATCCGTAAATTAATAATTACAAAACGATAAACTCATAGTAAATTTAGAGTGGGGATAACCTTTCTACATTAATGAAATGCAGAATGGTTAAACACTTCCTGATCAGTGGGCTTTAGAGAAAACAGGTAAGCATTTTTTTGTGATCAACATCATGGTCCGTTTCGGTATTTAAATTTTCATTATTGCTATCGAAAATTATCATCGATTAACGAAATCGTCCCGATCGCCAACAATTACCTTATGCGTTGAAATTGAATTTCAGGTTCCGACCATAATGCCTGTGTTCTAAAGTGGTACATCAGTTTCTATGATGCGAATCTAACTTCAGAGTCTTCATCCCGATCACAACATTTTCGACGAAGACCATGATTTAGGGGCAATGTTCACGTTAATTAATAGCGATCATCGTCATAATCATCAATAAATGTTGTTTTAATAGTCACGGTGACTCGATCTACTTCCATTTGCCAACGATATACTGGGTTGTCGCTAGAAAAGCGAAAAATCTGTTAAACGGTTATTTTTTTAATTTATTTTTTTACATGATTCACCCCAAACAAGGCAGGGTGCCACTGTAAACGTAAGGGGCTACTGAGAAAAAGGAAAAGGGGAGAAGGATTAGTGGTTCAGCTTAAATTGGGATCTGAGCAGGGAGATGTCTGTTTACATTAGTTTTAAATTTCTGCATGTCAGTACTGTCGGGGAAACAGGGGGCAGGGAGGGAGTTCCAGAGGCCAGCAGCACGGGGAAATAAGCTATTTGAGTAGAATGCTCTCCGGCATCTGGGGACCTTCACAGTGAATGAATGAGATTTAGTAGAATGTCGAGTTAGTCTAGTGAATTTACGTCGAGGGGGCACCAGAGTAGCCAACTCATCGGAGCATAATCAAATGAAGTATTTGTAAAACAAACACAAGGATGCCACATTGCGGCGATGGGACAGGGGCTGAAGCTTAGCTGACAGTGAGGGACCTATTAGGTTGACTACTCTTTTTTGGACTTTGTCAAGGAGGGAGAGACTAGTAGATGATGCACCAGCCCAGATGTGGCAACAATACTCCATGCATGGGCGAATGGTGGCTTTGTAGAGATACAGGATAATGTCAGGTGTAAGGAGTCCACTAGCACGGTAGATGGAGCCAACCTTCTTTGCGGCAGCCTTGGCAATGTCTTCAATGTATATGTTCCAATTCATGTTACCTGTGAATGTTAGGCCAAGGAGTCTGAATGATGAACTCTCAGGTAGGGTGTTATTTGCCATGACAATCGGTGGATGGAGAGGCTTCTTGTAGTTGTTGAAGGAAAGGAGCTTAGTCTTTGCGGCATTAAAAGTCACCAACCATTTATGGCCCCAATCCACTACAGCCTGGAGGTAATTTTCTAAGGATTCAGCCATTGCCTCAGATATGATCGCGTCTGTTTTGCCAACATGGCGAGAGTAAAGCGTGGTGTCGTCAGCAAATAAACCAATCTCGGACACTATGTCATCAGGGAGATCGTTTATATAGATCAGGAACAACAAAGGTCCAAGAATAGATCCCTGGGGCACACCAGCATTTATGTCATGTTGCTTAGATGAACGGCCATCGAGGACAACCTGGATTTTTCTTTTGTTTAGGAAGGATCTAATTATATTAAGTAGTTGCCCAGTAATACCGTATGAGCGTATTTTCAGGAGAAGCCCTTTATGCCATACCTTGTCAAAGGCCTTGGATATATCAAGCGCTACTGCCCTAGCTTCACCTGCCTTGTCGAGAGTATGATACATGCGTTCAGAGATGACCGTTAAGATGTCTGCAGTAGATCGTGCTTGTCTAAATCCATACTGGCGATCAGATAGAAGTTTAGCATTGACTAAGTGACGTACTATCGCTAGATTGATTAAGGATTCAAAGGTTTTGGCAAAGATCGGCAGTAGACTGATTGGGCGGTAGTTCTGAGGGTCGGTTCTATTCCCAGAGCTCTTGTAGACTGGTACCACAGAGGCAATTTTCCAGCTATCGGGGAAGCAAGATTCGGCTAGGCATTTATTGTAAAGTTTGGAGAGGACAGGGGCCAGTTCAGCAGAGCATTTCTTTATTGCTATTACAGGTATAAGATCAGGCCCACAAGCTTTAGAGATGTCAAGGCTTTTTATGATCTCTGACCTGGGATGGGGTGATGACCAGGTTATCAAGTGTGGCTTTAGTCCGCAATGGTAATTCAGGGAGAGGGTGGTTACCTGAGTCTAAAGTAGAGTTAGAAGCGAAACGCTGTGCAAGTAGTTCAGCCTTATCAGTGGCCGTGCAAACGATATCATTGTGGTTTGAAAGTGGGGGAATCGTAGATTGACCATTATTCACTACACTATTGTAGATTTTCCAGAAATCGCGAGTACCTAGTTTCTGTGACTGGATGCGTTTTTTTGTTAACTCATTATACCTTCTCTTCGCTTCGCCTATCACGGCCTTGCAATTGTTTCTTGACTCTATAAATGTATGCCTATTAGTAGCGTGATATGTATCATTAGTACAATGTGATCAGCATTCCCGAGTGGGCTATGAGCTTTCGTCACACAAGCCTCAGGTATTGACGTCAAGAAGAGGTCTAGGAGTGAGGCTTGTTGGTCCACACGATCGGGGATGCGGGTCGGAAAATCAACAGTCTGATTTTTACAACGAATAATATTTATAAATGTTGTCAAAGACTAATATTAAAATACACTCGCAGATTTTCAGAATGTCGTTCGTGCGAATCGAAATAGTTAATAAGCGAGACGCAGTGAAATTGTAACAAAATAACATTTAAACAATAAAACTTACAACATCAAATTTCCGTCTTTTCTAGCGACCACTATGAATGTAATCTTTAGTTTGTACAACGTCTAATGGTTACCGAAACTTCTACACTCTTTGGTCTTCTAGTGCGTAATTTTTATACATTTTATTTATATACACATTTAAATTATCTTCTTTTTTATTACTATTTTAACCTTTTACCATGCCGTTTAATGTAATCGACATTAACGTTTTTCATTTTATCTTAGAAAATTTAGGGTTTTATTTTTTACAGTTCTATTTACTCACTGTTTTCTCTCTCCATTTTTATTTCAGTTGTTTCTCCCAAATAAATAACAGCTGTGTTAAAATTATTTAAAATCAAAGAATATAAGCATTGAAGTTAAACGATTATTTTACTATATTAACATTTAGCGAAAATAAGTGACAAGAGACCCCAATATATTATCTCGGATATATAAGATTAACGTTTGATTAATGTCTGCAAATTTGCTCATAGTATACTGTGTCATACTAGCGGGCCCCATTGAAATGCCACAATTGTATCCTTCATTTGTTGTAAATTGCTGCTGTACTTTAAAATATTTACATTCTATGAACGTCCGGCGCAAACGCATACACCACGATATTATTAGACTGTTTTGTACAACCCTAAACATACCTATCTAACTACTCTTATTAATGTAAGTTAAGGCTATCTCTGATAATGCGTGATATCTCTAAAAACTCTTAAGAGTTTATTACACGTCCGGTGCGAACGCAGACCCCCACTGTATAGTTGTACGATGTTTGAACAAAATAGATACTACATATTGATAGTAGCTTGAACATCAAGAAAGTGTACTCCAGTAAGACTGTCACGTTCGACAAAAACAAAGTGCTGCAGATTCGGCGATCGGGCGATTCCATCTTCAAAAATAAAATGGTGGGTGATAACGGACGTCCGAGCACAAAATTGCCTTAGCCATATATTGACACATCAATGAATAAGTCATAGACCTGACCTATATATGGCACCATTATAAAAACATCTATATAATTGTTATGGAGTACTAGCCTTCAAATTGCCCGTGTCAGACATTCAGCGCAATCGGATTATTGGTTTATAAAGTTCAGTTATTTTATAAAAGCTACTGTTGCAAATATTTTAAACAATGGAAAAATGTTCATTTCATGTGTTGAAAAGTATTTTTTTCTAATGGAAAATATGATGTTCAAACAAATCAGTGACTTGGTAAGTTTTTTCGATATCTGCTCTGGAACAACCGTTAAGGGAGGTATGCTGACTTTAAACACGGTCGTATAGAATTAAATGATATCACCCCCGCCCCCAGGTCGCCCAATTTCGTAAGTCGTCCCGGAAACACAAAAAAATGTCTAAATACTAGTTTGGGCCGATCGTAAATTAAAATAGCGTGAGATATCAGGGGAATTGAAGATAACAGAATGCACCATATTTACCATTTTGCACAAAAAATGTTTCAATTATAAAACTGGGTTCAAAGTGGGTACCAGTTTTGTTCAGTGTTGATAAAAGACAACAATGCGTCAACGATTTAGAGCGTTGTTTTGACTGAACAAAACATAGTTATTGCATAAATATGGGACAATGTACTAATCCACCATTACACTTTTGAGTCAAATCGACAGTCAGCTGAGTAGACACCAGCAAGTTGAAAACAATTGAAGCGACCAAAGATATAAACATAAGCAAGTAAGGTTTTAGCCTCCGTATTTTAGGATGTGTAAAGTATTTTTCTAACCATGAGAAAAAAGTACCACTAACAGCAAATATTATGTAGTATTATTTCTGCGTTTAAAAAATGAACTCGCAAAAGACAGCAACAAATGAAGGTGAATAACTGATCTTTCAGTAAGACAATTCTTCGTGTCACAAATCGATCGCCACGATGACACAGCTACTTCGAATAGCTTCCACACCCAGCTGTCTCCCACTGACTACTGCTCGTGAGATAGTGAGTTTTCTCCCATGAAGAAGTGATATCGAAAACAGTGGAATATGTTAAGTAAACAGACATATTCAATTACATTCAATTTATTTAGCAAAAAATACAACAAGCATGTTTAACTTGACATGTATGAAAAGGGTGGTAGAAATTTACAGAGTAAACAAATACAGTAACACAGCATCTGTTCAAATTCACCCTGGATTGATGCGTTGATGGCGAATTTATTACTTCTCTTGGGCGCCAGTATTCCAATTTCCAGGGATCCTGATTGAGAACGCGGCCTTCTTCCGGTTCAATGGAAATCATCGGTGAAATAGTTTCTTGCTGTGTCCGCATAGACCTCTTTCTAGTGCAGGAGTCAATGATAGGTCTTGGGATATATCGTTAAAAAAACGCATCGAATTGATAGAGAAGAGTTGGAATCAGTGTATCACCCTGAAACGAGATAAATAAAGTAGAATTTGTCCTAAAACTTGGTGTTTTATTAGTTAGGCCCAGAACTAATTGAGTGATGATTTACATATATTTTTAGCAACATTTTTATTCTGAAAGACAAAATAAAGTCCACCTAAACTACGTTAAATAACCTGCCCAACAAATATTAATACAAGTATGCGTGCAGACACACGGCTAACGCGAAATATATATATATATATATATATATATATATATATATATATATATATTGCATATTTATGTATATTAGCGTGTTGATAATAATCTTTGGCGCAGCCAATTGCTATTAATCATTGCCAGTTTACCATATGTATTTTTTTATCCCGATGTTCTCTAAAATTATTATTCCTACATCTCATTATATCTACATATACCTATCTATTTATCGATCTGTATTTATACTCTCTTTCTACAAAGTATCAGGTGTTAATATTTAATCCCTTCTATATTAAAGGTATATCTAAAATAAGAAAGTTCCTATGAAGCAGATACCGACCAGTTTTCATATCAGCTGAAGTTCACAGTGGCATCATTCTGCCAACCTAGGGTATCGCCTGAACAATAATACTATTCTTTTCCGGGTATTGTCCAGATTAATTGTTGGAAGTGCACACTTCCATATATTACGTCCTTCTTCAGAAAAATATTTTCTTGCCAGTCGCCTCCGGCGCCCCTACCGGAGAATGCCGACGGTCCGTTATCTCTATCTGTACTATTTTAGAGTTTAAATATTTTCCAACGTTGCATCGAGTTAATATCAAACCTTGGAAGCACTTAAATAGTGGCTGTTTTCAAATGCTTTTAAATGATTTAAACTATTTTATTGATACATCAAACACCTATTTGTTTTAGTCATAGCATAAAGGAAAAGAGAACACCTTAACTAAAAACAAGCTCGTAATTGATTCCACGCATATTAGAATGAGAATTGTCCGGTAATTAATGGAATTCCGAGATTTTTATTGGTTCATCAATGTGAAAATGGTCACACAATTGCATATTTTTGTCATAAAACCCGTACAAATTTGGAATGTCTCTGTCTTTCTTATATAGTGTGCAATAATAGAATATTTTTACTTCTAAAATACCTGAATAAATATTTTTTTCAAACTTCGTATTTTGTTTACTGATATTCTATAGTTCTAGTTCTCCCCCGCGTAAGAACGAGTACATCCGCTGGTAACATATAGTACCGCATTGAAACTTATTCCAAGAACGGATCGACCGATGTAATCTGCGACTTTTATCACGTGGTTCTTATCGAAGTCGGGGAGTTTTAAATGAATCCACGGGAGTAGGTTGCTCTCGTTCCGTCAGCCATGAGCGGCTAGAAATATTGCAAACTCATGACACAACGGTTAAGAGTGCTAAGTTGTATTTAGTTCTAAGAGACAGTGTCCTGATGATTTGAAGTCTACTCCTCAGGACGGGCGACATTAACACTACAATCATTAATTACTTGAGACTTCTACCCAGTGTCCCCAATATGACAAGATGCACTTGAAAAAGATCGGCGATTACATCAGTTAAAATGATATGAGAATAACATCCAAGATAAGAACAGTAATCTTAATTATCCTCCTAACACAAATGATCAATCATCACCTACGCATATCGAAAGATATGCAGTAGTACGTATTGAAGATGTAATTGTCGCAATATAATTCATCATCGCGATTAGAATAACTATAATGAGCATTTAGAAGAGAAAATAAACAAGGGAACAATGTTATGAATATATCTTCTAATGAATTTATTTACATTTTGATTATTCATTATTATTTTGTGTATGTCTCTTTAGGCGGAGTGTTTTAAATAATTTTCTTGATTCAACTCTGAAAATAGTAAAACCAGTTATACTATCAATAACATATAAATATCTATTAATAATGGAGTTTATGTATCTGTCTGTCTGAAGCCGAAACTCCAGTATGACTATTTTACTGAAACTAATCTTTTTGAAATTCTTTATATACTGTCATCAAAAGTCGTTCAGACACCAAATGGGTGTTACCATTAACATAAGTCATTCCTTAAAACCTTCAATTAAATTCATATTTACAAATATACACTTATAACTGCTATTATTAAATTTACATATGTATTTACAATATTTTCCGATAAGGTTATATTAATAAACATTATTCATACAATTAATTAAAGCCATTTTCATCATAACCGGCGTGTTTTCTAAACCATTTCAACGCGAGTACTGTTAAAACTGCAAAGTCATTGGCTGTTTAATCAGTGGTGTCCTCCCTCCCTCCGCTAATTAAATATGGCGATCTGATTAAGCAGTCGATTGGCTGTTTAATCAGTAGTGTCCTCCCTCCCTCCGGTAATTAAATATGGCGATCTGATTAAGCAGCCGATTGGCTGTTTAATCAGTGGTGTCCTCCCTCCCTCCGGTAATTAAATATGGCGATCTGATTAAGCAGCCGATGTTAATATGGCACGTTAAATATGTAAACAACAACGCTGGTATCCACCGTGCTCAGTTTTCCATTTTTAAAACCGTCCTAAGTTTGTTTATTCTTAGCCATTATGTTTCAAAACACGAATTTATTAAATCAAATTGTTTAATTAAAATAATAATTGATTTAAAAATTACTATATAAAAACGCGCGTGCGCACGCACACACCCACACACACACAGTTCAGGTAAACTTTTTCTTTCCGAGAATTAAAAAACTTTTCGTGTTTACTGTATTTGATTTCTTAATACTTTCATATCCAATATTATCATTTTTTCACGACCTCAACAGAATTTATGATTCCATGTTTTATTTATTAAAAAAAAGATGTGATTTTTTTTTCTTTAATGTCAACACAATAAACTAACACATTGTACTGGAAAACTATACAACTGATTGTAGAATCAAATTGTTTAATTAAAAAAGGGTCATTAAACACACACACACACACTGTGTTCACTGTATTTGATTTTTTGGTGCTTTTTCATTTTAGGACCCACGCTAACTTTGACCCCGTCGTTACAGTTAGCGTTAGGTTTTTTTTTTCTTCTTTTTAATTAAAAATATTTACATGTATATGGGGGGGGGGAGATAAAATAATTGGGGGAAGGCGGTCAAAAAAATGTTTGTTTTTTTCTTAACTAAAAAATATTTCAATGACTGGTAATATAAAAAAATTGAGGGGGGTACAAAACATTTTTTCTTTCTTTTTAAACTACAGGTCTTTCTATTTATGGGCGAGGGTACAACAAAAATCGGGGTAGGGTCGAATTTTTTTTTCTTTATTTTCAACTAAAAATATTCTTGGTCATAAACACAGAAAATCAATGTCTAACCACCACAGAAATATGACTGGGGCTCTATTGGCTTACGCGTGAGCCTTCATTTCTGATGCGGCAGCGTAGCAAAAATATGCGACCGGAGGGAGCATATATTTGCTAGTACTAATAAAATACTTTTAAATAAACCATCCAATATATTCCAAAAACGATGTCTTAATTTTTACCATCATTTCTTATTTCATTTGAATTAATCTTAAAAGGTACTCAGCTTTTTCTATTTCAGACAGAGGTACGCCCCTTGCTAATCGTAATCTAAAAGATATATACTTGTTAAACTCCATTTCATTTTTATTATCTATGATGTGTAGTCGGTTGTATTTGCTAGATATCGGACGACTACTCTCCATTTACAACTGCAAAAATAAGTTACTTCTTAGTCGAAACCGTCGTAATTGGAGAGAAGTCTCTAGCAAGTGTTACTCCAAGATTGTCTATCTGGAGTTTAGGGGACATAACTCAATCTTTGAGTTGTCTACTATTTGTGTTTGTTGAAGGGTCTTAACCGGAATTGGATTTGCACGATTTGCACGATTTGAGATGCGAACCGATCCCCTTTGGCAATATCTTGGATTTGGTCGGCGGTTGTTATCTTT
The DNA here is from genome assembly GCA_963556195.1 of Sepiola atlantica. Classification (NCBI taxonomy): domain Eukaryota; kingdom Metazoa; phylum Mollusca; class Cephalopoda; order Sepiida; family Sepiolidae; genus Sepiola; species Sepiola atlantica. The sequence goes on along the minus strand of OY744521.1, from coordinate 38,169,698 downwards.
GCAATACTGCAGCGAGTTGTTTAGGTAAATTAAATTCATCTCCGGTGGAAAATAGTCATCCTGCCTACTCTGCATATTAATTTCTTAGATAAAAGAAGGTCGAATCTGATTAGCATGTTGAACCCAAACAGAAGACTGTAGACTGACGTCATGAATTATATTTCCACTTTTACGCAATATGTACCTTTGTGTCCACGTCTGTTTGCAATTGTGATAGTTTTTTTGCCAATATTTTTTTCCGGGTTTGAAAGTGTAACTTACTGCACCATGACGACTGTTGCCCAGCCGTTCCATTTGTGAGTTTCTCTCATGCGAAGTTTGTGCAGCTAAGCGTATTGAATCCATGTGTAAACGAACTTTCTGGTTCAATAAAGCTTTAGTCGGTAAACTACCGTTAATGGCATTTCGGTTTGGTGTAGCTCTATAACTTCCACAGAATCTCTCTTAAATTCTTGAAGTAGTTCCCTCTCTTTTCGTTTTAATAGTGCTCTCTTAAATGTACCCACAAGACGTTCGATTGTAGACTAAATGATGACGTGCTTATGTAGTTGATATTATCCTGTTTGCAGAATTTTGAAAGTGAAAGCAATACCATTGTCAGAGATAATCGTTTCTGGTACTCTAAATCGACTGAATATTTGTTGTAATTTTTAAATAGTTTCCTCCGAGGTAAGTCAGACAATGATGATTGACACATAAAAAGGGGTTGCACGTTTGTCTTTAAATTCGTTAGACCATTTTGTATGGTTAAAGTTAAACACTGCCTGGAGGACCATGTAGATTAAAAATAACTTCCTAGATATGTAATCGTTGTTCGAAAAAATATACATTTTCCAGCTTATACATAGAATCCATACAACTAAATCTCCTCAAATGAAGAAATCGAACGCTGTAAGAGTTCATGTTTTGTAGCACCTTTAATGATCATGTCATTAATGAATGCTGCAACTCCTGTCAATCCGGTGAACATTGTATCCATTATTTGCTGGAATATGGCTGGAACTGGTTTGACCCCAAAAGGAAGGCAGTTGAATCTAAACGGTTCATTGTGTGTGTTGTTTGCCAGAAGCTCTCTTTAACCCTCAGCTGCAGGAAAGTATCCGAAAAATCGATTTTTGCAAAACAATTTCCACCATTGAATTTTGCGAAAATATCCTCTGGCAAAGGTAATAAGTACTGATGTGCATCTAAGGGATTTTTTAACCCAGTAGAATAATCACTACATATTCATACTCTTTTATTCGATTTTTTAACAAAAAATATTAGAGGCTGTCCATGCAGAGTAATTGTTTTGTTGTAGTACTTATTTTTGTCGGAGACGTTCGAACGCCTTGTTCACTATGTCACGTGCAGCATAATTACCGATCGTTTGGGTCTAAACAGGTTTTGCGTCAGACTTTTATTGAAGAGATGCCGTTGATTTGGTGCATTATCCAAGACTCTCCTGAAAACAACAACATTTACACATTTAGCCTTGAGTAATTATGTGAATTGTTTTCAATACAAAAATAGAAAAAAAAAATGAAAATATTAAAAACGTTGAAGAATATCGAAAATACCTAATTCCTCTATCTAATTAAGAACAGCAAATTCAAATCAAAATTATCAGAGAAATAGCATGCATCATAAAATAGTTTATCTTTAACAGATACATTGCAATTAAACTTACCCGTCAGCTGAATTGTGTTGTCAGACACACCTCAAGGTATGTGATGTGTTTCTATTAATGCTGGCTTCCCAAGATGTTCCCACAGAGAACGTTAGATAACAGTAATATCCGAAGCAGTATCAAGCTGAAAACAAACTGGACTACAATTTACAAAAAAACAGTAATAAACTTTCTGCGAGATTTAAATTTGATGTTCAATGATGCAGATTCAGAATTTGAATTTAGTTTATTAAAGCCTGTTTTTTCTTCAGTTTCTTCTGTGTAAAATTTGAATGACATGCGTGTATTCTGGATGTTTTTCCTTTCTGAAGATACCAAAAGCTGTCTTTATTTACTTAATTGAATCGTTCTTGAAAGTTTTTCCTCTTAAATGCAAAAACGTGCGAAAAATGCTCCTCGCTGCAATTTCAGCAAGCATTTGGATGTGGTTTCCTTGCATGAGGTTTATTAGTCTTTGCACGGGCACTGCAAATATGCTGTCGCATCTTAGGCTTAATAAACGGTGGCATTCCACAGTAAGAGATCGATTGTGAGATTTTTATCCTTGAAAGTAAACGTGTATACATGTTCGAATTCTGTAGAGATTGTAGTCCTGTATGAATATTAAACATATAAACTGATCTTCTGAGATGCCTTTTATAAAAAAGAATCGAAATCAGAATTTACATAACCAGCAAAGTAGTCGTCAGCATCGCCATTATCACTGACGTACAACAGTGATTTCTTAACGCTTAAAATGGCAGTAAGTTGCTCCACTGTCTCAGCAAAGGTTAAATCTTTTGCTGCTATCGGCATTATAAAATTAATGTACTGAGTGTGCTCCTCCGGTTCTAATTTTGTTAATAATAACGGTGTTTTATACGTATCGGCAAAGTATTTGCAAATTTAATAGGGAAAGCGTATTTTCAACGTAATAATAATGAAGTCGACGTGGTGGACGACTGTTGTAATGTTTGCAGATAAGCTATCGCCACAATCATTAGTTATTTGAGTGTGAACGCTTTGCATGTTAAGCGTCTGTGTTAAGTGTGTATTTAAAGCTAGCAAAATCCGTAATTGTGATTTTGTGGATTTGTAAAAAAATGTCCAATGGGTCTTGGAAAATTGCAATTTTTTTTCTTTTATGTTTTTTCGTCAAGAGAATGTTTATTCTATTGTTTAAATCTTTTTATTGTCCTGTAAAAAGTGGGTGTGTTTTTCTTTGTTTCACTCAATCTCTCGTCGCGGTGTTATTTGTGAGATATAGGACTAATATAAAAAAAGCATTAATAACACCTTGTTTTAATAACAGTAAACAGATATTCACTATTTACAAACGAAGAAAATAATTAATTCTAAGTCCAAAATATCCTTCTTGGAAATAGGTCTCTAACACGCGTTGATCCAAGAGTGTCTCTATCTGAAATCCCGCCTACAAAACTCTATACTCCAAATTCCTTCTATTTTCATATGTTTTCCAGATGAAAAAGCTGTTTCATGTCACAATCGATGTTTCAAATTTAACAAAAGTATTTCCAATTATTTTTAAATATATAGTCAGATCTATATTAAAGTGAAGAGGCGTTTTTCAACTTTTCTCTTCTAAAAAATCAAAAAGATTTCAATACACAACATATAAAGTATGTTAACTATATTCAAAACATCATCAAGTATTTATAGTAGATTTTCAATTCATAATTGTATTGTTCCTTTTTGTTTCCTTCCATGACATTAAATAAAACTAAAGTAAACGTACTTTAAGATACCTTATAATATATATATATATATATATATATATATATATATATATATATATATATATATAATTATAAATATTCGTTTTTTCTACATGCGTACACGTTTAATCCTCATGGTAATCGTCAGTGTAGAGAAGAATTATAAACACCGGTCGCAGGGTTCGACCCAGAAAACAATTTATGATTAAAATTTGAATTCTGACGTCCCAGAAAGATATTGATTCATGCATTGATATATATATATATATATATATATATATATATATATATATATATAGTGGGAGAGAGAGAAGGAGAGAGAGAAAGTTGAAGAGAGAGAAAGATGGAGATATATCAATACATGTATATCTATCTAATACATACATATAAATACATATATATATATATATATATATATATATATATATATATATATATATAATTAACTTGTTACAAATATCCAGGGGGTATGAATCCGAAGGAAGTTGAAACCGGGTTTATGAGAGTGCTCAATGAAAATTCAGAGCAATATATATATATATATATATATATATATATATATTTTTTTTGGAATAAAATAAAATTTAAAAAAAATATATATGTATATATATATATATATATATATATATATATATATATATATATATATATATATATGTTCCTTTCAGTAGTAGCACGCTATTACGAAGGCTGCCTGTAAATACGATAACTCTCTCGCTGGTAAACCTGGTTCTTAATAATGGCCGTGTGGGCTGAGACGCTGAAATCTGTGTTTGTAAAAATGACTGCGGTTATGGGGTTCCAACCTTTTACACTGACGATTCCAATGAGGATGAAACGTATACGTATGTAGATAAAAAACAAATATTTTAATTATATATAGTATTGTATCATATATATTTCATAATAACTAATAATTTTTCAGAAAATTGCTTTTGTTTATAGTGCATATTATAAATTTCCGATTATTTATATAAACGACAGAGATTACAATATAATCGATTATACCTACTCTGGACTCGCTGACCTCGGATAAATGAAAGGTCTATTTTATTTTCCGATACTCATTTTGTAGTCGAAGCGTCCACTCTGATTAAGCCACCCCGCTTCGCACACCTAATTTTACCACTCGTTTATAGAGCGAACACATTTTTCATCTGTTTACACATAGTTGTTAGAAACGTCAATAAATATACTCATTCTGTCTTATGGAAGTCTGAATATATTTATTGATCTTTCAGAAAGGAACAGACATTCACAGACACGAGACTCAGCATACACAGGCACATATATGCGCATATATCTAGCTATCATTATTGACAATGATAACTACTCCGTAAAAATAAATCAAACATTCTTCAGTTTAGTGTTTAAGATGAACCCTAGCAGGACATGTGCCCTGGCGTTGCCCGGGTGGAATATAAAAAAAATAGTTTAACAATAAAACATATTCACAAAAAAAGAATTTCTAAAATAAAGTAAAACAGTGATACTAAAATAAAATGAAGTGCAGAAACAATATCTAATTTTTAGAACACATTTTTTGTTCTGAAATTGTGTTGTTTACTTATAAGGAATATGTATCCGAAACTTTACAGTCGAGACATAAGCAGTTTAGACCTTCCGGAGAAAGCCGAATACAGTCCGGATGCTTCTACACAATAATAACAGAATTTATAAAACTTTGCAAACTAGAACTAAGTTTAGGGTTATGTTTGGGTTTGGTTAGGGTTACGATAGGGTAAAAAATTAAAAAATGGTTGTTTTCGTATTGTGTAGATTGCTCGTTTAAGTTCGTTAACGTCACTATTACTTAGCAACACACCGATACTTTTTTATACATTCTAGACGTCAAGTATACTATGGGCGAATGTGAGGCATCGTTTCTTGATTATTTTATAGATCTAGTGTTATATGTAGGCAATAGTATGAGACAAAAATGAAATAACACACCATGACTTAATAATAATTATACCGATTAAGGAAATAAGACGGTGAATGTGAATGGAGTTTGAGTACAATAATAGGAGAGGGAAACTCTGTGCTACCTTCTTTGTGGGAGTACGTATTTGAGAAATGGAGTTTATTCAGATTGATGTAATCATTTGTAAACAAGGACAAAATGTACGCATAGTTTCGTGAAACACGCTCCAGGAAGTGTTGTTGTTGTTGAGTTTAAAATATTTGCTCAGAAAGTGTTCGGCTATTTGACATATTGTGACACCGGAAAATACCACTTTACTTTATTTATATATTATATTGAGTTACTTGTGGCCGGTTAAAAGTTAGAGCGCAGAATGTCAGAAACACAGTCGAATGCTGATCTCATATTTAAGGCCTTGTATGTCTAGAACAATAACGAGTTGTTACACAGGAAAATACTCTTTATGTGAATAACGCAATATGGAGAGACTTCATACTGAGGTTTAAACTGCGGTAAATGAAATTTATAGTTACTATAAGAAATAAAGCACCCCCCGCTAAAAACGAATTGATTACTTTTCCGTGTGTATTGTATTTTAATAAAAATGATGAGTTTTCGCACTTGTTTCTTCTTATCGATTTATGAACGATTACAAGCACTGCGTTAATAAAAAAAAAACGAGTTCCGATCCAGCTTGCATGTCAAACATCATTGAAAACTATGGTACAGCGAAATAGTATGTTTATCGAAGATAATATATATATATATATATATATATATATTTATATATATATATATATACATATAGTAATACATGTATATATAGATAAGTGTGAAAATATAGTTATGTTAATTAAAATTGCCATAAATATATTTTCCTACTTTCCTACTAAAGTCTACTAACGTATTGATCACTGTTGAAGTATATACTGACAAGCTTTACACAATATATTATAACACCATATGATATCATACGTATATTCATTAACTAATATATATGTATATATATATATATATATATATATATATATATATATACACATATATATATCAGTTACAATTTAAGCGAGCAATGTTTGTCACAAAACGTTTTGATATTTTAACAAGAATTGCAATAATTTAATAAACATTAATATTGGTTTTTACATTGCGTTATGTACGAGGGAACAATAATGACACACGTTTTCGTCAAATAGTTAAATTGTATGCGTGTTCCTGTATACTTAGCAGATTCTGTACCATAAACCTATGCTAGAACAAGCAGTCGAGCAATTGATCATAATTATTATTACAATATAATGAGTTTCTATCAAGAGATGCGAAATATATCGTTAATTGGATAATATTTAAAATATATTATGATATTATGAGGAATTGGACTCGTTGTGTCTCTCAGTTACCTCCGGTTGTTATTTCCTGTTAATAAGGAAAAATAGTTCAGAAAAATATTTAAATTGTGAAAAAAATGAAAAGACATACTAGTTTCGCTCTGTTGCTTTATTTCACTCTTGTTCTTTTTCTCTCAGTTTTTTCTAAATTGTATAAATACTTGTAGTGGTATTTGCTATTGTTGATTATGGCGTATTTCAATATTCTCTTTTATAATAAGTTTTATTACCCGTTACGTTTAATAAACAAACAGAGAAAAATAAGAGATATAAGCAATACTGATAGGCAATGTATGAATAACGAGGGATTTGCCCAAAATAATAAGAGAGATATAGAGAGAGGAGGGGGGAGATATGAATAATTAGTAATCTTAGTAATATCTTGATGAGTAAATAGCAAATGACGCAATAGTGTCACCATTAAATTATTTTTTTTTGTAAAATATAACTTCATCCTACTACAAAGGAATATTGTAACATATATTTTGTCTAATGCACATACATAGAAAAAGAGCCTTTAGTAAAAAAACACGTTGATAATCACAGCTTGTGTATGAGAATAATTTCCCGACGTAGATTATTTGTTGAGCTAGTAATTAATATTCGAACTCATCTAGTCCCCTGCTAATCTCAATTCGATGTATCGAGCTATCGGGCACTTTTCGAATTGAATCTAGTCTTCAGTTTATTCCATTCTCAAAAGCTATCGGCGAAAGAATTATATACAGCTTATTAACTTGGTAGCAGCCTTAATTCCCAATAAAGCGCAGGTCAAAATATCCTGTACTTAGACGTGCCACTTATAAACAATCGGGACAAGTGTAGAAAAAATGAATTAATTCCTTATCTAATGGCGCTTACCTCTGAATAAATGTGTTGCCTTTTACATTGTAAATATTAAAATAGGAATCATTTAGGAACGTAAATTACTTTCTATTTTGATGAGAATATAAAGTAGTAAATATATTGATTAAAAAGTACTGTTCCGTAGAACAGTAATTTTCTACTAGATAGGAGAGATATGAATAAGAGACATCACATACTGTAAATTTGCTTAAAGAGTTTACCGGTCTAAATAGTAATTAGTAGGAGAGCATAGTAACTTAGACATTGTAAGGATTTACACAGTAAATTATAATGGAAAATAATTTGCCGTGAACATTGTAAAAATAATAAATAATAAATAGATGTCGTTTTCCTACAGCATTGTATGTAATATACATAGAAAAGTATTATATGGCTATGCCAATGCACAAAATGGGAATATATCGGCGTTAAAGAGAAGAAAAATAAAACCAGGAGTATATTGTTTTGGTTTTATAGTAAATGTTACTTGATTGATCAAAACTTCTTCACAGTGATCTAATGTGTGTGACCGTGTTTCATGATATATTTTGAGGAAATACCTCCTTATCAAATAGAGGTTCTTGAAAGTGTTTCAAATCTCTTGGAGTCCGCGTGGATCGATCCACACTAATTCAAGAGATTTAAAACACTTATCATTTGATAAAGAGGGAATGTATCGAAATATATTATAGAAACAGTCACACACATTAGATCACTGACATCTTGACTAATCAAGTAATATTTACTATGAAAAACAAACAAGTATCACGTCTATCCATACTGATGAGTCATCAAAAAGGACCAGCATCTGCGGATTACAACATTATGTACGTATAAAGGTACGACAATCTAGCGTTGCCTCGAGTCTTAATTTCCGTCAATTACGTGGCCACAGAAAAAATAAAGCTAACCTATTTGCTTATTATTACTATTTGAAATTCTTTAGGTCAGTTTGGGATAAAATCCGAATAAAACTAATATCTCTCAGGTGTGATACGAACTGACAATCCCTCTCTCATGTGTTGCGGGTTCGCTGATTAACCTACAGAGTAAAAAAAAATCTTGATAAAAAACTAATGATTGCATTAACGATTACTGGGTTTCCTCTCTATCGAAACTCTTTCTTTCTCACTCCATACAGTTTAATGAAGATCATAAACGGTTTATAAGCAACAACATATTATTTTGTTACATTTATGTCAAGTATTATTGGTCGCAGGCCTAGTATATTTGATGGCGACAATAAATGTGCGTGTATCTTAACATCGTGACGAATAAAAAATAAAATATGGATCAGGATTAAATATTAGCATCCATGAAATATTAAATATTGCTTTTAAAAGGCAGGGAGCAATATTTTCCATATAAATGTTAGAAAAATAAATAATAATTTATTTACCTACCTGACTTTACTGTATGTATATATATAAACACATACACACACACACACACACACACACATATATATATATATATATATATATATATATATATATATATATATATATATATATATAACTTGACGTTTCTTTCTGCTCATATCGTGATTCGACCCCTCGGGATTAATACCATCAAAATGAGGAAGAAGAAAAGAAGACAGTATCGCCTTCAAAAGTTGTTCTACAACGAAAGCTTGCAGAAAAATTTAAATGAATGAATCTTTTATTTAAATATTTCACTCAAATACATTCTCATTCGTGCTTCCAAATGTTGTCAATCCAATACTTAAAAAGCGCCAATCTGCGCATAACATCTTTTAAAACTTGGCGTCTCTTTTTGCTCATATCGTGATTCGACCCCTTGGGATTAATACCATCAAAATGAGGAGGACAAAAAGAAGAAAAAAAGATTATAAGAGTGTCTCGCGTGACAAAGTTGTTGTATAACGAAAGATTTCAAAAAAATTAATGTTTTCACTTAAATTGCACAATTGTTGATTTTTTAAATATTTTACTTATATATATATATATATATATATATATATATATATATATATGTATGTATGTATGTATGGATTCATATATATATATATATATATATATATATATATATATATATATATATATATATATAAGTTGATATTTTATAAATGTATTTGTTAAGCCTGTTAAAATAATGACACACCGAAATGTCCGTCTTTAAATTCGACCTAATTCATGATGTTCATATACGAAACTTTTCACTTTGTCTGAAATTTCATTTTATGCTCACAAGTAAACTAAACAACTACAAAAACATGAACGATCACATTAAACAAACGTAATGTATATGTAATTGTAGTTAATCTTTGATTATTTTTTCACTAACTCTTCATTTTGAAATTTACTCTTGTACTAACATATATTTTGAAACTACAATATAGAGAGTTCTTGCACAAGTTTATTTAGTTTTTATCACACTTCGTAAAATATATATGTGGGTGTCCGTTTGCGCCGTTCAAGTTTTACTCTTTTTTGCCTTATAACTTACAAATTATAGAAATGACACAATAACAATAGAAATAGTAAAATAGTATTCAGGGACCAGAAATGCACCACATTTTCCAATCATTCACGGGAAACGCCGGGTGTGTACTGAGGAGTAAACTAATATAAATTTACCAATAATTGTGTCAATAAATGTCACTTTATTTACATCTCATTTTACTAATAAATGCTGCGCCTATACTTAGCCCCACTCCGAAAAGTGAATATAATAAAATATTAATTAACGAATAACCAGTGCGATCGTTATCAACATTTCGTTGCTAAAGGAAATTGGCTCTCTTTATCCGATTACAGGCAAATTAGAGTCTTCCTGCCTTAGTACCTTATTGTTAACGTTATTTGACTATTGATGTTAACTTCTCGAAATAACATATACTTTTCTAATAAAAATTAAATTCATTCATTATTCTGTTAACCAATTTCAGTCATTGTTTTACGAAAATTCTGCCACATTTTGATAACATTATTTGATTGATTTACATATTGTTGTAATAATTTGCACAATCATGAAAGTTTTTTTCTCGGAGGAAAATGGCCAGACATAATAGCTTTTTTTAACTTCTAAACAACAATAGTATGTGTAAAATCACCTACTGACGGACAAAAATAAATTATAATAAAGGAAACGCCTAAAGACAGCGTTCATGGTGTAATTGTTCGAAAAACGTCGTTACATAGATAATGTAGAAAGATTTCAGAAAGATACTTCCACAAGGAAGAGACGATAATACTAGTATACGCAAAACTACCTACAATTAGTATTTGAGAAACATTCGTCGTCATCTCTGTAGAAAACCTGGACAATCATGAAAAGTTAATCTTCACAGCAGCTGGGTGTCCTGGTGTACAAAATTCAAAAAGGAATGCAATTCTTTAAACGATGGTTTCTGTGAAAGATTCTACAAAGCCTCTGTTTACACCAATACACCAAACCTCGAGAATTGAATTGGCAAAGCAATCTATGAAGATATATATGAGTACACTTATTTTCATCGATGCGACCCTGGCACACCCTAATAGACCTGATGGCTAGGCGAAAGGATGGGGTTGATGCCGGAGATAAGAGTCACCATCGTTTGAGACGACACCAAAAGATCATGTGTCGTACCATTGGAGATAGACTTGTTGGTTTTATAAGAGTGCCTCAAAAGGTAATACTTACGTCTGCTGCCCTTTGCAATCATTTGGGAGAATCACTGGTACTTTACCTGATGACATAACTCTTGCTTTACTAAATAACTTTGTTTTCATGTACGAACATTATAATTACTCTGGCAGTGCAACTCTAGCATTCTTAGCATCTAGGGCATCAAACTTTCAGAGTTGATGATCTTGACTCTATGCCTCCTTGGACTTAACCCTAATAGAAAACTTTTAGTCTATAATTAAACGTGATGTTTATTCCAATGGACGTTTATTTTCCTCTGAAACGGACTCATTCGAAGCCACTCATACTACAGCAATGGCAGTGCTACCAGACAATATTAGTAAATGGACTGATCCTGTCAATACAAGACATTTTGAAGTACAAAAGATCCATGATTGTTATGTGGGTTAATAAGATATGTGTATATTATATGTATTGAACTATATATTATTATATATTTAATTATATCATTAATTATATATTTAATTATGTTGTAAAATTGTTGAATATAATCGGCATTCATTTTAATTTTATGTATGTATTCCTTATGTTCACTAATAAACATTCATTTTGATTATTTTAATTGAAACTTTATTACCATTGGCGGTAAAGTTTTAGTGATTTTTACACATATCGTATTTTGCAAATGTTAGCAATGTATTATTGATTATCTTTTAGCAACACTTTTATAACAAAGTGCAAATATTATATGAGCAATATTTGCAAAATAAAGTCATGGAAAATTAAGAAATAACTATTTTAGTAAAAAAGTAAAGCGATTTATTTTTGACAACGGTTTCTTGATTTGTTCAAAATATCAAGGATTCGTTAGAAAAAAAGCATAAAGCAAAGAAAAAACAATCACCGCATGAACTTTATTTTAACTCGATTTTTCTCTAACCACGCTTGTATTAATTCCAAAACGAACCCTATATTTCTATGGACTTTTTATAAAAGTTTTGGAATAATAAATAAACATCAGTTTAAACATTGGAGGTGTGATTACAAAATAAAATAGATTTATATATGATTCGGAATTTTTTAGATGAGGGTTTATAATTCGTAGAATTTTGTATATTCGGACTACTGTTCTCATATTGGGTGTTTTTATCACAACGTTTCAGCCGATGTAAGCTCCGACCGTCGTCAAATATACGTTGTCGAATTCGGGACCCGTGGCGCAGTTGATATAGTATAGTATATATACTTGATATAGTATAGTATAATTCAGTTCTAAGTGACAGTCATCTGAAGGTTGAAGGTTCAATCCTCACTGCTGATGCACGAGGAATTGCTAATTACTGAAGACTTCTTCCCAGTCATGGGAGATAGGACGATAGCAAGCTACTCCCGTGGATTAAATAAAGGGTCCGTGCTAAATTTCGTCCAGATTCCCGTATTCGACAAAGTACACCTTAAGAAGGTCGGAAGTTACATCGGCCGAAACGTTGTGCTATAAACACCTAAGATGAGAACAGTAGTCCGAATATACCAAATTATATATGATAAGGTGAACATTTTTTTAAAAGCTTTTGAAAACCTGGACAACGCAAAATATTTATGTTTTTTAAAATACATTATTTATTTACTTTAAAAACTTGAGCACTTTCAGTGATATACACTCTTGTCAGAATTATAAGCATATTTTGTTTCTGTTCTTTTTTCGTATAATCCTCCCTGACTGAAACATATTTATCGCAGTCAAGTTGAAATTCGTCTTGATGTTATCGACGATTAATGTTTATATGCCACTGTGTGTAGGTTACGTCAATAAGGTAGTTTGAAAAGTGAGACATGGTTATTTTATATATCCCTATGTAATATTTTCATGGAATTAGTGCAATTATTTTTATTTTATATCTAATATCAAATACTAATAACATTAAATTTAAGTTTCAAAGAAAGTGAGAGGTAAATTGCTCTTTCAAAATAATCATTCGGATATGTCTTACGTTTAATCGGAAACTATTTTTGTTACGTTCTCTAGCGTTTTTACTTTCACGTTCGTGAAAAGACAATCGACTTTTATAATGTAAATGTTATGTGTAACCTAAATAGGGACATCTGACTTAACATTTGTCTGAAGTGTATGATATTGTGTATAATATGTATGTATCTAATATGTATGTAAATAGTATTACTGCTTTTATATAGAAATATGCTTTTTAAAAATAACATTTCGAGTGTTGGTCAAAGCCATTTCCATCTAACATATAGAGGTATCGAGTCAGACACAAATTACAATATGTTAGACATAACGATGTTTGATTCTGACTATACTACTTTCCTACTCTCTTTGCTACAAATATATTTTTTTTAGTTGACACATTTTCCCGACATGCGGAAACAGATTCAAAAGAATTTACTTCATTAATTACTATGGATATATATTTTCTAAATTATATAAGAATACTAATATTTATCTCATATTCACTTTTCTTTTTACATGTCAGCGTAATATATGTGTTAGACTAATAGGATGATACGATACAATTAAAATAAAACTTTAAAAAATTATATCTAATATTTGTATTAGTCTAACATCTATATTACTGTCACATTTATATTACTGTGATAATTTTATTAGGAAAACATTTATATTACTCTTTAATACTAGTATTAGTCTCACATATTTCACATTTATATTACTCTAATACTTTTATTAGTGTAAGATGTATATATTACTCAGACATATATATTGCTTTGATAATTCTATCAGTTTAACATTGGTATTAATCTAACATTTATATTACTCTAATTAAAGTATTAGAGCAAAATCTAATACTTTAATTAGTTAAACATATATAGTACTCAATCATTTATATTACTCTATAATTTCATTACTATAACATTTATATTACTCTAACATTTTTATAACTGTAATATTTATACGACTCGCATATCAGATTACTCTTACATTTGTCTAACCCTAACATCTATATTATTATTTACTCACTAGGAGTTATCACACTGGTCATCGTCAGTGGTCGCCCACTGCCGACAACCTGTGGTATTCCCTGGAGTCCGAGTGACAACAAGTCTCCTCAGGCCTCCAGTATGCTCCACCTCTTTTCGTTCATCACCGCTGATGACCTTGCGGTAATCGCAACAGCCACCTACCAACGATTTCCCGCTGATAAGGGCCATTGGTCCCCTCTGGGGCCCGAGTGGCAACAAGCCTTCCCAAGGTCCCAGAGCTGTCCGCGCTCTTCCAGTGAGGGTCTGGTTTGCGTTTTCCCTCCTCGACCCTCTGTCCATAATTTTTGTGGCGTCAGCCTATGCTTGCGCCTCATTCGTGCGGTTGTATTTTCCCCGGTTCTGTTGTGTTTTTCTCCACTCGTTGCTTATGTGGGTTGGTTTCCGCATTCGAGGACATTTCTCAGGATTGTAGCTGTTTTGATCATTACTGTCCTTTGTATGGTCTCAGTTATCCCTTTGATTCCGATTTCTCCTAGTCTTTTCTCCATGTTTTTGGGGACTGTTCCTAGTGCTCCTATGATTATTGGTGTTATACTGACTTTCTTCATGTTCCATATTCCTTTCAATTCTCTGGCAAGTTCAGTATATTTGCTTCTCTTTTCCGTCTCTTTGATCTTCACTCTGTGGTCTGCTGGAACGGCAAAGTCCACGATTTTGCAGGATTTTTCTTTCTTGTTGATTCTTATCATATCCGGTCTCCTTGCTGTTATGGGTTTGTCTGTTTGTACATTCATATCCCATATGATTTTGTGTTTTTCGTTTTCTAGTACAGTTTCTGGTTTGTGTTTGTACTGTTATTATTATTATTATTATTATTATTATTATTATTATTATTATTATTATTATTATTAATTTAATGATATTATTATAACCTTATATTACTCTCACATTTATATAACACTAATTGTTTTATAAGTCTGACATTTATATTGCTTTAAATTTTATATTAGTCTTATAATTATATTTTTCTAACATTGATATTACTCTGATATCTATAGTATTATAATAGTTATGTTACTGAAATAAGTGCATACACGTAATATTAATATTAATTAATTTGTTTTATTACCCGAAACCACTTTCGATGAAGCAACAACATTTGACAATATAACTACTTATTTAGTAAATCTGATTTAAAGATATTTGTATCACTGTTTTTAATATAAACGTTTGTTGTAGATATGTTTCATCCACAAAATATTAATGATTTAATTTATATTTGCGATGAGAACAATCTTCTAAAAACTATATAGATGTAACTTTTTACTCTGAGATTAAACCATTGTTTTAAACCAACATTTGTCTTATCCTGGTAGGGTCAAACAGTTTACTAAATAACCTTAAAGTAAAAAAGTCTGCTATAAATTCAGAACATAACAGACACATGCGACAACTTTAAATGGAATCTTACACAGTGTTTCTAATTTCCCTTTCTATACTTAGCGTTAAGTTACAATCGGTTTTAACAAACAGTTTTCTTGAGGTCGAAGTTTAAATTCTCGCGACAGGCAAATATAGATAAGAATGCAATAACAATTAATTTTAACTTCTATCCGATGATGGTTCGCAGAACGAGAACAATCTACCCACATGTATAAAAAAAATGTGCATATCATTATTATAAATAGATTCCCGAGTTAACATGAAGATTTACAAGTTTGACAAGTTATACCTAAATAATGTCGGTAATAGTACCTGAAGCGTTGTGAGAATAACACCTTATATAAGAATAGTAGTCTGAATAATTTAAATGATCTAATTCATATATCGTTATCTCAACGAGAGCAATACATGAAATATACTGTTCATGTGTATGCAATCAATTTCTTAACATTAATTAAGTTGAGCATCGCTTAGCAAAAGGATATCGCATGAATTTACTATTCGTTTTTATTGAGTTTTAATTTTATTATAACACAAAGATATATTTACGAATACATTTTATTGTGAGAAAAGGCTAAAAATTTTGGATGATAAAAGTCTGTTGTGCTTTTTTCGGTAGATTTACTCATGATGGTTGAGAAAATTGGTTACTTCAATTTTCCCAGACAACGGTGGTACACAAGAACAACTACCCGGATTATTCAACTAATAAAAGTAAAATATAAAAGTTTACAAATATCTGTAGTGGTGTAAGGAGGGTCTTGGCGCAGGAGTGTATTTTAACTAGTATATAAAAAAGATAAGCGCTTCTATGAAGCGATATTATTCATTTATATTGTTGTTATTATATAACTACGTTATTATATGACATAAACTGAGCGTTATTGCGGAGATAAAACACCACATATAGCATGCTCCCTCTTCTTAATCTAAATTGGATTTTTCAAACGGCAAATTATTTTACCGAGTGACAAAAATTGAAACAAATTAATTGGCTATTTTTCTTTTCATTTTAATAATCTCTTTCGGGCTTTTGTTTGCAAAATAGTTTTCACCGGAAGGTCAACAGCCGAGCTCTTTCTATCTACTTTTTTTCACGCTGAAGCCCCTGCATGATAATTAGTTTTAAAAGCAGTCTTCACCGGAAGTTCAACTATCGACACCGCCATCTTTGTATCTGCTGAAGCCTTACGTGAGAATTTACAAAACTTTACCCAATAATTTTATACGATATTTCTAATCGAATTAAGCCCTACCGCAACCTTTTTACTCGACCCCGAATCGCACCCCAGTCCCCAGCACAACAAAATACCTTAAGACATTATCTTGTTCTTTTTGAGTTTTGAAACGGGTGACAAATATGACCTGCGTGTTGACTTATTGGGAAACGCTGGATTATATAATGGATCTCTATTTTTGAAAATTGAAGAATTATTCTCATGTTGTATTTTAACGGATGCATCTGTTTATTTATTCTTGAAGACGAGGCATTCGATTTATATCTGATAACAAAACCGACACATTTGGCCTCTTGGTTGTTGAGTTAAATATAACGTTTGCAAAATAACACAGAAAATAAATATGTATTTTGGTTTTGCAACTTTGGAATTTTGAGTTCGTTGCGCAACCACCCGAATGCCATAGGCCAATTCTCAAAATGGAGCACTATAAAAGCTTTTTGAAGCTGATTTTGAATAGAAAATACTCTCCTGATTTGGCAAATAATCCCCCTACAAAAAGAACAAACATATACACATATACACATATACACATATACAAACATATACACACAAACACGGACCCTGACGACCACATACAGACACACTATATACTAATGATAATAGATTTAGCGATAAGTGAAGTATCGTAAAGTGATCTATCGCGATAAAGAAAAGCTCAATACGTTGAGTACAGCAATCAATTTTAAAGACAGAAAGATGGAGATAAAAAAGTGTATAAAATTAAATAAAGTTACACAAAATTAATACAAATTTTATTACATCGAAAGTCAATATGCAAGGAGTTACATTAATCCTTAAACCATGGGTTTTCAAAGCTAAACATCTCCTCGTAAGAGGATAACATTTGGTAATGCGGCATTCATAATAAATATATATTACCTAGTTCTATTTCACTTTGAAAAATTGAAGAATACAACCAGAGCGGTTGGGGATAAATAAAATAAGGAAATAAATGGCTGGGGAGGAAAAATTTAGCAGTATTGAGTAGCTATTTTCGAAGTCAAAAGAGAGCGCTATGGTGCAGGTAGCAAAATAGCAAAAGTTTTTAGAATTAGAGAAAGTTTTTTAGCAATTGTTACAGAGTTTCAAGTAAAGGTAGAGGGTTCAACATATCTCACTTGGTCCGTATGGATTCGTACTCTGTTATGTGTATAGTTCTGTAGAGTTACAAGTAGAATCCTGGACTGGTATGTTGAATATCCAATTCGGCAAATCCGAGGTGAAGATTGTCTGTTGAAAGGCGCTATGTAGAAAAGTTCATATCTGCCTTCAAAACCTATATATACGCACACACACACACACACACACACACACACACACACACACACATATATATATATATATATATATATATATATATATATATTCACATATAAAACAAATGTATCTAAACAACACATTCTGCAGAAGTGTGTAAGCCGAAATATTTAGCCTATCTTTCCATTTTTCATTACATGGGGAATTAAAGGTTCATTGATACACTTCTGCCGATTGGAAACCCTGTGAAACTTAAGTGCAGTGTTAAGACATGTCTCCTATGTTGAATAGATTCTATACCAATTTTGAAAAGTTGATTTCAGTTACTTTATAAAATATACGTATACATATGTATATAAAGTAGCGTATGTGTGTATATTTCTATATTTGTATGTACATGATAATTTCCCAAATTAACGAACGAATTATTATGAATTTGTAAATATATATCGTAAGTAAACACTGAGTAACATGGATACATTATTTTTATAAACTTTCATATTTATGTATGTGCACATGTTTATGTATCTCTATCTATCGTCCTAAATTATTAACCGATCATTATGGATTTTGGGAAACAGCTTTGAACGTAAGCGTGGGTAATATCGGCTATAATTAGTTCACATTATTTGTATGAAAAGGGGACAAAGATGGGATGGAAGCCCTTCAAAAAAACTAAGATATATTTTAATTATTGTGAATTCTTTACGAGGGATACATTATTAATTATTCCGCCAATTTTAGTTTCTTTGGAGTATTTTAAAGTGGTTTTAGGTAGCTTATATAAACACAATCTCTGATTTAAAAGTTAATATATTCAGATTTGCATTAAATTTTATCGATATTAATAAACACCAATCAAGCAGGATTCTCTGAAATGCAATTTCCTCTTAAGACTTATAAAGCTTATTCTATTACGAAACTTGTGTTCTTAAGATAGTCTAGCGTTTTAAACAAAAAGTTCCAATTTATGACTTAAAAACACTACCTTGAAACAGCTGTAAACAATGATAATAATGCATTTGTGTGCGTTCTTTCAGTGACAAATAAAAAATCTTCAAAATGCATATATACATAGTTTTCAACATATACGTGTTTCTTATTCTCTACGACTCATCAGTGGTGCAAGACCTTGAGAGATTCGAAACCACTGATACACGAACACTGCTATTAGCAATGAGAGAGATATGTCGTATTGTAAATTTGCTAATTCGTGTATTCATATTTTATTTATATTTAGGATACTGATTATTTCAAGTATTCAATTATTTTTACGGCAAAGCATCTACCCTATTGCTAGACAGAAATCATTATTCTCTTAACAATAGTGATATTCCCATATAGCGGAGCGGATATATGAAATATAGATATACACACACATACACACATCTACATATTAATATTTATTATATCAACATTTATACCTAGTTTTGAGCACTTTTAAGATCATATTGGTTTTAAGTTTATTTTAGTAATATAGTTTGAGTTGGCCAATAAATATTGATATCTCTATGTTCCTATATATATATATATATATATATATATATATATATATATATATATATATATATATAATAGGAAACAAATGAAACATATATTTTTCAAATAAAACTGAGTCAAAATAGACCAGAGATTTCCACACACAATCGGCTCAATATTCTATCGGGTAAATATGTATATCAATAGTAGAAAATAAATGTCGTATATATTTAGAAGTTTACTGCAATTACATTGCAAAATGCATAAATAGACTCCTGAATGCGTTATACATTTGAACACTTATCAAGTTCGTTGTATTCAAATTCATAAAAAATGGAATATATTCTATGATTCTTATATTGCAGATAATGTTTACCTATACATTAATCTATATATAAGCATTATTTCTTTTAAAATGAAAACAGTATATTTAAAATTTTAAATATGTTGTATTGAACTGCTTTCATAAAAACACAATAACATATATAAGTATATATATATATAATAAACATCGATCGATAGTATTTTGAGTTGTATGCTATGGCTCAACTGCGACTAGAACACTCTAACCATTATTTTAAGTTAACATACGATACATTATTAAATTAGTTTTTTTCATCAGTAAAACACATTTGTACAAACTTTTATATATTCTGAAACGATAACTTTATGGTGGACGAATATTTCAATAACAAAACAATATTTATATCTCTTGGTGTAAGGCACGTTTTTTCATGAAGCATATTTCTTCAAGTGTATTTAGCAGTTTGTAGCGTCTTTGAGAATATCCAAATGACTTTCTTCTGCCTAAATTGATCATTGTTCTACGCATTGGTAATAGGTGCGTACAAACTGACTATTTATGAATCCCACTATTCTGGTCTGACGTTTTCATTTAATTTATATCTTAATAACATTACTAATAATCATCGGTTGGTGTATGTTTTAAAATACAGTGATTGGACAAAATAATTGGGGCAGTATAAATTTTACTACAATATGACCTATTTTGTTTAAGAACGATGTTTCCATTTATTCTGGGATTTTATCATCATTATAAATAGGTATTTCATGGATTTGATTTCATATTTGTAGTTTTCCTTCAGATTTTGGTAAAACTTAGATGGATTAGCCCAGCTTGATAAAGGACACATTGTTAGATCTCATACGGCAAGAGTATCGATCACTAAAACTGTTGAACTGTTTTTAGAGCTACCGTAGAAATAACCGTATTCCAGAAGTATAGAAGAATCTCCCACATAGGTCGACGATGAGAAAAATGCGATAATCGTACTATAAATGTACTACTACAAAATAATCGTACTATTGAAGCACTACTACGAAATAATCGTATAAGCTGGAACTTCTACGAAATAATCGTGCTAAGGATTAACTAATATATAAATAACCGTACTACTGACGAACTGCCAGGAATAATCGTTATACTGAAAAACTGCTAGGGAATAATCGTACTGCTGACAAACTACTACAAAATAATGATATCAATGGCGAAACTCTACGGAATAATCGCACTACTGACGAACTGCTAGGAATAATCACACTACTGACGAGCTGCTAGGGAATAATTGTACTACTGACGAACTGCTAGGAAAAATCGTACTAATGACGAACTGATACAAAATACTCATACTACTGAAAGACTACTACTTATTAATCGTACTACTGAACGAGTATTATGTATCGGTTCATCAGTAGTACGATTATTTCGTAGAAGAATAATAAACAAGCGGGAATACAGAGAACATATCATGGAAAAATGTAAAAAGAAATACTAAATCACTTTTAACATTCTTTGAAGAAAAGAAATGCTTTCATGATATAGAGATGGATCGTGCTCTACAAAGAAACATGTTTATTAAGAGAATATAACAGAAAAAAATATCCAAATTTCGACAAAACATACACCACATGAAATCATTGAATGAGAAAGATTTTTTAAATAGTGACGATATTTAATAATTTTAGTGTAGTGATATACATGCAGTATCTATTAACAGTTTCTTTAAAATATTTAGGCATTTAATGTATTTTAGAGCAATTGTCATTGTCCTAATAAATCTATTTTTTTGCATATATTTTCTTTAATTTTTCTCATCAGATATTAATATAATTGCCCAAACCTCTACTAATTTTCTATATCTTTTAATGAAAAAAATAGATTCGCAATAGCATCTATAATGCGCCATCTCCAACTCTATGCTATGGACAGATCAAAGTTAATAGTGTACGACTTTTACTGTACTGAAGACAAGCATTGTATTTATATAAAAAAAGTATTTTAGTAAACTATAAAACTATAATGAATTATCAGTCTATCTGTTGGTTCGAGATCTACTGTGAATCTAAAATGTAGTTTACAGTTGTAACATGTAAAGGAAATTGAACTTGTAACGATGTATTTAGAAATTTACTACCAGAACTGCAACCAGATTGTAATACGATCTAAAATGGCCTTTAACAAAAGTAATCAATTTTCCGTTTTCAAATATGGCCGATTCATTCAGCATTTTAAAGATATACATTTGTATTTACCGTAATCCTGCTACATCGGTATGCCAGCGTATTCCAATACCCAACACGCAGGCATACTATTTTCCCACTTTTCGCCATTGATACTTTCTAATTTCCTCATGTAAACCACGATGCACTTGCTCAGCTTTGTCATTTCTCATCTACGTAAGCAGAGACTCATAAGCACTCACTACACACACGAGCACGCACATAGACATTCGTTCCACACACGTGTGCATATAAAGTACATAAGCACGTTGCCATTCCAGTTTCCGTTAGACACCGATTAAGCTACGTTGAGCTTGGTATTACCAGATGGGGGGGGGGGCGATTCGGGAATAGCAGGCGTTGTATGTAGAAGGACGATTCCCTAAAACAACTGGAATAACAAACATCGTCACAAGTATCTCCCCTGATCGGTATACACATGCGACTGAGGATAGCTTGTGAGTTTACTTTTTCAGATAAAATTATTGAGGGTGAATGCCACATCAGAACAGAACATGCTGACACCAGTCACACTTACACATGCGTTCATACACACACATGCATGTATGTATTTATGTATGTATCTATATATGTATATATGTTTACAAGCACACAGGTAGGCGTGCTTACATGTACAGAGACACCCGCATGTATGCGCACAAATATATGCGTTGACACGCAAATGCACATGCATGTGAGCTCATATACACATAAGCGTCATACATACGCATACGCTCATGCATATACATGGGCGTTCACACAGAAGTATGTATGTTTGTTCGCACACATACACGCACGCAAATACACATAGACGTGCGTTCGCACGGAGGCACGTGCGCACGTAGTTCTACTAAATATGGCGTAGGATCTTCCGCCAATAATGGCCGGACGATTTGGATACGACATTCGACGAAATTGTTATTCAGAAGCGAATAGAAAACGTCAGTCATTCTGGCAGGAGTTGGGGGAGGGGGGCACTTGGAAAATTGCCTACGCGGCGGGGGTCGGGAGAACGGGGCTGTTTCGTTGCTTTACAAAACGACTATGGCCCCACCGTTCACGCCATTTCAATGAAGATAGGGAAATAAGAAAAAGAAAGAAAACCATTTTTTTCCAACACAACTCTTTTCAACGGTGAGGATGACAATAACTGATGGCGCTATTTTAAATAGGGACCATCAACATCCTTTTTTTTATCTCCTTTCCTTTTTTTTATCAGTTTTATAATTTTCTTTAAATGTCTTCCTGCACTAGGAGGTTATGTTTTACAGTTCTTTCTTACTTAACTCTTCGTTACCAACTTTATATTTCCTATTATAATAAACGGTCCGTGTCTGTCTGTCTGTCTGTCTGTCTGTCACTACGTGAAACTACGTTGCAATTCAGTTAAGTGTTACACTTCTTATTAATGTGTAACTTTCTTTTTGAATTCAAATGCCCCCTTTTACTGATTTTTTTTCGACACAATTCGTGTAAATGTCGTTATGTTAAACAACTTCACAGTTACATTTTAAATGATGATGTGGCGTATGTAAGTATGTAACAAATATGCTTCAATTTTTAACTTTTAATTCCCCATCATTTTACTTTTTTTTATATCTCAAACTTATCTTACTATTGGTTTTTGAACGGTGCTCTTGCAGAATACGCCTCAAACGAATTTCACGTATAATAGAGATTCCCGAGTACTGATGTATGAAGCGACTAGAACGCTCAACGAACAAAATCAGCTTTACTTCTGCAAACAATTTATTGTGTATTTTTCTTGACTGCTCAAACAAGTGTTATGTTTTTAATGTTTTATTTCAAATTATTTAAAACAAATTATATGTCAGGTGTTGTGTGTGGGGATGACTACATATTAAGATAGGGCTGATGAATTGTTATATATTCTTTATTTGATTAACTTTTAGTCTGTTTTGGAGCATAGTGTTAGTCTTAGCTTAAGTTAGCTTAGGGTTGTTTTTTTAGGGAATCTAGTGTAGTATCTGTTCCGATGGATACTGCACGCCTGTCCTGTGCAGTTCTAGGAGGTCTACCCTCCCAGGCGTCGCCTCCCCTCTTTGGGGAGGAGTAAGTTTATTGCTTACTGCTTGAGGCGCCCCTACCGGGGAATGCCGACGGGGCTGCCCAGGCAATTTTTAAATGGCCAAAGTGCTACCCATACGAGCGCTGGCTTTTAACCCCACTTGCTCGACCCGATCTTGGGTCACATCTTACTTGTGGGAGTAAGATAAAACTGGCCTTGTGCCTAACTCCGCGAGGAGTAAATAAATATAGGGAATCTCGGCCTTTTGGCTAAGATGTTTTAATAATGTTTTATTTCAAATTATTTAAAACAAATTATATTTCCAGTGTTGTGTGTGGGGATGACTACATATTAAGATGGGGCTGATGAATTGTTATATATTCTTTATTTGATAAACTTTTAGTCTGTTTTTGGAGCATAGTGTTAGTCTTAGCTTAAGTTAGCTAAGGGTTGTTTTGTTGGGTAAGTAGTAGCGTTCTACTGTTTTATTTCCTTGAGAAAGTACACTACGAATTGAGCCAGGGTGGGTAAATTGAAATTAGGCATATTTACGTAATATTAGACTTAGTTAAAGAAGGTAAATATAAGTGGTAGGAATCGACGTTGCCGAAAGAAAAAGATTCCCTAAATTAAGTAAACGATCGAAAAGCCAAAGTTTTCTACATATGTATTCACAATTGTTAGTCTGTATGTCTCGTAAAGTCCATCATTTGTAGCCGAAACTCCGTTTGCTCTATAGATGTTTCGTCTGCATTTCTACCGAAAAGTGTTAATCATTTTTATCATTTGTCATTTATATTACTTATTATAATGTAGGATATATGCCCGTCTGTCTGTATCTACGCGAAATTAGTCACAATTCTCTTAATTATATTATCTTTCTCCTCATTAATGTAATTACTTCCAATGTCTGCTTTTCTATTTCCTTATTCTATTTATGTTTTTATTTTTTCTGTTTTACACTTTAAAAAATATTTTTTTCTATGTCTATCTATTAAGTAGTATACATTTTAATTTTTTAATGCATATCTATTATCTGATGAGTCAGCATATATTAAGGTGTAAAAGAATTAGAAGATAAGTTATAATAGTATTAATCGACTAACATTTCAATGCTGATTGATTTCCACGTAGAACCCGCTAAAATAACAGATAACAGGGAGTATTCCTTCTTTGTCCGGAACAATAGAATGTGGAGAGTAAAGAACAAAATAAGAGGCAGCCTGGAGTAACGTGGCTGCCGTAAGCTATACTATCGTATATTTTCTTATCTCCATATAAGGAAAATATGTCATAAGTATCCCGTAGACATTTTACTTCTATAAGCTCATTATTTTATTTCTTTATATTTTAAACTTCGCTTAAATTTAGTTTAATCGTATTCTTTTTGAAAAGCTTTACCTTCGCCAAAAAGGTTATATTGTATACATCACACGTTTATTTCTCTGCATTTCAATAACTTATAGTTTGGTATATGTTTGTCTGCCGCCAGAATTACAGTACTGCTTTCAACATAATTCCTATAAGTAAACACGAAGTTATGACAAAAGAAATATATCTATATCATATATTATGTCCGTGTTGTACAAATTATTAAGACATATAACCCATAGTGAACAAATATATCAGCGTTCGTGTTCTGCCGCGGCCTTCGTTAGGAGAAAGGCCTTTCACTTGAGTTTCGTTTTTTCTGCCCACGTCACAGTGGTTGATAAGACTTCGAAATACCTTAAATTAACTGCTATTTTAATATGAATAATATAGGTTATCTAGTGTGTTTTATGTTGACTCACGTGATTAGGATCACAGTATTTAAATAAGGAAAATAATGCTTGTCTGGACTATTTTAAATTATCTGTTATATATTCTTGTTGTGGTAAGAAACACGATTATATTACTAAGAACAAATTAAGCAGCAAGAGAACACTCTAAACATTCAACTAAATTATCCAAATTATTTTTTATAATATTGATTTTTCTAAAATGTATTTCTGCACTAGTTTTTTTATTGTTCGTTTGTATTGAAACTATTTGTTCGAATTTCATTTGTTCTGTTTGTTTAAGTGTTCGTCTGTTTTTATTTAAAAGTAACTCATTTATCTTTTTTTTTCATTTTAATCAAACTTTTTTTTTTCATTTTATTGAATAAGTTAGATCTCTAAATAGTTGTCAAATCTTATCGACTAGTTTTGTTTGATTTAGCAATCGGTGACAAGGCAAATAACACCACAGTTTTTATTTATTTTATTTTTGCAGATTTCTTTTTCTGCTTCATTTTTTTATTTGGCAAATATTGATTAACAAATAACAAACGAAAATTTATAAAAGAATTGCCACTCGAACTTAGGGTTATTGGAAAAGTTAGGGGAGGTATTTTTTGTAAGAAAGAAATAATAACATCAAACAATGTGTATTAAAATGAAATTGAAATGTATCTCAAATTAAACATTATACTAATAACGAATGTAATATAGAATATTGGTGTAGAGAATGATTTTGAAGTACAATCTAATCAAAATAAAAAAACAGAAAACAAATTGATATTTTTTTAAATATCAGAAATCAAATAAATACAATGGATTAATTTAATCTGTCGCTGATAGGTAAATCAGAAAAAAACTACTCGATAAAATGTGGCAACCAATTTCGGCAGCTAATGTAAACTTTTAAAATTACTTATTGTATGTATTAAGTTTGTTTTGTAATTATTCATCGTTTCTTTTGATTTTTAAATTATTTATCGTTTGTTATCAATTTGTGTGTTATTTAATTATTGTGTATTTGTTCCCTACATTCATAATTGCAGTATTTGATTGTATGCTGCATAAACAGTCAAACAACATCGTAACCAACAATATGCTGCATAAACAGTCAAACAACATCGTAACCAACAATATGCTGCATAAACAGTCAAACAACATCGTAACCAACAATATGCTGCATAAACAGTCAAACAACATCGTAACCAACAATATGCTGCATAAACAGTCAAACAACATCGTAACTAACAATATGCTGCATAAACAGTCAAACAACATCGTAACCAACAATATGCTGCATAAACAGTCAAACAACATCGTAACCAACAATATGCTGCATAAACAGTCAAACAACATCGTAACCAACAATATGCTGCATAAACAGTCAAACAACATCGTAACCAACAATATGCTGCATAAACAGTCAAACAACATCGTAACTAACAATATTTCCACACTAGAAATAAGTTTATATTGTAACTTAAAAATGTTAATATTAATTGCTTTAATTTGAATGTTTTCATTTAAATAAATTATATGAAAAAAAATTATTCAGATTGTTCACAATCAAAATAAATGAATGTTATACATTAACATTCATGAAACAACGTTAAATGTATTGACTATACGCGGCAACAACACCCAGCTCAACCATTTATTTTGATTTTTTTTTCAAATTATTATTAGATAATGTTCAGTTTCAGTCTAAGTCAGATCGTGTGTTTTCTTTTCTTTTTTTTAAACAGTTTTTAAAGTGTTCTAAACTTTTTGGAAAGCTATCATGCATTATCAACAGCCTGGCGTTTCGGAATGTTTCGCCTGCACCAAAAGGTATGATGTCATTTGGTATAGAACAGGCTTTTTTAACGAAAGTCGTCCCCTAGCCAGACAAGTTAAAAACCCAGTATTAGGAGTTTTTTTATCAGAATTTCGCCTGTACAATTCAACGTCATAACCTCCATAAACACGCTAAATATAATAGGTGCATTCAATAAGACGGTTTTCTTTTTAGATATTGCTGAATGATATGTTTTAGAATTCCATTAGAGTCACTATTAACACCGTAATTCATATTTTGTTACTGCCCAATTTAATTCATTACTCTGCACAACAAAATAGTTATTCATAAATCTATTGGATGGTTTATTTACATATTGATCCATAAAAATTATGTTTAATAAATCATTTCTGAATGCTATAAATTGCTGATTAGCTTTGTTATAATACATATTAAATTTATTTCGTGTATCAGTTGTAAATTTCTACACAAAAATCACTAATTTATTTCCTAATTTCTTATTTAGTTTTTACTGTTATACTAAGTAATATTTGCAATGACATTCAAGTGAATGAAATATAAACTGTGTCGACACAATATAGTCTATTATTGGACGATAAAACCTATGTTGCACATGAGTTGCATTATGTTTTTATTGAACTGATATAAATATGTTACTCATACCTATTTAGGAAAAAAGCAGATACAAATCAGAAAACAAAATCTCATGAAAACTAATTATAAATTTATTAACTCAGGGATAGTTCTAAAGAATTAAATCAATGAATACTTTAAAATGTTAAACGTTATCTTTTAGATCGAATGGACATTATTGATATCATGTATTGTTTGAATGATTATGTATCGGTCAAGATGGAGATAACCCGTTTTGATAAGTAATAGCAGTTGCACCATTGTTGGTATGTTGAGGAGAGTTTCAAGAGGGTTTTGCAACGTTTTTACACTGTAGGTGTGACGTTATTTATTTTAGCCAGAAATGACTAACGAGTGTGTGGTAAGTAGCCACTAGTTAACTCTCCTGTTATGATTATCTCCCTTGTTTATAACTCTTTATTTAATAGTGAACTATACATAGTTATATTCGGTTGTATCTTTTATTGCAAACAATAAAAAAGATCGTGCTTTGATGTACTGATTACAGACCATATTTATTTAAATTCTATATTTGTCAATCCTTGGAATATCATCTTCGTCACTGGCCCATAACTGAACATAAAGATAAAGATTGTATATAAAATAGACAACGGAACTAAATGTCGATCGTGCGAAACACCTAGTTTCTGCGGATTTCAATTTTAGAAGCGTGCTTCACTTGACCATAACAGAACAGAGATGCTGACTACGTCCAATAAACTTTTTGCGTAGTTCCCACCAAATCTATATTTATGTATTAATTCTCTTTTTTTTCTTTTTTTTCAGGGAAGCCATCTTTTATTGCTTTCCTAGCAAGATGCAAGATTTCCGGTTATATTTTGTAATTTTACAGCTGATTAATCATATATGCGAATAAATTTTTTTGAAAAAATTCCCGACAATTATTTTACAAAATCTCCTGAAAAACACTTCGTATGATTTGTATAATTCGGGATAAATCATAAACAAAATTAAAATTTTCAAGAGCAAATTATATATTAGGGGCCCGCGTTCACCTATGTAGTTTGTTTAATACGTATTTTCCCTTAGAGATCTTCTATTACAATGGTTTTTAACCTTTTTCAGGGTAAAGGTTACGGAACTTTACAATCCTATTTTTTCTGTTAAATTATATTTTAAATGCATTTATTTTTATTCGTCCGTGTATGCTTATAAACAAATCGTTTTCATCAGTGTATGTGCCATATTCGGTTTAGTTAGTGAGTTAATCTCTTTTTGAAAATCTGTATCTTTTTGCTTCCATAAACCTCTCTCTATATACTGGTAAGTTTTTTCTACCTTTTCTTTTATTAATGCATTAGCTTTCTCTATTTTTGTACTATCATTTCTCATTTGTTTCTTTTTTTTACTTTTTCAGTGATGCCATTCTGTATCCCTGTCTCTCCCTCTTTTTCTGTCATGTCTGTGTCTCTATCTACTTCTCAAACTGTCTTTATTTCCTGACTATTTAATCTTATGATCTTTTTCCTCAATATCCTCCCCTCTAACTTCCTCTCTCTCTCTCTTATTACTGTTTTTACAAATTGTTTCCTTTTATTTTTACCGTATTTTTGTATCTTTTCTTCTTCTCCTTCCACATCACCTACTTCCGTCTACCACCTTCCGCCTTTATTCAGCCTCTCTACTCCCATTTTTCTATCTCGCCATCAACGCAGGGACGCTTCCCACAAAAGAACCGCCGCCCACTGATTACAATACGTGACGCGGTTTGCAGAATCCATCGACTGAATAGATTCAATCTTGTCCCGGGAAAAAAATGGCCTCACATTTGTTGTTGTTCGGATCTAAAACATCCAGTGTAAAAGCAAGAAAAATACTGTGAGTAAGCGATACGAGTCCAGCAAGATTATCGAATGTCAGATGCACTTGACGGGGTCTGCAGAGTAAAATGTTATAATTGAAAAATGAGCAAGAATTCAGACATGGGATAATCACGTTCGCAAAAATCTAATCGCAGAACTTTAAAAATAGTCTTGCTTTTCATCCTCTTCTATTTACTCCCAGTCAGATTGATCTTCTTCCTTTTCCATTCCTATTTCTTTCTTTCTATCTTTTTTCAGTTTAGTGCACTTATTAACTATTACAAAACGTATTAGCGTGAATTAGAAGCTTCGTTCGACTCTCAAATTACACTTGGTTACCTATACAATTAATTCTACCTAAAATGTTCTGATTACTGCAGACCGGTATCGTCTCGGCCTTCGGTGCTTGAATTACGCCGATCTATGGGTCTGTCCTGTGCAGTACTAGGAGGTCCACCC
The DNA here is from genome assembly GCA_963556195.1 of Sepiola atlantica. Lineage (NCBI taxonomy): Eukaryota > Metazoa > Mollusca > Cephalopoda > Sepiida > Sepiolidae > Sepiola > Sepiola atlantica. The sequence continues at coordinate 38,139,162 of OY744521.1, read as the reverse complement.
TCTCAGGTTTCCCCCCCCCCTCTTTGGTGAGGAGTAACTTATTTTGCTTACTGCCTAAGGCGCCCCTACCGGGGAATGCCGACGGAGCTGCCCAGGCAATTTTTAATGTCCAGAGTGCTCACCTTCTGGGGCGTTGACTTTTCAAGCCCCACTTTTCGACTCGACCTTTGGTAACATCTTACCTTGTGGGATTAAGATAAAATGGCCTTGTGCCTTACCTCCTGAAGGGGAGGTAAATGATACTGCAGCTACTTTTGCTATCACTTATTCTTCTATTTCTATTTCTATCTCTATTTCCACTTTTTTCTGATCCTGCTTGGTCTACTTCTTTTTATTATTACTAATAGTTGTAGTAGCAGTAAAATAATAATAGTAATAGTATCTGGTGACATGTTAATAACGTAGTATTCTATATATTAATACGTTTCTATTTTCCCTCATTCGTTTCTTCGATTGGTGTCACGTTATCAGTGATGTATTAAAATGAGTTACGCTACCAACAAAAATAGATATTTAATTCATCGATGGCATAACTTCAGGATTATGTTCTATATGTGCAGCTTATGAAAAATACTCCCATAAATATACGCCTGAAAACGCTTGGTCCGCAGACATAGGCCATTGAAACAAGTAATGGTCAACATTGTGTATTGTAAACATTTAACACATACAACGTTATTGCATGTACAGCGACAATGCTTAAAAATGTAAACGCACTAAAATAAGACAGGCTCCACAACAGCGCATTATGGAATCACGATGTACTTGAGTTGCATAAACAACAGGTGTCAAATGCTCCATAAGTCGAAATCTTAAAAAGAACAATTCGATAAGAATGCAAGCTATATAATTTACACACCTCTTCCTTTCTATCGACCAAGAGAATGTTTATCAAGTTACCTTTTGTTGCATAGCCCCACTCTTGTGCCGTTTCGTATACTGGCCCCTGAAAAGGCCGTGGCAGTTCACATTTAATACTCGTCATTTTTAAAACATCATAAATCACATAGTTAATATATTGTTTGCATACCTTAGATTTCTCCCCTGCCGTGCAGAGGGTCGGCGTCTCGATGTCGTCTAGCGGATGAATTATTTTTTCTTTCCTTCCTGGCGTGAACCACGCCGTCCGTTGTCTGCAACAAAAGCTTCCCGACCGACTCATCAAACAACAATCTTTCTCACTTTCGATTTTTTTTAATTACAAGCGTTAGTTATTTAATCAGCTGGGAGATATTCACTACGTCGAGAGAGAGAGCAAATCACTACTTTATCGTAGTTACTTAACCATTATTTCCTTATTTCATGGAGGGGGAAATCATATATCTCCCCTGTATTTTCTTAGGGAAGGATTTCCCTCATCTATTGTAGTTGACATGGTAACAATCACGTCTCATCGGTTCGCCTCCAAAACCTAGACTAGCTAAAACTCTCTTCTCACGAAAAACGAGTGACGTCACGGATCCCTCTGTTTCAAACGCAAGGGCATGTGATGTCACAGAGCCTCTCGTAGGTGCACATTGATCCTTTATCTAGGATCTCGTCACACGGTGACTTTGCCACGTCTGTGATTTCCGACTGAGAGAACATGCCCTATTCTGCACTCGACTGCCGGGTCCACCCGCGTTAATTTGCGCATGTCAAACCAACGATTTCCAACAGATACGTGCATCTCCATAGGGCCATTATCCAACACTTTGGGCTATGCAACTGAAATGGGGAAGCAGCGTCATGCATGAAAGACAGTCGTCAACGAATAGAAAGTAAAATGCCACCTGTGATATCAGGCCTTATGTATTCCAAAAGACGATACCATACCTCACACGACAATCTGTTTCGAAGTAGTGATACACAACTAACGTCAATCCAAGAATACTTACCGAATAAGAACCGTTACTGTCTACAATATGGAACAACTGCGTGTTGATTATCACTTACATGTTGATGTCGAAATTTACTAAACTATCGACTGTTAATCGTGATTCACCTGTGAAAAAAATTTACACGAAAAGGTCAGAGTTTCCACAGCCCTGATGGAAATACTGTTAGCATGACGTAACTCGTGTAGAGAAATCTGTTTAAACGTTCTAAGCAATCAGTTTCTGTAGAACTTTACAAAATTCGCATGACTTTCCGATATCGCGTCCTTCAAACGCACTATAATGCGATAGAATACTTCCGATCAAGGTAATCTGTGAATAAAATACCTTGTGCATTAATAAATATAAAGGTCACCACATTGCTATCTTATGTTTGCACCTGTGGTCGCTTTGGGCGGCTTTCACATGTTGCTGTCAACTCAGCTGGCGGCAAATTAATTGATCAATGTTAACATCCATTGTCATATATTTACGCAGGAATTTCATTCTGTGTTATTGAAAGAGTTACACACAATGCTCTGCGTTATCAACGCGTTCTTTTTTGATCGGATGTGATAAAAAGTTCATTGATACAGGTTTGATTGAAGATAAGCAAAATACTGTATTCATTCGTGCTCTTCTCCCATTAATGAACCAGCGACCTAATACTCTGTTCCAGTATACAAATAACAACTCGCCATATTTGCTAGTACTTTCAACGTGCATGAGTCGTGCTAAGGTACGTGATGATGAATTGAAAACTGGTGAATATCTTATAAAAGAACGACTAAAACTGATTTAAAATTTTACAGATTATTTCCACATACTCGTACCGTGCATGGTTGATTACAGATTTATGCACCTGGGTAAATATGCTCCGATTATGGGAAGTTGATTATTGCAGTTAAACATGGACCGAATAGATATGGCTTCAGTTACTAAAGGTTTGTAGTGGCTAGTTTGTATGTGGTTAAATGTTTCTGAATACATACTAACACCACAAAAACGTTCCCCATGACATCACCAGCACCAATAAAACCAATATAAATGAGAAAATAAATCTTACATAGTTCCCCCCAATACTCTCATCTATATTTCCTTACAAAAACAATTCAAATCTGGCATAAAAATAATAATATAATAATATCAACGTCTAAAACAAATAAGGATTTACTCAAAACCAAAGCACGTCCCCAACGACCTCCTTAGGTTATGTCTTTTCTAGGCGGCATTTACAAAATAAAATGTGCCGCATGTCCGAGGTTTGATGTTAGTGAAACGGCTAGAAATATAAAATTCTACATTTACGAACACAAATAGGGGCTCAAACACAAGACTCCACATAACGCAGTACTCATACACAGAACGAACACTATCTCGCACGTCGCAAGTGCATCGAAAATGCTATGACACTTATCTCATCACAATCTAACGTGAACAACAAACTCGTATCGTATTTTGTACTCAAACATCTGACAAAAACCGCACTGAAACAATGCAATATATTGCCCCACTTCGATTCTGATTAAAGTAACTCCTTTTCTTTTACTACACTTCATCCATAGTTTTCCATGTTTTCTTCTTCTTCTTCTTCTTCTTCTTCTATTTCTTCTTCTTCTTCTTCTTCTTCTTCTTCTTCTTCTTCTTCTCATCCCCCAACTTTTTTTCCTATTTTAACGTCACTCCACACGCGTTTGAATATTTTTTCTTTTTTCTTCTTAGTTTTTTTCTGTTTTTTTCTTAGATTTTTTCCTGTATTTAATTTTTTTTCTGTTTGTTTTTCACACCGCTTTTATTTCACAGCACTTCATTTTATAATATATCGTGCATTTAATATTATATATATATATATATATATATATATATATATATATATAAACATATATATATATATAAACATATATATATATATACATATATATATATATAAACATATGTGTACATATATATGTATATATATATATATATTTATTTATAAAATACCTCTAAACACCTAAGCACGAGGTTTTTTACTTTAAAACAACATCTGATATGGATATAGATGGATTCGAAAATACGAGTGTTATAAGTAAATATCGCATATATATCGACCAGTTCTCGCGCTTGAAATAAGGACATATATGAGAGAATTAGAAAGGATTCGGACAAAAATATGCAACCGTAAATTGTCTATCGCATTTAACGAAATATATATATATATATATATATATTAGTTTCATTCTACTTCAGTCGAAGTTCTCAGAAATCATAGTCCCCTTCCTTTGACTTACACTGGATCTTTATATGGGATACATAGATATTCGAATAATCTATCAAAGTGATCCACATCTGTCAAGGTTTGAGTTAGTAAAGAAGTTAAAAACATTAACGTTCCTCCCCCAAATTGGCCTTTTTACTATGTTATAGTATATATTTCTTGTGGTCTCTTGTTCCTACCGGTCTCCAGGACAAGAGTTTATCTAGTCTAATATAGTATTTAAGTGTCATTTTTCGAGTTAACATTATTCTGAGAATGGTTTCATCCCTCGTATTAGCCAGTTTAAATTGTGTAGAGGGGATTTTATTTAGGCTTCGAATACAATGCTATTTTGAATATTTGGCCATGGTGTACTTGTACATTGAATATCATCATGTATTGTTTTGCTGCCACACTTTTGTACAGAAAGACGGGAGACGCTCGAGGATTGTGTCTAGTAAGTAATTCATATGTATGTATATGTTTGTTGAAATTGTGTAATAATTTTATCCAATGACTTATTAGATTGAACAAATCGTGTGCAGGCTACTGTTACAATTATTAAGAATAAAAGTAGTTTAACTTTTAAATTAACTTAAGAAAGCATGTACTATTGATAGTAATTAATAAAAATAATCAATTTATTGCACTAATCAAATGACATTTGAAATAATCAATAAACATTTATCAATTTATACTCGTATATTTACTTCTTTTCATGCACTGCATTCTAAATGATCATCTAAATGATCATCTTCTTATAATCTATTAATATACTAGATCAGTCGTTGATTTTACTTATATCTCGAAACAAATTATAGTTAATTGTACAATTACTTCCCTGGGACCGATGATTTGAACTCCTTAAAAAGGTTTAGTTTGATAATTACCATTGTCTATCTTTTCTCTCGTGATACCGAACTCTTCAAAGTACTAAGCTAAAAAAAACTGTGACATGGAAGAATTGATCGAATCTTCTCTTCGTTACACGGGCTACTCAGCACACAATTTTGAATACTTGAAATGTTGACTTAACATTTTCTATTAATAAGGGATACTATGCGTCAGTTTAGATGACGCCCAAACGCTACCACTGTTACTATTGTACCATGGTACTTAGTATGAAACAGTATAAGAGGGACTAATGTACTATGGATGGAACTACTATATTACTTTATTACTTTATCACACTATATGCAGGTAATGTATATCCGAAAATAACATTTTAATTTTATATTTTTTTCCGGGAGAGTAGTATAGTATCTGTTCTGTTGTGATGAGTCTACATTCACAGACATTTCCGCTTTCTTTTGGGGCAGTATATAGCATCACCAATTTAAACTAATTTTAATTCATGTTATGTCATAATAAAAATGTAGCACATGTCTTATTTCATTCACTGTACTTCCCCTTTCTTTCGTTTTTACCTTCTCATCTCTAAAGAAAGTTACCGCATTTATATAATGATTCTAGATAACACCTGACCCGTTGTGTCAGTATTCTTTTTTATATCATTAAATATATAATTTATTTTCTGATGATGATCATTTGTTTTTATCCGCTGGTCATCTATCATATTCTCACCCTTTCTTTTACCCCTAAAGAAAATAACATCATTTATATGACCCATTGGGTCAGTATTTCCTTATTTATATAATATTGATTACTAATAGAAATTTTGTATATGTCTCTAAACTATATCATTACTTCTACTAAAGTAGCATGTGCTCTCTTTTAATGTGTAATTATGTTTACTATACTATTCCAGACTAATGCATTATTTCTTAATGCTCAATTTAGAGGGTAGTGTAGTATTTGCCCTATTATCTTTATATTATCCTCACATACATTACCTCTTCTTTTTCGGGAAAGGTAATACAGTATATGTAATGTGCTCCTACTTTACTTGGGGGTGAGAAGTTTAACATTTTTCTATTGTCAGGAGGCAATTCTCCCGAGCATTACTTTCTCTTTTAGGCTGTATGTTATTTATGTTCGTTTGTCATGTAAGCATATTTGCAAGCATTACCTCCTTCTTTGCGCCAGTCTGGTAGGTTTTCATTGTACATAATATTATCCACACACGCTAAGGAAAATATGTAATCGAAGGGGGAAAATATATTTGCAAGTAATTATGATAGCAATTATTTTTGTCCATCGAATAGTTTTACTGGGTACCTCTATGAAGAAGGTACTACATTTTGAAGCTGGTGATAGGGGAGTTTTCCTGTATGTTGTGTGTATTGTTGTTTTTTAATTGCTATTCAACTTGTTTTAAGGTATGTGAAATCATATTTTCTGGAGCGTTTTTATATAAAATTTTGATATAAATCCGATAATAAATATCTAATTACAGATTGCTAAACTCTATTTCCTATATAGTTAATAAAAACAGCCTCAAATTACCAAATTCAAAGCCAACCAACATATTCGCTATAGGCCAGTACTTACTGGACAACCAACATAGAAAGATCGTTTTAAAATTACCATTGTTCAATCTTTCTACCGAAATGTTTTTTTTTTCTGGAACCTTAAGGCGATCGTGTGCACGTAAGAGGAATTAGTGTTATTCAACGAGCAGAACTTTGACGTCACTTGAAGACTTTCTTTTTATGGTTAAAAAGTTAAAATAGATATTTTCAGGAATAATTGTTTTATTTAAAAGTTTCTTCATTTTAATATGTGCATTTAGCATTTGAATCGAAGATGTCAAATGTCACAGACAAAAAGAATGAAACTGATGAAATTAAGTCGTTTTTATATAAATTTGACTTTCCATAAATTCAACTTTGAAAATATTTACTTCAAATAACCGTGAATCAAAAAAGTTTCCACTATTCTGATTTGGGATGCTTAAAAAGATTGCAATTGATTCTTTTTGCCTATAAGCGATTGCTTATACAAATGGTGATATTATTATAGGGACTCAGGGTTTGTGTTGTTGATAATCTTTTAGATATTATCTTTATGCAAGTTTAATGCCTATAGACTGAGACGCTCTCACCGGGGAATTTCGACGTGACCGAACTTTATTATTTTCTGAGGTAGCTATTATCGGTTATAAACGCCCTTCTTGCGTTAGAAATTGTCACATTGCGCACTAAGCCATCGACGAGAGGCAAATCAATAACAATTATTATAGGTTATTTTCATTATTCTTTTAGTCAAATTTGTGTATGCCATTTTTTCTCCATCACTCCAGTAAATCGAATCTACTTTTGTACAGCTAGCTCAATCTTGCCATACTTTCAGTCGGCCTGCCAACTAAAATACACAAAATGGCGACCAAATCAGTAATAGCGTTGAATGACCTATGCCGTTCGCTGGGAAAATTGGAAAAAACGACACCGATATATTTTTTCAGATAAAAATGTATTGTTGTCGTCTAGAGAGACGATTGAAACTTTTTCTGATAAAACATCCGCGAGTATTTTATAGTTAAACAAGGGTAACGCAATCACACCATCACATTTCCTGAAACGGTATTGCTATGAACAGCGCATAAAATATAAGCCCACATCAAAACTAAACTCTCAGGTGCACTGACATTTTCCTGTTGACAAACTATTTTTGATTACGAGGTGAAAATTACGTCAACTGATTACTGAAATATATTTCAAAATTACACAAGTGAGCTTTAAACAATATTTTTACAGACACAACGCATTTTTCTTTAAATTGTATTACCATTTATAAAGGCCTACGCAAATGAAATTAAGTTTCAGCAAACTTTGTGCTTCGTCAGGGCCAACAAATACTAATTAAACTAACATCTTACAATAGGTATGAAAGACACGGAACTATGAATAAAAGAATTATCAAGCTACACGACAGGTAATAAAATGTACAAAACCAGCATCAACACATTAATATTAGATAAATGTAAGGGATGATGGTCTATCTATAGTTAGAAATACTACAATATGCAAAGCTAAGAAAATGAAAATACACACAACCATGATAAATTTAGAACTTTAAGCGGGGAGTATGGATTGAATCAAAATCGAACACAAATTAGACTTAACTTCTGATCCCACCCTAATCGCATATAGGTCAGAAAGAAAACTCATACCTGCTGTGAGTACATCTTAATTCAAATCACCTATGTCTATTATTAAGCATACTCCTATATCTATAAGCAATTAAATGAGAGAAAATTCCTCTAATGACGAAAAAAATAATCACGTTAGTAATACCTATAATACCTTATTGCAAAACAGTGGCTATAACTATACTAAACGTACATATAAAGACATCAATAATAGAGATATTAGAAGAAAAAAATAGAAGCCGGAAAATTATCTGGTTACACATAATCCGAAATTGGCCATAAGTTTCTTACTGTTTAAAACCTGCATTCAGCTTGAATATTTTATATTACTAGTTGTATTTCTTGTGTACCAATTGTAATATTTTATTTGTATTATTATATTTCGATCCGGACGAATCACTAAGTCTTTGTAAGGTAATGCCATTTGCGTAGGCTGTTCTAAATTTTCATGAAATAAATATTTTTAAAACACTACTTAGTATTTCAACTTTTCGAAATTAATATTGGTTTTCAGTTCATTTTATTAATATATCTAGACTTGTTTAATTAATATATATATATATATATATATATATATATATTTATATATATATATATATATATATATATATATTTATATATATATATATATATATATATATATATATATATATATATATATATATATATATATATTTATGAAGCAATCCAACAAAAGATATAAGCGTCAACTAATATCTTATAATTAATGAAACATCCGGATAAAAACTGAAGCTCAATATACTGGATAGAGCATTAATATTATAATATAGAATGAAGAAATAAAATCAAATTTTATTAGAATTCAATGTTCAAGCAAAGTTTCTTAAAGTCCTTAGCTCATGAGTTTTCAAAGATAATTGATACATTTGATGTTATATATTTTTATGTATTTTTGTATATATTTTTATATATTTTCAAAGTTTAATGTTATTACCTGTAGTGGTATAACTGCGGTAATGGTCCTCTGAGGAGAAGAATTATCTTTGAAACTCATGATCTAAAGACTTTAAGATATTTTGCTTGAACTTAAATTCTAATAAAATTTGATTGAAACCTTATTTTATTACTTCATTCTATATTATAATATATATATATATATATATATATATATATATATATATATATATATATATATATATATATATTGTTATATTCACACAGAAATTTAAAGTGACTTTTTCCGCTTCGCGTTCGTCTCTAATTAATATCAGTACATTTCTCGAAACGCCCGACTTATACTTTGTTGTCCTCAATTTTTGTCAGGAATCTGCCATCCTGATTACTATCTAAGCACATATTCTGATATTTCTACCATTCATCCTTTTACGGTACATGAAACAAGATGGCGAGGAACATAGACACATTATTTTTTGTAAATATTAACATATATATATATATATATATATATATATATATATATATATATATATATATATATATATATACATACATTTTTTTCAATTAGCTTTAAAAATTTCATGGACTTATCCTTATGAATTTTGGAGCATATATATAGATAATCCGGTAAGCTACATGGGTTTTGTCATTGCTCAGTCCTTTCCACTACACTTCCAGTTAAAGCGTCCGGTCGTTAGCAGCGAACACTCCATAATAAACAGCTGGGTTGATAAGACAAATTGATTAGCAATGGCTTTTGAAAGATGCAGAGACCGCTGAAATTTAAGAAATATAGAGGAGACTTGTTGTCATACAGTCTTCAGAGAACATATACATAATTTATAAAACATCTAGAGGAATACAACATCGGCGTCATTAAGAACCCTTAATTGATAATTGAAAATAATTGTGTTGATATATTCAAATATGAACTGAATGAGCGCTGATGTAATATCTGACGTTCTCCTCTTGCGGTATGGAACCCGGTGTTTTGTTGGTAGGATTTTCAGTATGACTTTTAACTTCATGATATATATATATATATATATATATATATATATATATATATATATATATATATATATATATATAAATAAATGTTTTGAGGAACAACATTTATGAATACATTTAAAAAGAATACGCGTAAATCTCTCTAAGGCTTTTTCGACTATCATCTCGTCAGGAGAAAATCGATAGTTTTAATTAATAATAACGTCGAAAGAAAGAGCAAAATGGGGAAATTGAGTGTGCCAAAATTAACGTTAAAGCGATTAAAATTCAATTTAATGATTTCGTTAAAAGTCGATTAAAAGGCACTACGTTAGGGGTTAAAAAAAAATGGGAAGGAGTTCAAAGTTCCCCAAAGAGATTAAGCGATCTTACAAATTCCTTCTGCCGGCACAAGGCAGGTTTTCGAATAGCAATAGAGACAGATTCCAATATTTTCAAATGGTTCTTGGAATCTGCTCGATGCAAGACCTCAAAACGGTCTATTTTATAGCCACTGGCACAGCTAGGGGTTTCAACCAAATGCTGGCCAATAGCAGAGTCCAAAGAATTCTAATCACTTTAACGTTAATTTTGGCACACTCAATTTCCCCATTTTGCTCTTTCTTTCGACGTTATTATTAATTAAAACTATCGATTTTCTCCTGACGAGATGGTAGTCAAAAAGGCCTTAGAGAGATTTCCGCGTATTCTTTTTAAATGTATATATATATATATATATATATATATATATATATATGTATATGTGTGTGTGTATATGATAATTCAGTAAAATACAACATTTGTTACAGACATAATATGTTTAATAGTCATGCTCCCAAAACTTTGACACCAACATTATTTGTCATAACATACCCATGTTTCAGAAATTTCAATTAATTATCACAATCATAGCCGAGAAAAAAATACAATTAAACAAATGCTATCGTTATTTATCAATCGTTCTATTTACCAATTCGATACAGACAATATTCAATTGAATTGTTCAATAATTATACACACATGCAAATAAACACTTTGGAAACCTTTTTTTCCAATCAGACCGGTTATATACGTGGAGTCAATAGAGATCAAACCATATACATAATGAGTAATTAAGTTTTTGAGGAGCCAAGTCATGCGTAAAAAATATTTTATCATAAATTATACTCCAATAAATCAAGTTTTATTTTAGAATAAATAATCTCGCTAGTATTAGCCGTCTTTTGAGCCGTAAAATGACGAAACGCGTGTTCGTAGATAATTATTTTTATATGGAGAGAATTATTGGGAATCACTTTATGTGAAATACGACTCAATATTCGAACTTATCAATTTTTAATGCTATCCTAGACATAAAACAATATCTGTTTTTCTCTTGGATTAGCTTATGTGAAGAATTTATAAACTGTAGCGAAACTTAATATGAACTAGATAAAGCCTACTTCACACACACATTTTTTTCAATCAGACTTGTATCATACTGTCGAATGTTTCTTAACGTTGTGACTATATATATATATATATATATATATATATATATATATGTGTGTGTGTGTGTGTGTGTATGGGGGGGGGGTTCGGGTATATCTGCGTGTATTCATACATATTTGTATTTATATGGATGAAAAATGATTATATTAGTATGCATGGAAGTAATCGTGAAAGAGGAAAAGTTGAAAATGATTATTATATATTGACATGAATTCCAAACAAGAAATGTTCTTGTCTGCCAGCATGATGGTGGACAGAAACATCCTCTGGCGACCGGCATGATTGGAATGTCATCCGAACCACACAGACAAAAGTGTCTTCCGCGTGCACAACCGATCGATTCCTTCATAATGAACTTTGCATTAGTAATGGACTAACGGCGATCCATCACTTACAATACAATCAAAATCCAGATGCGACTGAATCAGCAGCAGCTGCGATAATTACTGTTGTGCGCATGCGTGGAATGGTGTGTAGTTCCGCACGGACTTCATTTATATGAATGTGTGCGGCTGTTTATGCATGCTCATTCCCTGGGTGATGTGTACATTTAAGTAAATTATATAAATATCATTGCATGGATATATTCAGCTTTTGTAAGGTTAACGCAAACATACAACTATAAGATATATTGTTCATACCGTAACACACACACACACACCCACACACACATATATATATATAAGCACACACACACAAATATATATATATATATATATATATATATATATATATATATATATATATATATATATATATATATATACAGTCATGCATATAGATATTGTTTCTTAGTATTCCCAGTTCTTCAGTGCGACAAGACCAGCTAGTGTTTCAAGCCTGGATCGAAACTCAACCGCCGAGCTAACAGTAGGCGTATCTACCCCTGCGCTATCACACGACACGGGCTTAATTCTCAGTGTAAACATCGTCAAGTACCGGGAGCTCGAATTGTTTTCACTTAATTAGCTATTCCTTAAAGCTAGTTGAAGATTGCGGTTTCCTTACGAATAAGATCTACCTTAGAAAAAGAGCTTCATATAGTCATCAATATCCAGACTCTTTTGCTGTATCACAGATCCTCAGAGCGGCTAATATATATATATATATATATATATATATATATATATATATATATATTAGACAAATAATTGTCAGACAGCGGGTACAATTAATTCCCCGAACATAATAGTTGAACACTACTTTGATAAAAATAATATATAATGATATGTATATGGAGAAATAATGCTTATATTATTACAATTATGTCTAAAATGTTTATAGATATTTTAGTTACTATTAATTACATAATTCTAAATCTAGAAAATGTATAGAATTTATATCTGAAGATCATGGTGTCTTAAAAGAGAATTAACATCCAGGGACTTTTGCTTCATTGGTTGTGAATGCCATATGTATCAAATTAAATGCAAATCTGATATATTTGAATTTTAAAATAGGAGGATGGGTCTCTTAAATCAGTTAAAAATACATCAATTAAACTTAAATGTAACCAGCATAATGACCGGTTAATTATTTTAAGTGTGTGTGCATACAACTAAATATACATATCTCTGTTCATATATATGTTGTGATACCTACCTTACGGACTACACGATTACTTCCACGGCGCTATAAATACCAGGAGCACATGTCTCTCGGTGTTGGGAATGAGTCATGCACATTTATATATATATATATATATATATATATATATATATATATATATATATTATAATATAAAATGAAGTATAACACTGGCAGTACAACTCTCTTTATATACTGTATCTTTATTTTCATCAATATACTCTGTTTCACTTACTCTCGAGTTCGTGTATTTTTTCCGGTCATGTAACAGGTCCACAACACTGGCGACGAGAAATATAAAGGGACTTTTATTGTAGAAGCTTGAAAAGAATGAACGTGGAGAAATCAACGGCGCATTTACCCGATAAACACCAAAGTCTAAAATACAGGTTTTATCGCCCCTCTCCCCCAAAAAATCGTAAATTGGATGTTTATTTGCCAAATTGATTTCCTCATTCTTTATTTCTTACGGAGAAACCAACTCATTTTCTCTCAAAGAAAATAAAATCAGTGATTTCATTTTTTCTATTCCGGCACTATGTGATTTTTTTAACAAGAAAGAAATACATTTGTACCATAATTATGAACCTTATTAATACTGCTGACTAAAGTGCTAAACGAAAAACAACTATTACGTGAAAAACTTACTAAAAAGTGATTGTCTGTCGACAAAAGGTTTTATAATTGTTTTCTCTTTTATAACTGATTCTACGTTAGCAGGGTTATATAAAATCTCATATTTCCACAATCCGTAATCTATATAGACACATCTAAACATGGAAGATGTAAAATCAACCATGGTAGAACTCGTTGAATACCAAATACAACAACAATCTGATAACGAAGAAAGATTTTAAAAGCTTCTACTTGAATAACAACAAAAAACAACGAATACATACCGGAACAAAATAAAGAAATCGAAGTCAAGCAAAAAAACAACGTAAAAATACTTCTTTAACAAAATTAAAAAAAAAAAGAATTACCACAAGCAATGTCGAATTGTGATCAAAATGTCAAAAACGAAAATTATTTTAGTAGATATGCGTTTAAAGTACAATTGACAATTTCACGTATTCCCAAGATGAAAACAAACACTTCTCTTCATATATAACACGGTTTGAGGATCTATACAAAACAGATTTTGAAAACTGGGGAGATATTTATAAGCGTTCGTTTTCTGCTCAGAAAATTAGGGATCACCGAACATACAGAATCCCTGGACTAAATCTTACTCCGAAGAACCAGCGACTTCACTTTTTCTTAAGCTATTAAAAATTTCACGGAATTATTAAGCCATAAAACTGCCCAGTTCCACAAAAGGTAACGGTTCATCAACTTAATCTGACAAGAGAGCTAAGACTCTCAGGTCAATTGTTAATAAACACTGTGATTATTTAAACTAGCTGAACTTAGCTCGGATAAGTTTAAATGCTTAATGTTTGTGCATGGAGATGTATCATCCAAAGACACAGAAAGAGTCAAGAACAAGAAAGAAAGTGAGCGAAATATTACATTGCATGAAATAGCCGAAGACTGCCAAATATTTGTCAGTGTTAAACACGATTCTAAATATATTTAAGGGTCAGGCATTTCTCACATAATAAATATACGTCAGAAATCTCATTTCAACTTTCTTTTCAACCGAATAGAGACATTATTTCAATGCTCCTACAAAAACCAGCCATCACAATAAAAAAACAGGAAAATTAACCGCCTAGCCTTTGTTCCGTTGTGAATCACTTCATTGGGTTATAGATTGGCAATGTCGTTTTAAAACCTGCCCCACTTGTAATAAAGTAGGACACAAGATTACACATTGCACAACGAATAGAGGAAATAAAAGTCCTATTAAACCCACAAATCAACGAACAGGACGATATAAATATAAGAAAGTACTTACAGGTAAAAAATCCTGAATAAAAAGGTCAAGTCACAACTAAATTCGTGTTCAGACGTGTCGATAATTAACATGCATGCATGGAATATCCATACAAAACAACAACAAAATAGTCAGAATGGTTACTTGTGAAAAATTAAATTCAAGGGTGGAGCTATTTCCAACGTTACATTAAACGGTACTACTAACAAATTGAAAATGATCGTATTAAAACACCAACAATATATCTGTCACATACTGAATGCAACAGTTCAATCCGTGGGATTTACCAACAAAAATGTTTAGCGAGAAAATAAAAAAAACTATATAAGTAATTAGAAAAAAAAACATTTCTGAAGTTTTTTTTCCGGCGGTCTAGGTAAATGTAAAATGATGTCAGCAAAATATTAACTGACGAGAAGATTCCTTTTCCAGAAGCCAGCACCTTGGCAGAATCCAGAATTTTGGCAGAAGCCAGAACGTTGGCAGATACATAGAACTATGTAGACATAAACACAAATCCGAAACAACCATTAACATGAAAATATCAAGTATGCGAAAACAACTTACAGGGAATGAACATTGAAGAATTCTTCTTTTTAATGGATGATATAAGAAACTTGTTGCTAGAAATTAAATGGATTATCAATACCTCAACCACAAGAAAACAACACCAATTTTCAGGAAGAAGAATAAGTTATGGGTACCATATACCACATTTTTGGTATACATATACCCAAAGCAGCCAGAGAACAGCGGCAATCAAAACGAAACATCGATATTAATTCCAAAATGAAAATGATGCTAAGACTCTCTCGGAATGATGCTGTCTAGGTAAATTATACAGAATCATTATCCTCTGTTTTATTTATTGTCACATCGGTACTATCCTAACACTAACACGTGACTCTAAGGTGGTGTAATCCTTGGGATACTAACTAAAACCACGTATTGCAGACTTATAAGTTTTATTAACTGATTTCTCTACTGGAAAATTCATGAAATATAAAACGATCAGTCCTCTTTAAAATCAGTGTGAGCTTCCAGTTTCGCTAATTACTTGTTTAATGCAAGAGAACAACATAATAAATATGTTTCACTTCATGAACATAAATGAGTTTAACTTTTACTTACAAAACAACACACCATTTTCTATCAGACATTCATATTTTTATGTGATTATATAGAGAAGGAATCGACACATACAAGTAAAGCCTACACTCGAAAGACAATCACACATCAGATATTATTTCACTAATGATTTCAAAAACACGACTGTCTCTATTATTTTAAGGAAAGTAGATAGCGAGAGATAAATATGACTGATTACATGAAATTGAAGAATCGGAATACGAACAAACGTGATTTTACATTTATTTAGAAACTAGCAAGACCTTTTTTCTCGGCGTTTCCCGGGAAAATGTAAACACCATAATGTAACTAAAAAATATAAGAATTAAAGTATTAATTCTGAAAACAAAATCAGGAAAGAATACATTTTAGTGTAAGTAATTTGGGTTATTAATACAGAAATAATCTATGTGTTAACGTTGACCGAGAAGACTAAAGATTTAATTAAATAAAAATAAATGTTAGATTGTCAATAACACACTTCTTAAAGGATCTATTTCATTATAAGTAATTTTAGTGATTTAAATAAGATTGTTTACATAAGTATTTATAATTTTAAATCAAACAAAATAGATTGTTCTTCGTTTTATGTGACTAGGTTCTCCCTCTATTATTTTATAGTAACCTAATTAAATTATATGTCACTAACTTTTATTAATTACAGTCAAATCCGCTCGGCGTTAAAGTAACACAAATAAACAAATATCAATCATCATTTTTAATGTCGCATGTTTGTTAAAAATACTATATATAATTAATGATTGTTAGCGAGAAGTAGGTATGTCCTTACCAGCGCTTGGTAAACAAAGATTAAAAAAACGTGTGAAAGCAGTAAATCGACAGACATTTTCGAAGGTTTTAACGGTTTTGAGTAACGTGTGATCTATTTGTGTTAAAGATGAAATATTTTATATGTGACTCTAATAAAGAAATGTATATTTTTGGGCTAAACGCATGTTTGATAATAAAAACATATATAATAGATGAGTTTAAGCGAGAAGTATATGTGTTCATACCAGCGCTCGGCAAAAATAAAAACAGAGGAAAACATGAGTGTGGAAGCCAAAACATCGACAGACACTTCGAAAATATTGTCCTAAAAACAGAGCCAATACTGAATAAATTCTGGTCGATCTTGCTTAAGAAGAAATCCTCTTAGACTAAGGTGATTTTGATTTTGTTTAAAGAACGGAATTTTCTACTAATAATAATGAAAATAGGGTTTAAATACTTAAATACTGAATTTTTATAAATAAGCTAAAGGATTATCAATGAAATTTAAAAAATCAATGTTTTCTCGTATGTTAAATAAATATTTTATACAGAAAATATTGTTCTAATAATTGTCTAATATTCGTACAGCATAAATGTATTTTCTGATTTTTTATGGAGTCTTAACCCGGTAAAAATGTTTAAGAAACGGGCAAAGTGGTTTTCTTACGATTCAACTGATGTTTTACATTTTTAGCTGGATTTCAGCTCGCTATGTAAGATAGTATCCTTCATTCTTGGCGTTCTTAGATAGAATTTGAGGAGATTTGTTAAAATTTGAGCACAACAGACTTGTTTGCTACACAAATGTAACATGAAATAACCCTCACTATTTTATTATTCGGTCATTTGTTATGTTTCGATTGAAATTATTCGAAAGAATTAAACAACCACAAAAAAAGAAATTTCTAAAAAAAGGAAACATCTGTATACGTCAGCCACGATTTTTATGCGATTAACATCGCTAAATTATTTCCCTGAAAAGCAATTTTTAATTTTACCTTAGAATAAATCAAAAACAAATTGAATACAAAATATATAGTCGTAGAACAAACGCAACACATATATGCAGTAGACGTAGTAATATATTTAATAATTGCTTTTATTTTGTATCTTAAAATATATTTTTCTGTATAACTATTATGAATAAAAGGTTAATTTAAGCAACAAAACAAAGTATAATTAAAACAAAGAGTGCACTGCAGGAAACACATCCAGTTTCTTAAATTACTAAGCATTTACTTTATCTAACAAACTGGAATCTCCAAAAAAGATAATAATATAAATGTATTACGTGAAACGTAGTAATTCCATTCAGCTCATGCAAATAATAGAATAGAGACACGGGTATTCCATTCACTCATATCTCATTGTAACCTGTACGCAATTTAGAATCACAGCAATAAATAAAACAATTATTGTTTTGTTTCATTTGTTTTCTTTTTGATATATTAACGAAATTATTCATGATAGGTATTAATAGCAAAAAAAAAGTAATGTTGCCATACTATTCACTTTCTTAACGAGATGTGTATTGCACATTTACATTTACTCAGCACAAGAGTGTAAACACAGAAGACATAATGCCTTGGTGATTACAATCTTGCAAAAACTTAGCTGAAAAGGACATGAACAACATAAGGGGGTTGTGACGCTGGATGTTTCGGTCTTAGTACCATTAAATGGTACCATACATTTATGTCTTCATTTAACTACAGACTGGAGGCTATTTTCTAAGTATTCAGCCATTGCGCTAAATATGTGCGCGTACGTTTTACACACATCTCGAAAATAGAGCGTGGTATCATCAGCAAATATACGCATCTTGAACACAGTTTCATTAGTAAGATCGTTTATAAAGATCAGGATCAATCAAGTTATAGGATCGATCCCTGCAGTACACCCGCATTAATGTCATGTGTGTTTGATGAACGGCCATCGGAGACAGTCTGAATCTTTTTTTTGGCTAGGAAGGGTCTGGTTATATTAAATATTCGTCTAGTGATACTATATGAATTAATTTTCACGAGAATATTTGTATGCCAGGCCCTGTAGAAAGTGTTTAGTATATAAAACGCTTGCTTCGCCTGCCTAGTTTAGTGTATGACGATATGTGCGTTCAGAAATGACCGTTCAAATACCCGCAGTAAAATGTGCTTACTCAAATCACTACTGATGGACTTATGTAGTCTCTGATGTATTTTGAATCTGTCTGTTTGATGTATGTCAACATTTTCAGTAACGGCTGTTCAGCTTGAGGTCGAGACTTTAGGGATGGTATCAAACATGATCAGCGTTCTCGAGTAGGCTATGTCAATCCGTCACACAGACCATAAGTTGTGTGGTATAGAATTGATCAAACAATGAGACGTGCTGATCCTTAAGATCTGGGCGGCGGGTCGGAAAAGTGAGTCTCTGGAAGTGAGTGTGCAATTGAAAAACTATGGGTGCTGTTTACATCTACTTCTATATAGATCGAAAATCCAAGCCAATTACGGGAGTGGAGATTAAATGAATAAATACATGTATTTGGGCGTTCAGATGTAAAGAGGGTGCTTCATCTATGCTATAAGAAACAAAGTGAATAGGGTACAGTCCTTGGTCGAGGGAGAACGGTAGATTACATGAAAGTAACAAACGCTCTGTTTTAAAGTTAATATAAAACAAATATAGACCTTATCTACTCATTGTAGTCGATGGTATCTAGTCAATGAGAGAGTGATACAAATATTAAGTATGACTTCTTCCGGTTACGTGATAGGTATCTGGTCATGTGAACACAATTAAAATGGATTGACGAGTTTAGGTTTGTTTCAGTTAGTGCTAGGATATTTGGGAAGTTTACCAGGAAAAAGGAGTGTAAGACATCGATGTCGTTGCTCAAATATCATATATCTGTAAAGGCAACCCTTAATAGAAGAGATGATGTGTTATTTTATGTGGGCGTCTGGTTTGGACTTTTTTTTGTAGTGACATAAGTAGATATGTTATATAGTCGGTAAGGCAAAGTGGGGATGCCTATTAGATGCCAGTAAGCTCACACAAATAGCATATCAGCGGAGTATTCGCCTGTGGAGTTGTGGCCTCGGAAAAACCTACAATAGATAATTACAGGGTCCCTTTCTATTCGCAACATGGCACTAAATTTTCTCCGATAGTATACAACTTTTTATGAAGCAGCCTCTCTCTTCGTTACAAAATATAAAGGGCTCTTGTACTACTAGTCAGCAAAAGCGGGCGGACAAGCTGTAAAACCTGTACCCTCCGAACAAGAGCGGACCAGGCTTGTGATCGGGAACTAAGTGGTAAGCGAGTGTCTCCAAGTTTCCCAGGCAGATACAAAGAAAGACGGCGGTCATTGTCCTAACCAGAAAATAAAACCAAGCAGTGGCATTAAGGGTACTCTTTGATATCATCTCGGCGCTTGGCTAATAGACACAGAATAAGTACTAATGCCTGGCAATACACAAAGTCTATCAACATCTTAAGCAATTCTATATTATAAAACCGGAATTTTGTTCAAGTCTCTAACTTTAAGAAGTTCGTTAACAAAAAGTAAGATCTGCTTCATCCAGTAGTTTAGTGTCAAGAAGTATGAAGTCAGTAATCGCAGTTTTTATATCTGAGTTTTCCTTCTCCTACGAGAAGATAAAACACATATATAAAATCTGCGATATATCGCCTCGCAAGATCTACGAGTATATCTCATTACGAAGGGGTTATTCCGCGCCTGGGTACTGTGTCAGGTATTTCTCTATTACTGACAATAAACATTTTCCTATCGAATCACAAGCTTTTGTTTTACTGCAGCATAACATATCCTAAGACTGAGATTTTAGCCTTATGTTCAGCAGCAATTCAATATATTTAATTGTGCACCCCTTTTCCCAAGTAAGAGAAACAAGCAAAAATCAGAGATAGCGAATCTGGACTGAAAAGAAAGTCTGACAGCAGCTCCCTATTTAAGTTGGTGATATTTCTACGGTTTTAGATTTAAAATGGACCTGTTAAAAGATGATCGCTGTTGATTGCTTCCCTACTGGTTGTTAAAATATTCCTATTTGTAAACAGTGTTCTACCTAAGAATGCTCCTGTGTACACATCTGATACCCTGCTACACACCTTAGGAAATTGACATTTCTCAGCCACTATAAATATTAAGACAGAAAAATTCGAACTTAAAACATTCGATATCATTTTGAATAAAATATAAACAAATATATATGTAAAATAACAACAGAATCAATTCAGTGCGAATCTGTGTTTAGATTTATAAAAACTTTTTTTGAAAACGAAATATACTTATTTATTTGTTTCACTAGTCTGCCACGACTTATAAAGACGAAAAGTTACTTGAGGGTAGATGTTAATACATTGGATTTATCGTCAGTTAAGTGATGAAGACTATAATACAAGGATTACCAATGATGAATGCAATGGACAGAATTTGATTGCATATGACGACGTTTTTCGACACTTATTTGTAATCAATACATTTTTAAATGATCAAGTTGTAGTCTGCCTGAAAGCAATACCGTGGTAATATTTTCTTCGGATGGTAATATCTTTAAAATGAATTTTGCTAAGGAAATAACGTTTGATGGAGACACATGAAAAAATAAATGAAAGTTCTAGTCAATTTTTATAAGAGGATGAGTTCTTTATGTGAATCCTGTAAGAGGAGGAACTAGAAATGTATTTCGCTAAAGAAAACACGCTATTTATTCTATGACCCTACTTTACCCATTGAAGTGGGAACATTTGCTAGTATGATAATTTTGATTAAGTCGTGTTCGAATTAAAAACAACGAAATATATATTTTACTCTATTTTTTAATATAATTTTATACTGATTGTCAATTTTTATAATTTGTATCTTTTTTATAATTGATGTTTGCCATGTATTTCTTTAGTTATAATGTCGATTGCCCCTTTTATCTCGGATATGAACGTCGATAGATTTCGCAGCGTTAGTGTAGATTGTTATGGAGATCTTGACATTAAACAGGCATCTCATTTGTTTAGGAATAGAAAATTAACGTGATTCTCTTGATTCTCCTCTCACTTCCAATAATGTTCAATTTCTGTTCAGATTTCTATATTCCTTTATTTTCGATGGGATACAGTTAATTCTTTTTTCACTTTTCGCTTCTTTTTACTTTATCCATATGAGGTCAACGTTTATGTAACGTCTAATAATGTTCTCCTGTATGTCGAAGTTAAGTAATGTGGACTGTGGGTTAACCCTTTTGTACAATATAGATTATTTATAGTTTCTTGCTATACTAACACTGACTCAGTCAACATTATTTACTTCAAGCATTTCTTTTACTTTCAAATGCTAAACAATACCTTAGCTCTTGTATTAAGTTACGTTTGAAAAAAATGTTATAATTGTCATAATTAACAATAGTTTAAAAAAATGTTAACAAGTACTCTGTCACTTAGGTTTCTATGTATTTTGTCACCCCGATCCCTCGATGTTGATTCCATCTTTCGTCTAATATTTTATATATCTTTGTGAGCACTGTTGCGTCCCTGTGCTAGTTTTGTAGGCACTCCAATAGAATGTGCTCACACGTACTATATGCACTTTTTCCCCATCGACGTAAATATCACCGTTAAACCCGAACATTTGCAAAATACCACCCTTTACTGTTGAGGTCCACAAATACCGGAATGCTGTCTACTCTAATAGCTTTCTTTATAGAAATACTTGCATTTGGAATAACTTCCGGTATTCCTGTTGCTCCGACTGCACTGAAATGTAGACATTTAAATGTAATGTGAACAGCATGTCGCTTAACAATTCCACATTTAGGATGTCCTTATTAATCTAGTTTCTATTCTACAGTAGCCCCGTGCGTTTGATTGCCAATGTTTTTTTTTGGCGGTGAATATAGGTTAAGAAAACACATGATTTAATTCTTCTTAATTTTATTTGCAATGTATTGTTCTTCTTCTACGCACACACGTGCATTCTAAACTTGATCCACTGAGTGTTGCCCATTTAAACCAATGATCTCTGAGGGTCTATCAATTCCTTTCCTTTTTTCTCATTCTATCACATTTATATTCTATCTACGTATTTTTTATAGTTATATGCATGCACCGTCTTAAGACGACTTGTTCAATACTAACCAGATATAACATTTATTACATTATTTCATTTGCTAAACAATATCACATACTTGTTTGCAGGTTGCATCATGAATTCTGATTCTGCTTGGTTTTTATCTAATGAATTAGGCGGTCTCTGGGAAATAGCCTCCCACAGGCATCTCGAAGCTATCGGTAACACCCACTAGCTGTTAACGTTCCTGATTTCACAGCAAATACACTAATATATGTTTTTGTTCAAATACTTCCGCTTTAAAACAGTTTCGTTAAGTGATATACATATTTCTGTTTTGTTTGCAAATGGCTGCCTACATAGAATCGATATGCAAGTGCTATTCATATTCTTAGCTTTCTATTACTGCAAAAATGCTACCGTACATATTAACTAATACAATAATAATACATTTATTTATATACGTATAGGAACAGCTGAAGTAGGTGTTCGTACCAGACGGTGATACGTTCTTGGCGTCAGTCCGACAGTGACTGTGTTGCTGTCTTGCTGACGTATGATGCTGTGTGGTTCTAAGGTATCTACCATCACAGGCTTCATCTCATTTCTGAGAAGGATTTAGTTTATTGCTAATAGTCTGAAACGCCCTTGTCATAGTATGCCGACACATCTGCCCAAGCAGTTATCCTAGTGTGCTGGCTTTTCAAAACCACACCTGATCTTGTATCTTACCTCTTGAAAAGAAGTTAAGTAAAACACCAAATAACAATTCTGATAGGAATTAATTGTATTTTAATAAATAATATCACATAACAGTTTGCGTGTTCCTTAATAAATTCATATAGTCCTTGGTTTTCATTTACTAGAAAAAAACTGTCTTGTAGGAAACGGCAACGTGCGGAATTCAGTGTAAACGTAGTCTAATAGCATACCTTCTAATGCAAATGTTTATATGAATCGGATGTTAGTGAGAAGGGGCCACGTAGATGTTCTATCGTATCGCGCGAAAACATTTGGAAAATAAATTGGTTGTGGCCCGTTTGTAATAGCTGTGTACTGGATATTGAACCCCTCCTTATAGAAGATACGTGGCTTCCGGGAAAAGTTATTACTACTTTACCAGCGGTTTCTAGTGGGGGAGGTTATTAGAAGTAGGTTGTGGGTTTACACTAAGGCAGAGGTAAGACGCTTAGTTGTACAATAAGCCCAACGCCTAGCTCTAGATAACGCAGGCTAAAGCAGAAAAGCGTTTAGAAGATAAACTGACTCTGGCGGTGGTTGGGGAATTCCTAAACTGCAGAATTAACTTAGGTTGCCTTCATCGCTTGGTTAGCGAGCGGTATGAAAGGAATGTAGTTAGAGGTTGGTAAAATTAAATACCAAACGAAAAGTGCTAGGCTGCTGCACGTCGTTGTTCGGATAGCTATATTCGTAATGTGAAAAACCTGGAAAGAGATTACACTTGGGTCGATTCGTGAGGTTTGCGAGGGATCCCGAAACTATCTGGATGTGCGCTTCACCAAAATACTCACACTACCATCCAGGAGCTTGACAGCTATTTAACCGACTCGCCCGCCTGGAGACGACCCGAGTGGCTATCTGTGATGTGGCTTGTTTACAAGGCGCGAGATCATTAATACATTGTAAACAGGTCGACCAAAACAAGTCTTCGGAAATTAATGGTCTGCACAAGAAATTCTACTTGAGGATGTCTCGCATGTGTGTTCCTCATCTACAGGATGTGTTAACCTATTTGTTTACATGGATCCAACCCTGGACAAGTAACCAAGAGTGTTATCACATTTATGAAGAAAAAAAGACCGGCATGGTTGGGAGGACTAAGATGATTTTAGATCCATAAGTTACAGATTTTGGTAGGAGTGCTGGTGAACCCTTTGCATCCGTTCTCAGTGATTTTATTCAACCTTATAAGAACTTTGCAGTGACAGGAAGATCTATTGAAAACGGCTTGCACTTCATTCGCTCGATCATTGATGGAATAGAAGACAGCAAAAAAGCCGCGCTGGTCAATGTAGATCAGTCCAAGGTTTTGATAGAGTCGACCATTGTTGCCTGTGATCGGTTTTCGAGGCTGCCGGTTTTAATCCGGACTTCCGCAAGTAGGCCCCTATAATGTATCGTCTGCCGACGGTAGCAGTGCAAGTTAATGGTAAAAATTGTTCTTGCTTTCGTCCCAGCTTTGGAGCCTTTTCTCCGCAAATTAAAGGACGGGACGGCGAGACCAATTCTGCGCGGCATCGCTGTACCTGGCGGAGGGCGTGTAGGGTTTCCGCGTTCGCTGATGGGGTCACTGTTTTTGTGTCGAGCCGCACGGTAGTTAAGGTACTCGTTCGGTACGAAGAAGTTACAGGGCCCGTAATAGACTGCAGCAAGTTAAACGACCTGCGCTCAGTGCCTAAAGCGGCGAAGCCGAACTTCTAGGTATTTTCAGCCGTTCGTATTGCCCGGTTCAGATCTTTGTCATTTAGTTCAGACTGGGCATCCATCTGGAAATGAATTTCTCAGTAGTTCAGCCAAAGATCAAATAGTCGGTCGCGATTTGGATTCGAGGAAAATGTTCATTTAAAGGGTGTGTTACTTACGTAATTTCCTCCTGTATTTCTATACATTACCTTCTAAGTGTCTAACCCCTGCCTGCAGACGGTCTTTGGTTTTCACGCGCTTTGTGTACACGCTTTTTTGAAAAAGAGGGAAACTGTATGTTAGTTGACAGATCTGCCATCAATGTCTGAGTGAGGGAGGTTTGGGAATGTGGATCTGACAAGTAATAGACATATCGAAAGATTGTCTTTTCTGGGTCGCATTATCACGAAGGATGTTATTTGGTGTTGTGCGAGTAAGAGATCATTTTTACACCTCATACCTGACCCCCCAGTCAAATCCCGTCGTAGACGGCGCGAGGAACAAAAGTTCTACATCGAATGCCGAACCGCGTTTAATGCGCTCCCGTGAACCAAGGCCGTAAAAGTGCCCACGAGGAGATTTTTATCGGGATCTAGAGAAGGGTATCTCTTCGGATCTGCTTTAAAAACAGCTGGGATGTTCGGAAGAGACAAATTCGCTCTCAGTGGAATTGGACGCCAGGACAAAGTTATTACAACAATGTTGAGCTCTCGTTCACCTGGCAATGGTTCTGGAACGCACTGGTCGTTTATGGCAAGCTGATTAAAGATAAAGTGAGGACGGATCATTACTTCCCTCGCTGCGAAGTTAACGAAAGGGAATTGGCTGATTACGCCTTCACTTTTCAGCAAACTTCGGCAACTCTGGGAGTATATTGGTGTGGTAACGGCTCGCATCGATAGATGTAAACGAAGCATTGGCCATCAACAACGTAATTCCGCCGTGGCCTTGGCAGTAACATTTTTTCTAGCTATCCTAGCCGTAGCGAAAATGGTGACGTGGGTTTCACATCTTGAAGAAGTGCATGGGAATGTATATGTTTCTGATCGTGAATGGTCGTCTACTTCAAACGTCAGCTTAAAGTGAAGATCAAATGCATGGGGTTCGATAGGAGGTGGGTCCGCCACACTGGTTTGTGCATGCGTCTAGGAACTGTGCGAGTCTATGCTACATGCAAAAGCCTAGAACACACGACCCTTTGTTCTGCGGAACACATCCCCAAAATTTCAAAGATCTTTAGCTAGTGCAGTAAACGAGTCATGAGATCCTAGAAGGATGCCCACTCCATACATGTATGTATCCCCTTGTCACCTCTAAACTGTTGTATTATATCTTGAAGGACACCATCCATTTCCATATTCAACTCCGATCATCTTTGATTTATTGACATCCCACAGTTGTTTTCGGAGCGGCCTGACACTTAACAGATGGTTGGTAGGGACTTACTAACCTACATTTTTCTTTCGCTTATGACTATTTGTAAATGTTGCCACACTTCCAACGCTTAATATTTGTCAATAAAATATTTTTAAAACAAATTTGGGATCATCTAAGTAATATAAAGCCATACAGTGAATGTAGCATTTTGGTGAGAGTGTCTAGCTTAGAGTAAGTCCAAAAAGTTTTGATAAAATTGGATGACCACTGATCCCCTCTTCCCTAAAACGATTCTAGCTAAGGCAAAAGATGATCTTCATAATTATTGTGTTGGTTTTAAAAAAGGTTGTTTTGAATGTATATTTTTTACTTAAATAAAATAACTGATATCTTTTTTTCAAATTGAATCTCCCTATTTTAAAGAATAACCATGTTAAACAAATCAGAGTCCCTCGTATATCTACTAACTGGTTTACAATCTAACATCAAGATCTCAGGATTGCTGAAAATGTTGTCCATATTAGATTAGTACGCTCTCTGAAGCGCCTTTATTATTAAAAATTTGATGTTTTTTAACCCATATATCATTTCTTTCTTTCGTGTTTATTTATTTAGTTATTTTAATTTTATTTTTAATCTTTTATCATCTTCGTGGCTCATCTAGCAAAACTGTGTCCTTTCTTTTTTTTGCCTCTAATTTTTTTTTCTTATAGTTCATCGTTACACTTTATTCATGTCGTTTCTTTTTTATCTCTGATTTTTTTTCCTATAATTCATCGTTACACTTTATCCATGTCGTTTCTTTTTACCGTCCGTCTCAGTCCCGTTTCTTTTCTTGTATTATCATTTATTATCTGTTTCGTTCCAATATCAATACGCGACGCATTAATTATTTGTCTTCATTTGTTTTCAGACCATAATATTTTCTTTCTTTTAAATGTTTTTTTTTTTATTCCTGTTGGTACGGATTCTGTGTTAGTCTCCATCCATTCATCCTTTTCTCAATTCTCGAGGCTGCGCGTACTTCCACGTCCTGAACCGCACTTCATCTCTTTCTGTCATCTTGCCTCATTCGAGCACGTTTTCTTTTTGTACAATCATTTACATTTTTTTTTTGTTTTTTTAATTTTATTTTTAGACTACTTTATAATTTTTTTATATTTGTCTTCTATTTTTTGTTTTGCAAACATTTTTGACAAATGCTACCCGAACAAAATCGATCCTCCGATAATCACAACCAAAATCGCAATTGCATTTATAATAATAATAATAATAATAATAATAATAATAATAATAATAATAATAATAATAATAATAATAATTATTATTATTATTATTAGTAGTAGTAGTAGTAGTAGTAGTAGTAGTATCATTATAGTAAAAGTAAAAATAATAATGATCATCTTGATAATAATTATATTAATGATAATAATAATAATAAAAATAAAAATAATAAAAAGATATAATAATAATAATAATAATAATAATAATAATAATAATAATAATAATAATAATAATAATAATAATAATCTGAAAACGGAAAACACGGAATGGCTAAAAGGAATGTAATAAGACCTCTTCTACATGAAAAAAAATGCATCAGTTCCAACCCAGAAAATGGTCGTGAAAGGTCAAAGAGAATAGAAAGACTGGAAAAAAGAGCCCCAGTGAAAGAAAATAAAGAGCACTAGGATATATGGGATACTTTATGCTACTGAAAAAACTAACGGCTGTGATCATAAATGAATCAATGTTAACCGGCTGTTACGAAAACGCAAAATGATTTGAAGCTGTTACCGAAAAAATCGGAGATTGCTGGAAATCTGGAAAGACTTATTGTCAGTTAGACTAACGAAACACCACTTGTTGTTGTCAGTGTTTGAATAACAATAATAATAATAATAATAATAATAATAATAATAATAATAATAATAACCACAACAACAACAGAACTCACAGAACGATGTCACTCAAGTAGATACTTAGGAATTGTGATGCCGGATACAAGTTCACAAGCACAGAACAAAGAATAAACAACCTCATGTACATGACGACCTGAAGCTATTTGTAAAAATGAACCGGAAAAGCTGATAAGTACGACCAGATTCTTAAACCAATACATTCATATAGACTTTGGAATGTAAATGCAAACTGTGTGGACAAAGAGACGAAACAGTAAATTATATAGTAAGTGAATGCAGTAAACTAGCGCCAAAATATGACAAGAGCATACACGACTGCGTGGGGTAATAAGTACACTGAGAACTGTGCAAACGATTGAATTTCGAACCCGCAGACAATTGGTACACACATAAATCAGAGACATTACTGGAAAAAGAAAAATGCAATATCCTCTAGAATATAGATGTACACACAAAGAAACTCATACTATCAAGGACACCGGATGTCATAATAATCGACAAGAAGGAAAAATCCTGCCAAATCGTGGACTCTGCCATTTTAGCAGACCAGAGATTGAAGATCAAGCAGACGGAAAATTGAAGCAAGTACACGGAACTTGGCAGATAACCTAAAAGAATATGAAGCATGAAAAAGTCAATAGACACAGAGAAATTGGAAGCAATGGGATCACTGAGACCAAACAAAGCACGGCAATGACCAAAATAGGTGGAATCTGAATGAAAATGCACAGGTACGGAAACCAACCCGCATAAGCTACGAATGGTAACTAGTCACATAGAAGTTACAACACGAAGTAAACAAAAGCAAGGAACATAAACTGCTAGAAACATCATGAGTTGCGCCCCTTCCCCTAAAAAATAAAATAGCACCGGCCTCGGCTGATACCACACAAAATAGTCGTAGAGGGTCAAGGGGGATAGGAAGACCGAGGAGGGACAGCACTAACCAGCGCTCTACTGGAAGCGCGCGGAGAGTGCTGGGACGTTGGGCAGGCTAATTGTCACTCAAATCTCATGGGGAGATCAATGGTAGTTTCCAGCGAGAAACCAATGGTTATCGGTTGTTGCGATATCGCAACGTAATTTGTTATGACTATCGAAAAGTGGTGGATAGTACTAGTAATCTGGAGAAGCTTGATGTTACTCAGACTCCAGGGAACACCTCCGGTTATCATCAGTGAACAATCAGTTATGATGATTTGTGTGAGAACTCCTTGTTACTACTACTACTACTACTACTGCTAATAATAATAATAATAATAATAATAATAATAATAATAATAATAATAATAATAATAATAATAATAATAATAATAATAATAATAATTTGGGATAACAACAGTAGTAGATCAAAGGAACAACTAAAAACCATCGGAAAGAAATAACAGAAGATAATAGAAGAAAACGCAAGAAAAATAATTCAAAAATAAGTAAGTTTGTGATATTAAAAAGACAATGACGACTTCGAAGAAGAAGTAGCAGCTATGCGTGCAGTTAATAATGAAGACGAATACAAAGATGAGCAATCAAATGTTATGATTCATATGGGGAATATTACAATTTAAAGACAATAATAAGAATAGGATAGAAGAATACGAAAATGATAAAGAAATTTAAATATTAATAATTAAAGGTGAAAGAGAAAGAATACAAATATGTGGAATAATGGGACGATTATGACAACAAAGAAAGGAACTACTCAAAGATGAGTATTCAATATACAATAAAAACATCTAAAATCAGTAAGGACGCATAGCAATCCAAAGATGATACTGAAAACGATGTATTAGGTAAAATATTATGACTTAAATATATTGATGAAGGAATTAGACACATACATGATGATGACTACTACTACTTCTACTACTACTACTACTACTACTACTACTACTAATAATAATAATACTAATAATAATAATATAGAGAAGAAGACGAAGAAGAAGAAGAAGAAGAAGAATGAAAAAAATAAGAAGATGAAGAAAAAGAAAAAGAATGAGAAGAAAAAGAAGAAGAAACATAAAGAATAGAAATCAAAATGACAATTCCGAAAAAGGGAAAAGAACAAGAATATTATGACGAAAGATCGGGGAAAAAAAACAAAAGACGCAAATGAAAGTTTAGAAGTGATCAAAGACGGAGAATTAAAATAAACTAAAGAAAACACTGGCCAAAAAAGCTGATTGAATAAAAGAAAGTTGAATGAATAAAAAAGCTCCAAGTCCATAAAGAAAAAAAAATTGATAGGATTATGGTAGTCATGCTGCTGCTGCTGCTGCTGATGATGATGATGATGATGATGATGATGATGATGATGATGGTGATACCTAATTGAAGGATAATTGAAAAAAGACATGCAATAGAATAATTCTATTGCATGTCTTTAGTTGCATTATTAAAATTCCCCATTTGAAAGTTAGGTTTACATTTACATTTAGAAATACGCATAGTTACGTTAACGCAATACACACACAAAATGCCATTATAATACACGCATAATTATAATATTGTTTTGTTTTCTGCATTTAGCTATTTAAATTATTGTTGTCGGAGTTCATTATTTTCATGTATTTTATTGTTGATAGTATGTAGTTCTCAAACATAAGTCAAATTTGTTTCTTGACAAAACTTGTCTATTGTTATAAAAGTCTTATAAGTAATTACTACTTCTACTACACATACATTCCAATACGAAAACATTTTTATCGATATAATATTTGTTAAAACCCCCATCGATCTCCCACCCGCTACTAATCACGTGAATACTACTTGAAATAAAAACCCTTCCATTTTCTATTCGATAACAGCATGTATTCTGGAAAGCAAAACAATAGAGTTTTAGAAATCAGATCAGATCAGTGTTAATATCATGTGAAACTGTGTGTAAATCTTTCTCTTGATGTGCATACGCTCATTGGGAGTGTAAAATGAGTACTTTAATTTGGAAAGATACTTGATATGTTTCATGGGTGAATTCATATCAATGGGTCGAATGTCAGTAACTAGTGTTTATATCACATTAAATCTATAACCATGCGCAACTGTGTTAGTCATGTTACTCGTAAAAATAATATCTTATGGATAGCTTCATATTATGGAGTTATTCTCCGGACTGTGTACATTTTCACGGAAATAAACGTATTTGATCCCCTAGAGAGAGCTTAGGCATATGAGATTTTGAAAAACACATATCTAATTACTGATATATTGAACACTGAACGCGAATTTCCCATGAAAATGATAGAACGGACTTGGCTCATAAATTAGTACGCCCGTTATGGCGCGTATATTTTTCTGCCAAAAGTAATGAGAAAAACCTTCGTCCAGTAAATGAATATGTGATTATTATTAAACGCGCCTTCGCTTCTGGATGCGAGACACTATCGATATGTCGAGTTTCGATTTGAAATAGCATGTTAAACGTCAAATTGAAGATGGAATGGGCGTAGCCTATGTTGGATGCGTCAAAGTATTCTCCGGTATTCTCTGTGCCCGTCACGCTTAAATTTATCAATCCACTTTCTTTTCGCGCTGTCAGAAATAAGTCTACAATACAATATTAAGATTGGTAAACGCATCTCTGTAGAGGCTTCATATTTCGTTGAGTGACTTCGTCTGTAACGATTAAAGTTAAAATACCATTTACATCGTTAATTTCACATATATAATAGGCTGATCTTAATTTAGACAGGTTTAAGTTGTATCCTTGTTCCTATGATTTACTCCCAACGAGGGCACAGATAGACACAAGATTAGTTTTTTTATGTGGGAAAATTCGGCTTCTCAAAAAGGGATACTCTGGATTTGAGGAAAAATGTAAATTTACTCATTCTGAAAAAATGTTCACTTTCACTGACCGAGGACAGTAAAAATAAAGTGTTCTATCAGAAGAGATAATATACTCCTAGCCAAAAGACTCACGAAAATGTATCTCTGTCTACCATGCTTAAGTTTGAAAAGTTTTTTTTCATTGAGTCATAAATAACATGGTTACATTAATAAACCGATCTCCGTAGAAGTTTTTTTTTGTACGCCGTTCTGTCAATTCGTCTGTCACACCTTAATTTAAAATAGAGTTTTCATAGAAAAACACACGGATTAAACAGACGTATGTTATTTTAAATAAATCATCTGTATTAGAGTGTAAATCATCCGTAGGTCAGTATGTCACGTGTAAGCTTCCTATACCATATTTGATCTGTAACGTTGATGTTTGTAATAACATTTATTTATCAGACCGCGCATTTCTATAATAGATGTTGTATGTTCGTCACACCATCACGTTTTAATTTGAAATAGAATTTTCAACACTAAACGCATATATTGAACGGACGCAATTTTGAAGTACTATTTTTTTCTTTCATCATGATTCATCGATACACGTTAAGCACACATGAAATAATTTGTGTTGGGCTTCATCGTCGGCAAAACAACCGCCATCATTACAACCGCATACGTAAACGCAAAATAGGAAAAAAATCCAAACAACCTAAATAAATAAGCAACACACAAAACGTTCCAAGAAATAAGCTTCCCCGACCACAAATTTGAACACCATTTTCATATCGAACCTTTATCTTAACGATGACAAGTCCACTTGACTCACGAATGTACATTTGAATCGGCGATATTTGCTGAAACGACACGTTACTTTATTCTGTTTATTTTTATCTAACATCTGCAAAAAGCGCGGCTGTTTGTCATTAACCTCCAAAGAGACTTTCTGCTTGGCCGCCATTAATGACGTCAATCTACATAATTGTTGTCGGTTGGTGTTCGGTTATTTCGATTATTGACTTTTTCTGCTTCGTTTTTCGCTTTCATTGATTCATACGTGTGTATTTGTATTTGCATGTTCAGTTATTTCTTATTGTTCTTGGAGTTATTTTGCTTTCAGTTTACACCCCAGACACTAATTTGGTACATTGGAAATAAATGGGTTCTGTCATAATGGGCTATTTGTGTTTTTTTCTATGAATATATTAGAAAGTATTCATATGCAATTTAACTTTTGTTTATACACTATTTTTATGGATCGTTTTTTTTTTAATATTAGAAACATAACTACAAAACAAACGCAAGAATAGGAATAAAACTAAAGGTAAATAACGAATTAATAATTGTAGTTATATTCTTAAGATATAATCAAAAGTAATCCGCCCTTTGCAAAGAACTTCAAATTTCACGCACTGAGATCAAATTCGCTTGCATCGAAAGTTTCCCTTATGACTGAAAATGAGATATCCATAAATCTATTCAGGATGCTATCTTACATACCAAAATCTTAGATGAAAACGAGAGTACTTGTCATGACAACATTATTTTAGCCGAAAAACACTTCTTAAAACTTACAAAAACTAAAGTATTGTTTTTTACACTGTTTTGAGTTTTTTAAGCAAAAATAATGTTTTCTAAATGAGGGTACGTTCCGTAGGGCTAATACGGCTCATGCTTGCTTCGGAAGGGGTCCTTTACTTATTCAAAAAAAAAAAAAAATCAATAAATAAAAAAGTTATGAATTTAAAAAAATAGGACCCTTATTTTTGCCCACCCTATAGATACTATGCTTAAAATACGCTGCCCGAATTTGCGTCAATACTTATAATACTGTCAAATCGTTGCTTAAAGGAGTACTGTTTTCCATTTACGAAGATTTACTCGGTCTGACAAGTCTTTAAAATACTGGTGACCAGTCTTTGGCATTTCGGTAGCAAGCAATTTTCTGTGCGTCATTCGTATGATGTAAACATCTGTGATAATTAAAGAAGTTGACCTTACATTATCATGTTCAAATTCAATGTAAACAAATGATTTTCATAAACAATCGTCATAAGGGTGATCTAATTTTGTTCATTCAATTTGTTATTTTCTATCATCTCATATTATACTTCTTTATTTAAGTGAACATCCATACATATAATTAACTATTCTTCTCAAGTTTCTGTCCGCCTTGATAAATGGTGACTCATCAAGAAAAAGGTTGTAGTAAAAATGTGAATATGTTTTTAACTAGAAATGCGACGAAGGTAGATCTTCACAATAAATGGTCAATCATTTTCTCCCTCCGTCTTTCAATGTAATTCCCCTACTTCTTTCGATTATATATATATATATATATATATATATATATATATATATATATATATATATATATATATATAGTCTAAAGAAGCGTTGAGTCATTTAAAAAAAAAGAAGTAAAATGCAGTTTAAATTCCCAGAGAAACTGACTAAATCCAAGATATTGCAGACTTAACATTCGTTGGAAAATTAATGAATAAAAAATAAGTAAATAAAAAAATAAAATAAATGGAGGGGTAAGTATCTAAGAGTGAAACAAAAACAGGAGACCTTAAGCGTATAGTTATATATATATATATATATATATATATATATGTGTGTATATATATATATATATATATATATATATATATTTATATGTGTATATATGAATATATCTATATACAACGATATATATATAAATATATATTTATATAAATATATACATACATAAATATTTATATAAATATATACATATATAAATATATATATATATGAATATAAATATAAAGGTATATATATATATGAAGTTATATATACATATATAAATATATAAATATATGTGCATATATATGGGTATACACCTACACCTCCCATGAACTCATGTAGAGAACTAAAGAAACTGGAAAATATAGCAGTCTTCCCTGAAAAGGGTGAAAAATTCAACCACTTTGAAAACACTCTATTTTACCTCATTAAATGTAAAAAAAATTATTATTCATTCCAACCCTAATATCAAAATAATAAATAACTTCACTAAAAAGAATTAAGAAGCACACTGTTACAATTGTGCAAGCCGATAACACAAAATAACTTAAAATTGAAATAAGCTGAATAACTTATAAAAATCTCAATAAATCATTCATAACCACTTCGAACACGACAAAAAATAACATAAATAATGAAGCTAAATCATTATTAACCTCTATGAATATCTTCAATTGCACTGAGATTCCAACTCTAGCAACTGTGAGATATACGTTGAAAAAAAATGAAAGACAGTTCCAGGATTATCTTTCTATTTGACTTATCTGCCCATCTTAATCTGACCTAGCCATCATTAGTAAGAACAATCCTAGATAGAATTACCCCTGGAATAAAAGAAACATATCGTTTTCTCTGTGGCAATAATCCGATGAATAAGCTCCTCGGTTTCTAACCATAAAAACAAATCCAATTTCAATTTAAATTTAAATTGCATTATCCTCGATATAGATAAATATTACCAATTCATCTCTCCGATTCTCCTTAAAAACGCTTTTATTTTCATATAAAACAATTCAGATATCACCGATTTGGAGATTAGATAAATAATACTTGCCAGAAGAGCCTTACTGGAGTTCGATAATTAACTTTGGACGAGAAATAACACACCTAATAACTTTTATATGACTATGGGGGCCGTCAGACTCTGTTCTGGTAACTGATTTCGTGAGCTTATTTCGTGGGTTTATATTAAAATTGGAATTTTGACATCTGCAGGGTAGGGTATACAGGGATGACTCACTCATTGCTTCCAGGGAAGCGCCGAGATAATTCAGCAGTACAAATAAGAGTTTACATGTCTTTTATCAACTTTGGACTATCTATTACCCTAGGACCCGAGAAGAGAGTATATAATATCCTTGACCTAACGCTAGACTTGAATTCTTAATCGTTTAACCCTTTACTATTAATCAAACATCACATTATTCTATGGGCATTACCTCTCAAACCACACAAAGTCAATTATTAAGCACATAGTCCTCTCAAAACTAAACTATATTTAAATGCACCTATTCAATTTTTTACCACAATGAATTACTTAATTAAGGCTACAATTATATATAACATAAAAAAAACAATTAATTTACCCGGGAAATAGGTTTAGAGCATAATTACACATAACATGGCGGTAAAAGATTAAAAAACAGAAGAATGCAACAACCTCTAGGAATACTAACGCGTATAAAAAAAGACCCATAAAGAGTATTAACAATAGCAAACCAACTTACCTAAAAAGAACCTAACCCACATTAACGACTTAGGAGAAAGTATAATCTTTCGTTTAACCCGTCTTACAATTGTAATGTTAAAACTAATATCCCTAGAGAATTCTTTAAATTAATTTAAAACTCACTTAAGATCCATATACATATAGCAGTATCTTGAATAACAAAATATTTTATGAAAATATTTTATTCTACAATGCTTAACATAGCGTAAACAATTATTACATATCGCAATAAGAAAATAAGATATGCTTAGTCAACAGTAACCACACTATACCCTGCAACCACTGTAAGTGTTCAAAACCCACAGAATGCCCGATAAACAAAGATTGTATGCAAAGAGACTTTATATACGCATCCACTGTAAAACACTTTCCTCAAAATGCTACGAAACAAAATAACACCAGTACACATATACTTAGTTCACCCTTTAACTTGGCACTCCTTCAACTCTCATCACACCGTGATGCCCAAAACAATACTCTTAACACCAACTACTCCCCCCACTAATTAACAATAATCGAGATAGAACCCCTCCTACCAATCGGTATTCCATATCGAACAATTTCAACTCATCCTCGAGCTAAAATTCAAGCAATTTAACCCTGAACTACTTCTACCACAACAAATAACACGCATAATTCAATAATAACCCTATATAAAATATGCACTTACATATGGGCTAGTGTTTTCGCTAATAAAAATCTCATATCTAATCATATCTACTCGTTCACAAGTAATAACGACCAAATTGCAGGAACTTCCCTATCTAATTAAATCAAAAACTTTAAATAAAAATACATTCCGTACCCCCTACATTGGTCTATTTTGAAAGAATCCCGGTCCTATACCCCATGATCTGGATGTTTCTAACTATGTACTTTAGATACTGTCATGATATGTACGGCTGCCAAGACTAAACATATTAAACATTTTTTAATCGAATTTCTTTGGGCATACATACATAAAATCAGCTTAAATATATCAATTGTATTTTCCTTACTGACATCCATCCCCAGTCAAAAACCATTCTTCTCCTAAAAACACCAGACAAACATAAAAACAACTTACCGCAATTACCTAAAATATTACCCCCTCTAATATTTTCCCAAACTTTTATTTTCATCACATATTGAGGACGGATATTAGTACTCATTGCATCCTTAAATTTCAAACTTGCTATCCTTTCACATGGAGGATTCTCTAACATTTTAAGTTTAATACGGATCTGAAACTACAAGCATACTTTAATCTTAAACTTCACCCTTTCATCTTAAACTTCACATCTTAGCGGTGTATTACACAACGCTCTACAGAATTTAACAATTTAATATTTGGTAGCCAACTTTAAATAGTCTCCCACTCTTATCACCCATCCAGTACAATTTTATATTTACCTCTTATTATCCTTACCCTACCCGTAATCCCTGTTTATCGATTTCCTTAACATGTTGAAACTATTCCCACCAGAATTTTAAGTAATATTCTTACTTGGCATTTTCCTTTTCACCTTAATAACCCATATTTTAATCGAAATAATTATTCATCCATTTTTATCCACTCATTTAAGAATATAGAAATAATTAGACATTAAACATTCGACTTTAATATAACCTATTTAATTAGTTATAACATTTTAAAAGTTTATGATTTTTTCAAAAATCTTTTAATATAATTGTTTAAACTTCTAGACCTATTTATATTTAATGTGTTAACTTTAATTCCCTTTTACAGTTTAATATGTTCTACAATTTAACATTATACATTTAACGTCTAACTTTTACTTGTAGTGTCATCTTTAATAAATTTACACTGTGTTTAGTTAAACTATACTCTTACTTGTTTAGTCACTTAGCCTTTTCGTTGTGTAAAATCATTTATTGAACTAGTTACACAACTTGGTGCTTTTATAATGAAAAGCCGAAAAAAAGTTTTTCTTGTCTTTTAGTTTGGAGAGGTAAATAAGAGGTAGGTAACGCTTACAGTGAATTTTAACACGATTTTCTCTGAAATTAGGATTATGGATCTTTACTCTTTCAAGTTCGAAGATATACTGTATTTTACATCAGACAGTGCAAAACGAATTGATTTTTTGCAAGCACACAGACTAATTTCTGGTGCAGAAACCTGCAACTGTGACCATGAGATGCGACTCGTGCCATCAGTAATCAAAATGATGGCTTTAATTGGCGTTGCACATGTGGCTACTGTGCAAGGAGAACGTCGATTAGACATAAAAGGGTAACGGTTAGAGTTAGGGTTTAGGGTTAAGGTTTAGGGTTATGGTCAGGGTTTAGGGTTAGGGTCAGGGTTTAGGGTTAGTGTTAGGGTTTGTGTTTAGGGTTAGAAAAATATTGTTCGAAAGCTAGAGCTGTTGTGAAGAGTTACCTGCCCCTTATTTACCTCTCCAACAAACCTTTTTTCGGCTTTTTTATTATAGAAGCACCCAAAACTTTAACCATTTCTCTAATCCGACCTTATTATTCCAATACACATCTTACACCTCCTCCATATCACCCTGCTTTGTCGGCCCCTTCGACTTGATATAAATAAGTCACTTAATATGTTTCCACTGATTACAACTATTACTCTAATGTTTTTGTTTTATTCGAATCGGACTTGCATCCATGCGACCCTCCATGGCAATTATGATGTCATCTCGCAACGTCTAAGTAT
This sequence comes from Sepiola atlantica, assembly GCA_963556195.1. NCBI lineage: Eukaryota > Metazoa > Mollusca > Cephalopoda > Sepiida > Sepiolidae > Sepiola > Sepiola atlantica. Next base: position 38,099,735 of record OY744521.1, on the reverse strand, counting down.
GTACTTAAATTTGAAATGTACGCATAGTTACAGTTATTTTTTTAGGTTTAAAATTATATTGTAATTAATTATAGGGTGGTGCTATTTTTCATATAAACTATCATTAATACTGCTTGTTTCTGTTTCAACCATATATCTCTACAAATGAATAGGTTAATTTATTTTGTGTGTGTTACGGAATCTGTCTCTCTATTCACTCTTCTCTCTGATCCGATTACAAATGCCTTACTCCCTTCCTCTTAAGTCTTCTTCGTTTCCACGTTATGTGAATACGGTCAGATTGTCCCTCCACGCGTCGTGTTCAGTTTGCCGTCACACGGATTCCTCTGACGGTGGCGAAAGTAATACAGCTTAATGGTCTAATCTCGCAAATGGTGAGGCTATCCAAAGCGAAACGTAGGCAGGGCTTGATGGCTTCGTATCAGTTGCTGTCAGCTGACCGCGCCTACAGTGTTCAATATCGCTATATTACGTGTTATAACGCCATAGCGAAGATATGATCGCTGATCACGGCAGAATCGGATAGATCAAATACGAACGTGAAAGATGGTGAAATGATTTCTAACGAAACTAGAAACACACAAGAAAATGAAGGTAACAGAGGAAAAGGGAGGAAAGGAGAGGGGCATATATAAATAGGGAGTAGGAGGAGATGTGAAAGGATCCACTAAAAAGTAATTGTAAGAGGAGATACAAAAAGAGTGAATAGTAGCAGAAAAGAACGATACAAATGATAGTATCTCGTAAGATTGTAAGTGTATTTGATAATAATTTAAAACATTAGGAATAGCGATGATAGTTTCTTGGTAGAAAAACGTAGTAAATACGCTATTACGATGTTAACATTTTAGAACATGTTTTATTTAATTCGCTAACGAAGGTAAATGTTAGATATATTCTAGATATAGAGATAAAAGTGAAGTTGTTTAGGTGACTAAAACGTTAGCCCTCCTACTAATACAGGGGTGTCTGACCGGGTGTTTAATTTGCCATAAATGTCCTTGTCGGTATTCCCCCGCGAGAGAGTCTCGCCTGATTGGCAATAAACCAGCCCCCTCTCAAAGAAAGAGTTATTTCCTGATTGGATAGCCGCTTCAGATGGAATAACAGGAAACATACCATCGTTTGTCAAAGAGTAATTTTATAAAGAAATGCAAAAATAATGAATGAATAATCCAAAAGATCACGGAACAAAAATGAACTGCATTGCTTTTTAGCTTTTACGGAAAATCAACACTTCACGGATGATTAAATCGCCAGAAATGAAATATTCGCAAACGATTTAATTAATTTTATTAATTTACATATGGTGATATTTTAGCCATGGGAGAAGGAAGTTCCTTTTGTTTATATTGTTATAAATCACTTGTATTTTGTCGTGGGTTGTTAAAAACAGAAATGTTCACATACCAAGCATAAAAGCAGCAAATCCCATTAAAAGTTAATGATTAAAATGATTATAATTAGATCTATGACACGAAAAAGATTGTAATATATTTCTCTTCGTCTGTATAGCTTATCGGATCCAATATTTGTCGAGGCTTTTTCAAGTGAGGATGGGCAGAAACGTATGTGATATGTGTGTAACGTTCCAGTATTGTAAAACTTTAATAACAAAATAAACCACAGAACTATAAGGTTGTAGGTGTTAATTTTAATTGTAAATTAAATCAAAGTAAAACACAGAGAAATCACTGTAAAAAAAAGGTTGATCTAAAAGAGACAGTAACAGAAAACAATTTGAACGAAATATTATGTGTATACGCGTAAGAGATACACATTGTATACGCGTAAGAGAGACACATTGTATACGCGTAATATAGACACATTGTATAAGCGTCAGATAGACACATTGTATAAGCGTAATATAGACACATGGTATATGCATAAGATAGACACATTGTATACGCGTAAGATAGACACATTGTATAAGCATAAGATAGACACATTGTATACGCGTAAGATAGACTCATTGTATATGCATAAGATAGACACATTGTATACGCATAAGATAGACACATTGTATACGCGTAAGATAGACACATTGTATACGCGTAATATAGACCCATTGTATACGCATTAGACCCATTGTATACGCATAAGATAGACACATTTAATATGCGTAAGATAGACACATTGTATACGCATAAGATAGACACATTGTATACGCATAAGATAGACACATTGTATACGCATAAGATAGACACATTGTATACGCATAAGATAGACACATTGTATACGCATAAGATAGACACATTGTATACGCGCAATATAGACACATTGTATACGCGTAAGATAGACACATTGTATACGCGTAAGATAGACACATTGTATACGCATAAGATAGACACATTGTATACGCGTAAGATAGACACATTGTATACGCATAAGATAGACACATTGTATACGCATAAGATAGACACATTGTATACGCGCAATATAGACACATTGTATACGCGTAATATAGACCCATTGTATACGCATTAGACACATTGTATACGTATAAGATAGACACATTGTATACGCGTAAGATAGACACATTGTATACGCATAAGATAGACACATTGTATACGCATAAGATAGACACATTGTATACGCGCAATATAGACACATTGTATACGCGTAAGATCGACCCATTGTATACGCGCAATATAGACACATTGATAGACGGATAGCTCGTCTCGTTACACCTAGCCATACTGGGGACAGCAGCCAGTCACGTATAGTTCTGCTTGAAGCCTTTCCAGCCAAAGAGACAGAAAATTCCCGGTGTGAAGTCACTTGGTTTCATTAACTATTGCTTATTTACACTTTTCCATTCAAACACAGTCCTAGTAATGTTACAGTTTAAACCACAATATACTAATGTTGTTTTTATTTCTGTTATTTAAATTTAATGATGCAGAGAAGCAATTGTAAATTATTTTAAAGAACGGATACTGCGATGTCAGTTTTTAGGGAATACATTTTCTTAATTTTAGACTACTATAATCTTGATTTTTTTTTCTATATACAAAAACTGGGCCTTACACAAATGATCCCAATATGCCAACAAGTCAGCTAATGTATGATAACCAAATTATATTTAGTATTTTCATCTCTGTGTCAAAAATATAACTGTACAAAATTAATATTAACATAAGTTGCCATCTCCTATTCAAATTGGCTAATGGACACCACAGTTTAACCAATGAGAATTCGTCCCGTAAACGGCTTGAGATATCATCATGAAATGTGTAAATATTTGACATTTACTAAAAATGAAACGATATAAGTGAGAAGGGCGATGCAGTTATGTATGTCCTGATGTTGTTTCTGATTTAGTTGATTGACTCAGAGAGTTGGACACAAAACGAAGTAACTTTCTTAATGTTAAGTAGTTAATTAATTTGCTCTGAGACTAATACATCACCCCATAAGTTATTAGCCTGACATATATGGGGCCACTAATAAAATATATATATATATATATATATATATATATATGTGTGTGTTTTATAAAGTACTTACCATGTGTTAAAATGTGAGGCTACTCGGAGTATTAGTTTATAAATTACAGTTATTCAAATGAAAATAGTGTTGCACATTTCCAAAGCAATGGAAACATCTCAAGTTGTGTGTTGATAAAGCATTTTTTCTAAGAGGTTCCAAAGCTGTTCCTAAAAACAACTGAACACTCACGTTGGCCAAAATTGTAAATTTTCAAAGAAAACATAACAAATTCGACAAACTTGTTTTGTCCGACCGTAAATTAAATTTACGTGGGATACCTGATGTGTTTAAAATATCAGAAGACCATGTTCCCCATTTTTTACTAGAAGTTTTTTTATGTGAAGCAATGTTCTAATGTGGGTGCTGCGTTTGCTTTCTGTAGATTGAAAAAAAGCAATACATCGACGGTTTATTGCTTTGTTTGCAAGCGTTTGAATCGCAACAAGTATGTTTTTCTTTCGTCAAAATATGACAATGGCAAATACATTCATCAATTAATAAACTATGGAGTCAAATAAGCAGTCAGCTCGATAAACAACACCAGCTAAAAGGTGTCCAAGGTAACCAACACACAAACATCAGCAGTTACGGATTTGACTTGTGTGTTTTGGGATGCGCCAGGTATTTTGTAAGTTGATAATCTTTTGAAAAGGAGGATCCACTAATGACGAATATAATATAGAATTTGTGTTACGTTTAAAGGATGCGATTAGCGAACTCGTCCAAAAAGGAAGACGAGAAATAATGCTCTTTAACCGAGATAACGGACCATTTCACAAGCCGATAGCAACGGTAACAAAACTCTATCAATTGCACCAATCACATCCTCTAGATCTAACCCTAGCGACCACTGGTTGTTTGCAGACAACAGAAGAATGATTCACGTAAATAGATTTGACTCAATGAAAAAATGTTATCAGACACTGAGGCGTATTTGAGGCGAAACAATCGTTATACAAAACAACATTGAATTATTAGATAAGCGTTGAAATGAGTATATCACTTTATGAAGAGACTATGCTGATGAATAAAGGCATTTATGTATTTTCATGCATAACATATTTTCTTAACTTCCTGTTTACGTGTGTCGCTGACAAAATGCGAATAAACTAAATGTTTTTGCTACCTACTATTTCTGTGTTACATTTTCCGTCTAACATACATGTCACAACAATGAACACAGATATGCCAAGTATCAACGATTACACACATCGTAAAATACTTACCCTTCTCTGCATGGAATAATTACAAGGTGCGTGCTACATGAATGGCCTATCTCCAAAATACTAACAGAGTTTGACTCCTCAATACACTTAAACATTCATCCAAATTGAGAAAACTTACTAATTTTAATTTAATGTTCAGAACTTAAAATTGTAACTTTAGTAAAGGTGTATTTTTTTTTCACAAACTAATCCATTTTAACTAAGATTTTAAAAAAAATGGGTTCACTATATTACTTGATCGTCGATTAATAAATACTGAAAGGTGGTCTCACGGAGTATAATGCACCCATTGTTTTCTTTTTAAACATTTGTTAAAATGTATTATTTTGTGAATAAAAACACTTTTACTAAAGTTACAATTTTAATTTCTGATAAAAACACTCTGTAATATTTTATTTATTAATTTAATGAAAATTAAGCACTATAGATGTTAACAATTCTATTTTAAAAAACATTTCATATACATGTATATTACGAAAAAAACCCATAAATTCCGTGTTAATAAAATTACGATAAGTGAAGAAAAATTAATTTCTACAAATGAACAATATTATCATTATTGAATAATTCATTGCTTAATCAATATTTTTACCTACAAAAATATAATTGCAAAAAATATTTAATGTGACTTTAATAATAAGAGTTGTCGGAAAAATTTAAAAGCGATATTATTATGTTTCCCTTCGCGCACGTACGTGTAATCATCAGCGTAATAAATGTTTTTAATAATCATGAAATAAGAAATTATTGAAGAAACTGGACCGTTCATAATAATATTGTTTGGAAATTGGATAATTACTACAAACTTGAAGGTGTATGGATACCCAGTATTGCAATAAACAGACGGGATAGGCACCGCCACTCCCTGCTATCAAAATAAAAAATAGCGTGTTTATATGACAAAAATGTAAACAAGCTCCGTTTCATTTTATTTTGTATTTTGCTCAAATTTTAGATAAAATTGATTGTTGGTCTTAATTGTATTTTTGTCCTGAAATAAAAATTCAATGTTATCATCAATGGCGGCCATATTAGTTTTCCATACACTAAAAGTATTTTACGATGTAAAGAGGTGTATTACGTACAAAAACGAAGGTGTTGATGCAAAATAAACTTTGAACATTTCTTATACAAAAAAAATCGTTTAAAACAAAATAAAAATAATTAAACTAAAATATATTGGTCGATATTTTAAGAATTTAAATATTACATTGGAAAACAAAATGTCAGTGAGTTTAATAAGCCACGGCCATTTCTGCACATCCTAATAATTAAAACTAATTTATTAAAGACAGAAAATTAAATATACTGTAACAGATTGTAAGAATGTCTTCGATTCCAAACAGATGACTTATTATCTTTTCGTTGGCATAAAATAGCAGATCTCTTTTATTGATAATTAAGTAGTTGGATCACTAGAATATGACGTCTCTCAGCAATAGTGATAGTGGCAGTCGTAGAGATGTGGACCGCAAGAGCATCTAAAAAGACAACATGCGAGCGGCCTACCCCCGTAGGGGTCGTGGCAATCTTAAACCAAGACGTAAGCACGCTTTGACGCCGGACACCAAATAAAGAGACTCTATATCGCTTCTGTGATAAGTCGATTTTCTAGCTATGACTAACATCTTGCACAGGTAGATCCGGTCTATAACTTGACCTTTAATGGAAAATTCAATTTTATTGCTTAAACTATTCTTACGTTAAAGTTTGTTGCACCTTAATTTTAGACCCACAAGTCGAATACCGCGAGAATTCTAGTGTGCGTGTTTTACAGAATATCCGAATTTTGTGAGTAATTGAATTAATCGGTACATTTTGTAAACGGTTTATTGTGGACGGCTATCTGAGATTGCACTTATTAGAATTACATGTGAGAGTATTAACCCGAGCTTCAGAGTAGATGTGAGTAGGGTATAGAGATAACTTAACTTATGTCATTTGCCCATTATTCCCTTAGAAATAATATACCTGAAATATTATTGCATAATCCGTGTCTTAACAGCTGTACTCATCGGAAGAGTCAACCGCGGTGCTAAATAGTCTTTTTTCGCATTAACTCCTCATCTCGTATTTTAGCACAGGTTGTCCTTTCCGGGGCTTAATATTTAATGCAACTGCTGGTTTACGGAAAATAGACGTCTTTAACTAATTTCAATTACATACTTTTTTGCCAGTATATGTGTTTTTTTAAAGTTTGTCGTAAGTTTTACAATAATTTTAACCATAGAAGTGGGGCGCTATCAATACCGTATTATAACTAAGGTCGTGTAGTACTCTCTGCCTTATTTTCAAATTTATTGATACCTTATTACGTGATTCTGTTCGGTAAATAAGGGTACAGTTTCACCATGCGGTCTTTAATATTTAAGACGTATTATTACCAATCTGGTAAAAGCCTATAAAATAAAAAAAATATTAATATTTATGTACGCATATTCGTGTATATTCCTCGTTATATATGAATGATATGTTAATCAAAAAGCACAAGGCCAATTTAATCATACCAGAAACAGTGAAACTGTGTATCGACGTGAGTAATATGAAACCACATTAAAATTCCTCCTTACACATGAAATAACAACAAAGATCTTTTTGCGAACAGAGATAAACCGTTACGGTGGAAGACTAAACGATGGTGCCACTTGCGTCGAACTATTAAATTGTTTTTACTCCCCATCTTTCATGAAGTATTCACCTACCAAATGGTGCTGAAGATTCGGGCTAACAGTATAAGACGGCTTCTACCTGAGAACTGGCATGTCCAGATCGTTGAAACCACGGTACAGCAAACAGGTAGGCACTGTAATGTATACTTTTTGAATAAAATAATAATATATATATATATATATATATATATATATATATATATATATTTATATATATATGTATGTATTTATATGTGCATGTAAATATAGTATATGTCCATCCAAAAATGATGATTTTCTTTAGAATTGTAAAACTCGAAATAACATGATGAAAAATCGAAATGAATTTGAATTATAAGATTTATTCAAATTTTTTAATTGAATATTTCGAACGGTGAGATTTTATCAAAACAGTATATATAGTTATAAATTTAGGATTAAATTTAAGATTATATTATTCGATGATAATATAACAATTTTAGAACAAAATAACTTTTAGACATATTTCTAAAAGCTGTATGAATACAGAAGGAATCCAGGCATTTTACTAAAAATAACCTTAATCATAAAAAAGAAGACACATCCAAATAAAATCGTATTTTATTTTTTTCAAATATAACATGACCGATGATATCTCACACCATAATAAATAGTATTGTTACAGTGCGTTGAACATTATTTTATCTTTTATATAGGTTTAAATCTCGTTGATTTTTTCGCTGGACATTTCTTCACAGTTTGACTTTTTTTATGGAGAACGATTCGACATTTCTGATTGTTGATTATTTTAACTTCTAAATATACAATATCGAGCTGTATTTTCCTAATGAATCTAAATTATACAACTTAATCAAGGGAGGCGCGATAGCGCTCTATCCTATAATAGACTTCAAAAACGACCTATGCTAGAAATCTCATTTCTTTGATCAGTCATAACTCAAAAATCAATAAACTAAATTATTAAAAACTTTGCACACAAGTTTCATTTGATAGGTTCTATAAGTGTGTAGAATTTCAGCATCATTAGTCAAGGCAACCAAGAGATCCAGACAGGTAAGGAGTGATTTTGTGTTATCCGTGTGTACGTACGTACGTCTGTGCCACCCTGTATCTCATCAACTATTTGATGGATTCAGCTAATTTGTAACAGAGATAGAGGTTCTAGGGTCTAGTTTATGGCATTTTACTTTCATATACCTTAGTTTTCCAGAAAATTCAAAAAAACCTTTAAAATGTCCATTGTCTTGAGGCATAGGCTTTACAAAAGTAGTGACATTCCATGATAAATGCCAGTATACTGAAATCATGTGCCCTTAATAGGGTTAAGATTAAAATTCATATACACAAAATGTACAAAAGCAAGGAAATCCCCAAATGTTTACACTTTTATAGTCATTAAGAGTATGACTACATATCAACCAAGCCATTTCATTATCATATCACTACAGTATAAATCTCTATGCATGCGTGGATGAAGTGTGTGAGGTGCGCTGAAGAAAAATTCCTACCAGTAAAATACATAGCCCTGTTGTGCTCGCATACTCTTAATGACAATAAAAGTGTAAAAGTTTGGGAATTTCCTTGCCTGTGTACATTTAGTGTATATGAATTTTCATCTTAACCCTATTCAGGGCACATTTTTCATCAACGAAAAAGCCAAAAGAGGGATACGAATACGAGTTTAAACACAACTTTCGGTTAAGTTTAAACACAACTACGTCTTTATTAAAGTACTGTATGTGTGCCGTACTTAAAATTTTGAGCGATTCGCTAATTCTTTCTGGTGGGCAAGTTTCTTCTCTTCTGGAAGACAGAGGCGAAAAATACACCCATTATATGGACGATAAATACATTTCCTCGTAAACGTTATATATCTTCCGAAACAAAAACAACAATCTCAGGTAACTGTCATTTTCTTCTGGACAAAAAGAATACATCCATTTTTTATTCTGTCATTACTTTCGTCGCTAATGTTATGTTCACACTTCCACGTATAAAATCAACATATTACAATGAACTCTGATCAAATTTTTAAAATAATTAAGAATAAATTATCCTCATCAGATCCGTGTAAAGAAACGGTTTCAACTTATTGTTATGTTAGGTATCCCTGTTACTGAACTTTTGCAATTTCGGATAAAACTATCTGTGGTTGGAAATTGCGCAAACCCTTAATTCATTGTAGAGTCCTCATCCAACAAATATCTTTTTAGTGGGTATCCATAAATTTCTCAACAGACAGTGTTAATACAATATGAAGGACAGACTGCTTTAAAAAGTCCGTAACATAATAGACCTGTGTCTTTTAATGATATCAATCTTGATATTGAATGTAGAACCACAGAACCTACTGTAAAGGATTCCTTTTATACAAAGTAAATTCAGATGAATCGGCATGTTGCGACATTTTAGTCGGGAGGTGACGGTGGTTAAGTGGATGACGACACGGACCGAACACCCAGGTGTATCAAGTTCGAATCCAGTCGCTTCTACAGCGCCACTTTCACTTGGCAACCTTCTCTTAGTCCTTCCCGTATGTACCCGATGTCTTTCCAGAAATATGTCTAACTAGAAAAACAGCATGGAAACTAATGCCAACACGAGAATCATCTGATTCACACGAAAGAAGAAGAAGACCTTTTAGTCGGCTTGATTATGTTCTTTTTTGCATTCGTTACTACGATTATTCTAAGAATCAGTCACTTACAAAATAGAACACATAAATGTTGAAAATATATAAATGAAACCGAATAAATTCGAACTTGACGC
>OY744521.1:37989600-38084600 GCA_963556195.1 Sepiola atlantica | reverse complement strand
ACAAAACAACGGAAAATATATAAACGAAACAACAGAAAAAGCTGAGCAATGCTGCAAAGGGCCCGATCAAAAAAGGAAATAATGAACATTATAAAAAACGGAAAATAGAAATAGGAAGAGAAGCAGCTACATGACCAGAGAAGAGCAACACGTAAACATATGGACATAGCGTCGAAGTAGACACTTAGTAAAACAAAGCCACGAGTTACGACTGCACATTAGAACGCGATCAGAACAAATTATATCAAAGCCTAAATATTGAAAAATGCAGGAAACAAAAATGTTGACTCAGTGGAGAAAGCAGAGAAAGGTGAATGCAGTAAACTAGCTCAATAAGGTACACAAAACACGACGGAAATGAGAGTCCACTGGGGACAATGCAAATGATGCACTTCCAAAAAGCAAAAGCTCTATAGACCCGAGCTGCAGACAACAATGGAAAATTGAAAGCACAAACTCCTCTGGAACCTAGAGGTGCAAACAGACAAATCTATCCAAATAAGGAAACCACGCGTGATAGTAGTCAACAAGAAAGAGAAACCGGCTCAATCGTAGATTACGCCGTCCTAGCAAAAGAATGAGATCAATGAGCCAGAAAACGAAATAAATATACGGAACTTCCAGCGAACTAAAAGGATTATGGAACATGAAGAAATGCACTATAATACCAGGAGCACTCGAAACAGTCCGAAAAAACTTAACATGTGATTGGGGAAATTGGAATAAAAAATGCTGAGACTATGCAACGTACTGCAATGATTAAAACAGAAACAAATGTTAAGGAAATTCATCGAATGCAGGAACCAATAACGTAACCAACGAACGCAAACCATTCCCAGGTAAGTTTAAATAGAAATCAAACTAAAACATTAAAACACATCACACGAACACAAAGGAACTGAAACTGCTTGAAATTCCATAACATGATTATTCCACAAAAGATACAGCAACACGTGGTAGCACACATTGGTAAGTACGGTACAACATGATTATGACCGGTAAGAAAGATCGGAAGACCAGGGTCAAAGACAAAAGCACTAACCAAAACTCCACTTAAAATAGTGCTGAGAGTATTGGGATTTGTAGGAGGAGTTTGCCACTCTAATTTGAAGAGGGACAATATTCGGTGCCAGCTATAGATTTAGGACTGTTGTCATAATCAAAATTGATTTGAAACGATTATCGAAAAAAGGTGGAGAGTGCTTGAAATCTGCAGAGACATGTTGTCATTTAGAAGAAGAAGAAGAAGAAGAACAACAACAACAACAACAACAACAACAAGAAAAAGAAGAAAAACAAGAAGAAGAAGAAGAAGAAGAAGAAGAACAACAACAACAACAACAACAACAACAAGAAGAACAAGAAGAAAAGAATAGTACAGATAAACCGGATAAAAAATAGTACAGATAAACCGGGTAAAAAATAGTACAGATAAACCGGATAAAAAGACAAAGAAGAGTTAGAATCAAATGGAGAATAGACACCGTAGACAACACGACATCGATGAAAACAGATGAAACATCACGAAATATCCTCGAGTGCGCGAAACCAACTCAAACCACAAGATAATTCATGTAAAAGAGTTAGGTCTCGTGATTTTTGGAGAATCTACAATACGGTTATTAATAGTGGCAAGCCTGCTATTCCTCCTCTTTTTAATGGTGTTCGGGTTATTTCATCTTCTAAGGATAAATCTGATTTCTTTGCTCGTGTTTTTGCTGACAATTCCTTTCGTTAGGATTCTGGTGCTGTTCTTTCTAATTTTCCTTTGAAAACTGATAAGTCTCTTGAGTCTTGTCACTCCAAAGATGGTTGATCGGGTTCTTTCTGATCTTGACCAGTCTAAGGCTTCCAGTTCTGATTGCATTCCTGTTGTTTTTCTCAAGCGTTGTGCTCCTGAACTTTCTTCTACCCTCTCTTAATTATTCCATTTCTGTTTGTCCTGTTTCCCTTCTTGTTGAAGGTGTCCTCTGTTGTCCCTATCTTTAAAAATGCTGGTGATCAGTCTGACGCAACTACGTATCGTCCGATTAGTCTCCTCTCCGTTATTAGCAACATTTTTGAAAGGTTGGTTAACGGCAAGCTTGTTCATTTCCTGGAAAGTTTAGGCCTCTTTAATGATGTTCAGTATGTGTTTCGTGGTTTTCGTTCAACTGCTGATCTTTGAAATATTGTAACTTAGTGAATCTGTCAGTTTATGGATAATTTAGGAGAGCATCAAGCCATTGCGCTTGACATTTCGAAGGCCGTTTGAGAGAGTGTGACGTTCTTTAGGGTTATGGTATTAGTAGTGAGGTTCTTGACATTATTAGATATTTTCTTTCTGATCGAAGCTTGAGAGTAACTTTGGAGGGTGTCTCTTCTTTCTCTTTTCCTATCAATGCTGATGTTCCTCAGGGTTCTATACTAGGCCTGACACTGTTTCTTCACTAGATAAATGATCTTCCAGAGAATATTGTTCGGTAAATTTACATCTATGCTGAAAATAACACTCTCTATTCTGGTGTTGCTTATCGCACATCTCCCTCGGATCAGTGAAAATATGCAGCTGATAGAGAAGTTGACCTGGGTTCAGTTGTGGATTGGGGTATGACATAACTTGCGTCATTTAATCCAGTTAAGACTCAGCTTGTGTCTTTCAATCGTAGGCGGGTTACTTTTCTTGCTGAGATTCTCATGGATGGCTCTGCTCTTCAGGATCAATCGATTCTGAAACTTTTTGGTCTTTCTTTTCCATCAAATCTTTATTGGAGTTCATACATTAGATCCATTGCTCTTTCTGCTTCTCGTAAAGTCGATTCTCTCTATCGCTCCAAACACTTTCTGCCACCTGCGGCTATTCTCTATCTCTACAAGTCCACAATCAGACCATGTATGGAGTACTGTTGTCATATTTTGGCAGGTGAATCTTTGTCCCATTTCAGGGTTCTTGATAAGGTGCAGAAACGTATCTGTAATTTGATTGCCCCTACTGTTTCTTCTTCTCTACACCCCTCTCTTACAGACGTGATGTTGATAATATCAGCCTTTTCTATAAATACTAGTATGGCATGTGTTGTTCAGAATTATGTGATCTATTCCCAGATTCTTTTGTTCCAGCCCGTTTGACTCGTTTGATTAATAGTCTCCATCAATTGGCTATGTTGATACCTTGTTGTAATACAGCTTATTATTCTAGTAGCTTCTTTCCAAGAACCGCAGGATTGGGAACCTCTCTTCTCACAGACTGTTTTCTTTCTACTTATAATCTTGATATTTTCAAGACTAATGTCAATAGACATATCCTGTCTGCGATAATCATATTTGTTCTTGTTAGCTTCTTACATCAAGTGTCTTCATGCCTTGTCTGGAGCGATTTACATTAAAAAATAATCACAGATGACCTGAAATAGAGTGACAATGTTTAAAGGAAATAAGTAACCTTATCTACATTAAATTTGGCCGATGAAACCATCTTTTATATTCATGCTTTTATATTTATATTCACTTTTAAAGGGGAAACCGAACAATGTACATAGCATTCACGTTTGCGTTAGATAATATTAGTTGAAATAGAATTTAATAAATCACATCCCCGAGAAGCATACTCGACAATTCGCTGGAAGCAGTGTGGACTCCTATCCACACTTACTCCAAGCGCTGACCAACTGATAGACATTATTTTATGATTCTAAATTCTATAATATTCAAAAATTAAATGACAAAACTGTGTTTTTTTGTTTGTGGACGTCAATGTCAAACGCCCCTCTCATACTTCTTTACGTTAAAATTAAATATACTCATCCAACTACCGGGGGTACGTAACTATCTAATTATATTGTATAAGTATCCAAACATCTAGCAGGAATCCCGAAATAGACAAAAAAGTTCAGAACGGCGATATATATATATATATATATATATATATATATATATATATATATATATATATATATATATATATTAACGAGGCCTTTTAAAAAGTATCCGGTCTTAGGCCAGAAAAACTGTTTCAAATACGTGACGTGGTTAAACCCCAACTCCCCTTCAAAACAGGCCGCGTGTTCTTGCACACATTAAGCCCACCGATACATCCTCTGCCGAAAAAAACCTCTGAAAGTCTTTTTGGAACATATGTAGTAGTGCTTCAACCGATTCAAAAATGGTCGCACATCAGGGGGGAGTGACCAGCGTTCTGGCAGGCCTTAAACTGCTCGGAGTGCAGTTGTAGTTGAGAGGGTACAAAAAAGAGATAGTGCGAAAGGCGACAGCGGAGATAAACACCATTCTTAAAGAAGACTTCTAGAGGTGTTGCAGGAAGTGGCAGTGCTATTTCCAAATGGTCACCAGATTCACTACTGAATTATTGATGTTAGACAACTTATATATAGAGAGAAACATTCTGTTATTTTTAACAATATTTGCATAACTATATAACATATATATATATATATATATATATGTCTAAAGAAACAGTAATATATATATATATATATATATATATATATATATATATATATATATATATATATATATATATATATATATATATATTCTAGCCGTAAGTCGATTCATACATGTGCTGACTATACAATACCTGGATTAATTAGTATCTAAATGGGATTAAAATTACATTTTTTCTTCGTTTATAAATGAAATTATAAATGACCTAAAGTTTCCTTAGATATATATATATATATATATATATATATATATATATACATATATATATACATGTATATATATATATATATGTATATATATAGTAATGCAAACATTGTTAAAAATAACAGAATCTGTCTGTTTAATTTCAGAATGCCTTCTTTGTATTATAAATATATATATATATATATATATATATATATATATATATATATATATATATATAAGTTGTATAACATCACGAATTCATTACAAACACCCATGCACTCTGCATTGCTCTGTTATATGTAACATTTTGTGTGTCGCTGCCTCAGCTAGTTTATATACAAACAAAAAGACTTATTCATCAAAATATGTACTGGTGTATCTATGAAAGAGATAAGTATATAGAGAGGAAAAAACAAACAGACGGAGACACGGCGACAGATAGGAAGATACCGGGAGATTAATGTCAATAGTGGAACATTGGTGCCCTGTGGGCGGTGATATCAGAACAGCAATTATAGGCAAAACAAGCTGTTAAGAATACAAAAGAAAAAAGCTTTAAATGGCAGAGTAGATAATAAAATATAAAAATACAAAAATAAAACCGATGAATAGAAAAAAAAAAAAAATTCTAATAAAAACATAGTAACAAATCTCAAAATATATTTAAAATGTCTAGCCTTCTCAACCAAGAAAGAAAATAAAAACAACGCACACAAATCTTGCTGATTAATTGGTGTGTCTTTTGGCAGTGATGGCGACAAAAAGGATGACATCGAAAGCGGAAGTGGCCGCGATATATATCAGCGGAAGATGGCGGTATGGGACAGAAATCAAAACGAGGCTTGTGATATTGATGCGTTGAAATAAGTGCTTACGTCAGAACGACTTGCCTAGAATAACCCAATCACATAACTTGTTTATTCAGTTACTTTTTTATTTCTTAAAATCGTTCTCAAAATTAGAGAGGGACATGAATTTGTGTGAAGAGGGAAGAAATACTGGCATGGAGATGACGCAGACAAAATAGATTGCATTAGCGAAAGAAAATGTGAATCAAAAACTGTTGGTAAATAAGAAAAAAATCGAAAAACAACTGCATCACCGTCGAAATAGAAATTAAATAGAGCAAATATGTAACTTTTTTTCTGTGTTACGATGACGTAATTAAAATAGGTGTAATACATCGGAAACTAATTGGGATGACGTCATAAATGCTGGAATAACAAAAGGACAACATCATGATTTAAAAATAGAATATAGACGACCCGTAACTCAATGGTTCACTAGTCGCAACAAACTGTCTACACACGGAAGCCCTATTTTCATACTAGTTAGTCATCCCTTATTAAGGTCCAAAAGCCATTCGATCGTCTGGGGGATAATGTGTTTGTCAGATGGACGATTTTACAAACGCCGGCCAAATTGGAGACGGCTGTTTGAACTGTTAAGAATTTGATTATTTAAGACGAATTAACAAGAATTTATTAACATTGGACTTGAAAACGACAATGTTGTAGCCAGCTAGGTTGAAGCCCCGTGCATTTATGTTCGACAGGCGGATAGTTTTTGGAAAGAATATATATATATATATATATATATATATATACTTGTAATCCAGGGTTTCGAATTGTACGACCGATAGTGAATAGTCATATCTCTATGCTGATGAGTCCTGATTGAAAAGGGACGAAACGTATACGTACATAGATAATAAACAACAAATATTTTATATTTGTCGCTCCTCGTAAAATAAGTAGAGCACTCTAAATGGTAGTACAAACACAGCATGACGTCACTTGCTTTATATGCATCATTCCTTCTTTAATAGAAGTAGAATGCCTCGACATCAAGCCGCTTTTATATGTGTTAAATTATTATTGTTTATCGCCTATTCAAATATTGGGCGCGCGGTTAACGACGTTGGATGTATATACTTGTAATCCAGGGTTTCGAATCGTACGACCGATAGTGAATAGTCATATCTCTATGCTGATGAGTCCTGATTGAAAAGGGACGAAACGTATACGTACATAGATAATAAACAACAACAAATATTTATATATATATATATATATATATATATATATATATATATATATACTATTACGTCTGTTAAGTTATATTTCTTTTGTTTTGTATTGTATTTTCATATGGGATTCAACATCTTTTTAAAAATCTTTAATAATTTAAACACCATAATCTCTCTGTCCTGGGTATCCTATTAAATAAGATCCAGTGGAATCATATGCAGGGGTTAAATACAGGATATTAAATGCGCACGATAATAAAGTGCGTCTGAAATATTTCGGTTGACATAAACCCAAGAAAGGTTAGGCTCTTGCCTATTGTGTGAGTATTAATTATTTAACTTGTATGTATTTATCTTTCACGAGTTGTTTTACGTAATGCTTACTTGACACGAAGAGAGGATATGTTGTTCAAATTGGTAGTATAGTTGCATGAGACTGCAAGGACGAGTCGTTGTATACTGAAGAGCAAACAAACCGTGTTACTTTCTTTTTAATATTTGAATATAGGCTTGCATTGTCTTAGTACCACCTTTTTAAGGAATTATTGTAATGATTTTGGTGGAAATAATTTTAGCCTTTCTCATTTGAATTTGTTTGGGATTGTGTACAAAATATGAAGCACCTTTATTTGGATATTTGTTGTTCGTGTTCCAAACATGTAACGGTTCGAATTATGCTTTAAATATAATAAAACTCGATTATTTTTGCACACTGGTATGACGGTTCCTTAATGCGCCGCGAGACTGAGATAAAGTCTTTCGTCGAGTTATGACAAACACTCCAAATTGTACTTGATGCCCTCTTGATAATAACTCATGATTAAGGTTAAATGGAGCAATTCATTGATGAATCTTTTCCCTATATCTCAATGTAATAAACAATGTATAGGGAATATTTCGATCGCCCTCAATTACGGTCACCCATTCTATTTTTGAAATAACAAGTCATCCAGTTGTACACACACAACTATATATAATAAGTAATGATAACATATATTAAAGACTCGATGTAAGATATGTTCTCCTAAAATGACTGAGTTCAACAATAGATTCATATATCTTAAAAAGAAAAAGTCACTAATATGAAATAATATTTATATATATATATATATATATATATATATATATATATATATATATATATATATATATATATAGTAGACAGCATAATATTTAATCTAAAAGCTATTTAAAACTGTTAAGATCTTACAAATTAATAACATTAAACAGTCTTTACTTATATTAATAAAAAAAAAATAATTTGAAGTAATTGTAGTAAACGAATGCCGCCATATCCTAGTTGATGTGTCTCTCTGTACAGGATGCAATTACAAACATAGTCATATACAAAGATTAAACATATCTTTATTCAAGAACACTCTGTGAAATTATGAAAAGTTAGTATTAATTTTGTATTATTTTTCCTCGCACAAATATAGTGGGGTCGGCGTTCACAGTTGTACTGGCAGAAGTATCTTAGTGATCTCCATTGCATTATATCTAAGTTATCATTGCCAATGTTATACATAATGCACTCTACTGTTCGTAAAGTTAACATTTTTATTCAACACGCGTGGGGACTTTGGACCGAGATATTATCCTTTTTCTGTCTGGCTCTTTAAAGCCATCGGATGTGCTGCAATCACTGGTCATTTTTCGAACAACCAAAGCAAATTCAAGTAATATTAACTCATATCATAGTTAATGCGTTTTCTCTACTCTATGGCCCCATAAACACAACATACAAAATGGCGGACTCATGTCCGGGAAATATACTTGATCACAAACGTAAACACTAGAATATAAAATATTCGTTAGTTCTTACTTTTAGATTCGATGAAAATTAAATTCGCGTATGTGTATATTTTGTAAATAAATAATATGTCGTTGATAAATTCGTACTTTCTGCAAACTCACCCGGAAATATTTTTACCACTTTATGTCTCTCTCGTCAGACCACTTTAAGAGCATCATGTCCAGACCTCTGATTCATATTAAATACGTAATATTCAGCATCTGGAAAGATTTCAAAGACTGGCTACTCGAATGCTACCGGGTCCGTCTATGGATATGTTCTACGAAAGCCGACTCAAGAAACTTAACCTTTTCTCCCTTGAGGATCGACGATTACGTGGTGATCTAATTTTGGCATCTAATCTTTTCAATGCTCATTACGATATATCTCAGGACCTATTGTTCACTCCTGCACCAGAAAGATGTATACGTGGTCAACACAACAACAAAAAAACTATTTCACCGCCGATTTCGTTTGTATTAGATGAGTGCCGCCTTCTCAGTCAGGATCCCTAGACCTTTGGATTAGTTTCTCAAAAGAGGTGATCAATGTGTAAAACAAGCATTACTCCCAGATAGATTTGAACAGGTGCTGGGCTCATGTATCCTCTTCGTGTGTAAATTTCTACCACACTTTCCTCACATAGAAACTTAAACATGCTTGTTTCATTTATTGCACAATTAATTGAATTGAATTGAATTGAATATTACCCATCGATTGAACTCGGAAATGTACTACCCCTACGATTCAGAGTGAATCTTGGATCAATGATGAATACAGAAGGACTCCACACACCTGAAACTCCCTAATTAAGGTATCCCCATTGGATGCACTTTAAGGTCATGTCCAGATAGATTATATGTTGCACGACAGAAAAATACACTGAGATGCTCTTAATAAAACAAATATATCAATGCATAAATATATAAGTTAAAGAATAAGTGTTTTGTTTCAGTTTCGTATCCGGTCAGTTTATTTATTTACTTCTTCTTGTTCTTTGCTTGCTGTTATGATACGTAAGTTTGAAACGAAACCAGTAACAAATAACGCCAATATATGAATGCTGTTCTGTAAGAATAATAAAGTATATTTTACTTAGTCAGGTCCGTGTTAGTTAAGTATAAAGTGTAACAAAATTGCCAGTTCTTGTTAAAACAAGCTGAATGTCCCCATCAATTGGTTTCTCTTTCGCTAACATCAATCTTGTATCTTTGTTCGCCCGCCTATCATGTTTGTAATGTAAGACAAATAATAACGGGTTGGGTGATATGCCAATAGATACTATCGTAGACGATGAAAACATAATATGCCGAGTTCATATCTTACTGACTATATTGGGTTTACTTACGAAGAAATACATTTGTGAAATACATTTTTTTAAAGAATTTTACATTATTTCGCAAATGTATCACTTTGAATGTTAAAAAAGATAATTACAAATTTAACAACATTGCATTATTAGAAGAGTCAGGATCAAAATCGTACATTAGAAATAGAGACGACAATATAGCATATATATATGATAGTTAATGTTTCGGTCATCACTAGATATTCATGGTAGGGTGTCCTTATTTCGCTATCGTCCTTTCTTTCTCCATGAGGAGTGTATCCATATATATGTAACGCTTAGATAGACATTATACTTTTTTAATGGATAGATTACCGGTTCATTCATTACACAATATCATAAAAGGTAATCGGAATCTCGAAAACCGAAAAAAATATACAAGTTATAATATGTTTTCTTTCTCTTAAATGTGTGTATATAAACATAATACTAACACAATGCTTGGTTGTAACGTACGTGGCTACGTCCGTACGTGATTTGAACTTAAATAAGTCTAGAGATCTTTATAAAATTAGACATTTGCTATTTAAATCAACGCCACAAAGACCTTCTTTTCATTTATGGTACACTTATATTCTCAATACCTGCATGTTTTTATTTGACAAAAATGATAGCTACTATTTATCGAAAGCTTGAAATATAAAGACAAACTACAGAAATGATAAGAGAACAACATCATTGTTTCCCACGTGTGTATTCAGTTTAAACTCAAACATATAATGAACGGTTTATATGTTTTAATATTTGAAATTATTTCTGCTGCTGTTTGTTTTAAATGTATATTAAGTCCGCGGGGCTGGAGATAAACACGAATATAACTAAGTATCAAATGAGGCTATTACAAGATGTGAACGTGTTCATCCAAAAAGGGACCACTCAATGCGGACGTTGTTTTAAACCGCACTTTTAATGGACGTTTTATCTCTTTATTCAAACTGTGTTGGGTGTTTTCTCTAGTGAAACACGGGTTCGAATCTCTACGAGTCTATCTTTTTAATTTGTGATATGTTTTGTATATCTAAAATCAGCGGACTTAATCGGTAATTTAGTGATATTATCCGCGCAAACATCAACAAAAAAACGCAGCATAATACATAAGGATCTCAATCGCATAAATTGAGTAGAACTTTGAAAAGAATTATCAAACAGTAAAATCAACCAATGGATATCTAATGTAAATGTTGTTGTTTTTCGGGTATACCCTCTGTTAACCGCGAACTCAGATGGTAAAACTATTACACCGCACAATCGGTAATACATAACATATACATTGTGATATGTTTCTTTTGTTCGCCTGTTCAAGAAGGCCGGCTTTATTGTGGCGTCTGACTGAATTTCATGTTGGTTGTTAAGTGATGAGTAAACAACTTCATTCCAAATAATACCACGAGAACACTCACCGAGAACATAGAGTTAGCCCAGATGAAGGAATATTCTAGCAAATAATCTCAGCTGTCTTTTTATAGAGCTGTGTTTGATGCATCCAATAAAACTTAGTATTCTGTTCTTACGTCTCGAAATTAGGTAAAATGAGATTGTCTCCTAAACTCGTAGTATTCACTCGCTCACACTACGTAGAAAGAGAAATAAAATGTAAAGAAAACACAAACTCGGGATTAAGTGAAACAAAATATATTAAACAAATATACATACAACATATACAAATGTGGTTGAACGCCTGTCTAACTGTCAGTAATTGACTGGGGTAGTTCCAGGTATTTACTTCATTAACACCGCAAGAAAGATGTGGCACAAGGCCGGAAGGTGAGAGAGTGAAGCCAGCGGCCCTTAAGAAAAATCACTCTGCCCTCGAAAAATGTTTCTGGGTAGTCCCTTCGACTCTATCCCGGTCGGGGCGCCTCGGGCAGTAAGTAATAAACTTATTCTACCCTAAAGAGGGAAGACAAGATCTGGGAAGATGAACCTTCTAGGACTACCCCGATTTAATGTCTCAGCCCGATAGATAAAAAGCTACCGAACTGCCCCAGTTCCTTTCGGACTAGGATGGGTCAAGCTACGTAATTCCTCCCCACTGCAGGAATATGTGACACAAGGTCGGAAGGTGACGGAGATTAAGCCAGCGCCCCTAAAAAAAGAGCACCGTGGCCTATAAAAAATGCCAGGGCATCCCCCTCAGCATTCCCCGCTAAGGACGCCCAGGCAGTAAGCAATAAACTTACTCTAGTCTAAAGAGGTGAGGCAAAGCCTGGGAGGGTAGGACTACCCAAGACAAAACACCTTAGTCCGACATAAAAAAGGCTACCGAAATGGCCGAGTACCTGTCAGACAACTGTCGAAAACGAATCCTCGAAAGGTCTTCTCTAGTCCGAAAGCTGGAGTGGATCCTATATTTAATTGCTTCTCATCGCAGCAATATGTGGCACAAGGTCGGAAAGTGGGGGAAGAGTCAAGCTAGAGCCCCGAAAGAAAGAGCACTCTGGCCTAGCAAAAATAGCCTCGACAGCCCAATCGGCATTCCCCGGTCAGGGCGCCTTAGTCAGTAAGCAATGAACTTACGGCACCTCAGATGGAAGAGAAAGTCTGGGAGGGTGCACCTTTTAAGACTACCCAGGTCAATATACCTCAGCCCGACAGATAAAAACCCCGTCGGCATTTCCCGGTCAGGGCGCCTCAAGCAGTAAGCAATGAACTTACTGCATCCCAAAAAAAGGAAGGAAAGGCCTAGGAGGGTGAACCTCTTTGGAAACCCCAGGACAGTATACCTCAGCCCGGCAGATAAAAGGCCACCGAAATAGGCCAGTTCCTGCCGGACTGATTGTCAAGAACGAATCCTCGACTGGTATTACCCCATCCTGAAATCCATAATCAACCGAAGTTAATGAAAGACTGAACGGGATGCGGTGGATCCAACGGAATTTAATTGCCTCCCACCGCAGCAATATGTGACACAGGGTCAGGAAGGTGGGGAAGAATAAAGCCAGTGCCCTTAAAGAAGGAGCAGTCTGGCCTAGCAAATAATAGCCTGGGCAACTCCGGCAGAATTTCCCGGTCAGGGCGCCGCAGGCAAGAAGCAATAAACTTACTCCTCCCCAGAGAAAGGCGGCAAGGCCTAGGAGGGTGCACTTCCTAGGAAATCCCAGGACAGTATATCTCAGCCCGGCAAATAAAATGCCATCGAAATGGCCCAGCTCATGTCGGACTGATTGTCAAACGAGTCCTCGACTGGTATTACCCCATCCTGAAGTCCTAAATCAACCGAAGTTAATGAAAGACTTAACGGGATGGGGTAGATCAGGGTATTTAATTGCCTCCCACTGCAGCAATATGTGACGAAAGGTCGGGAAGGTGGAAGGAAAGTCACGCCAGCGCCTCTAAATAAGGAGCACTCTGGCCTAGCAAAAACAGCCTGGGCAACCCCGTCGGCATTCCCGGTCTTTGAAAATAATTCTATTCATGAAAAAGGAAATTAAAGTATTTGCATTTGTTAGATGAATACAGCTGTGAATATTTTCGAGGAAGAGCATGAGATTACAGCCTAGTCGGGAACCTTCCATGGAAATAGAGATAGAAAGGTAAAATATTAGCAACGTCTCCTCTGTACAGAATCAACCGTGGAAAATAGAGAAAATCAAAAACCACTTCATTAGGAAGTCTATTTTAAACTCTATCAAGACATAAAGGAGTACTCTTGGTGGCATTTCCTACAGGTATAGCAGCAGTACTTAATCTTAGAACATATCCGATTCTTGTAACTCAGCAGTCAGATACTTTCTACAGCTTTAGAATGATTCAACCAATTTCCCAGCAAATTTAGCCGTATATAATATGAGGGAATATAGTGACTGCTTGTAGTGGCATGTCTTACGCGTTAACGACAACAGCGTACTGGAAATGCATTAAAGATGGATGCTCCAGAAAAAAGACAAAGAGGACGCTAAGCCATTGACCGTGTATTTTGGAAATATAGATCTAGTTCGGACTCTACTGCATAGGAACCCCCCCCCCCCCAAGAATTATGATTATGATTTTCTCGAGAGTAATAATGCGTAATAAAACACATTAGATTCCAAGTTAGATTTAAACTCGATATTTATATAATTAAAAAAAACTGCGGTGAGACCCATCACATGAACCAGATACCCGAGTGTTAATTTAATAGGCTTCGTTAATGTGCTTTTTGATTTTTCTCTCTTTTTAAAAATCGTATTTCAGTAGAGTTTTACTTCAATTACAAAATATAATTGTGCACTTTTCGAAACCGTGTTTGCATATCTGCATAGACGTAGCTGTGTTGTTTGTTGTTTTAAGTCGATGTTTCGTAAAAAGAAAAAAATGAAATAAAGTCAAAGCGTTTTTAACTTCCGGTCGAATAGATCTACGTCAAAGTGTAAGATTTTATCTACGAAGAGGCGTTGCAGGAAGAACTAATGATTCCTTTTAGGAGAAAACTCATCAATCTTGATTCTTTTTTTCTTTTCAACGTGAGTGGTTACAGATCGCCATTCTTTACGGTAGACACAAATAAAATATATGTTTTCTTTATGACCACTATCGGTCTGAATTCTGTTTATTCTCCCTAACATATGCTTTTTAGAAGATGGTAGATATCGCAAAAAGAGCTCAAGTCACACACATGTATATTATATATAAACATATTCTCTTATCAATTCTTCTCTCCCTGTCGCTATCTACATCTCTCTTTTTCTCTTTCTATCTATCTCTCACTCATTATCTCTCTCTCTCTCTTTCTCTCTCTCTCTCTCTCTCTCTCTCTATATATATATATATATATATATATATATATGAGAGCAGAAGCTCGAAACCACGTCGTGTGTAGGTAAATATGATGTAATATGTATTTATTAATATTATAATGCTCCTTTTGAGAAATAGACATTTACTCAAACCACAAAGCAAGGCTATGATTAAGCTCGTTGAGAACTCTAAGGTGTATTGATGTTTATGGCCCGCTGTATTCGGCATAGATATAATTTAATGTATCCCGTATCACGTGATACTTTCCTATGGTGTAAAGCATAGAGAGGAAACGTGCGGACACAAAGGTGACTCTGTGAACCGAGTTTACACATTTTTACCGTGTAAAAATATCACTTCCCTGCACTGATAAAAGCAGCAGCTTTGCACGACGTCGTATGTCGGTGAATATAATGTAATATTTAACCATATTTGTCCACGAACTTTAGGTAAGCTTTCAAATTTAGTCAAACTATCAATCTTTCGGCGCTGAATAAAGCTTGACAAGCTTCTTAAACGCGATTTATTCATCAGATCGGAAGCATTTGTAAAGTAGCGCAGGTATCGCAATAAACCGTTGACAGATGGAGCAACGGATGGGTTATAGGCAGATACGACTGAGCTTCAAAACCATCCAATTGTGTTTTTAATTTTTAATCAGAGTGTCCTGACATGTTATTGCTAAATAACGGGGTTACAGTCACGTAGTTGATTCGACGCTCGCTGGTTCCAGCCCTACTGAAATAATAACACGTTTTTTTGTACGTTAGTTTGGATCTACCAAGTGTGAACCCAATGTGTTTCTACAATAACACTTTCACCTACTTGGCAACTATTACGTGGCCCCTCTTGATGTATGTATACAAAGGAGTCTGAGTAGAAATATATCTGGGAACCAATGCCAACAATAGAATAATCTGATTCCAAATAAATGAATGAATAAACAGTCATCATCACTATCAGGGTTTATGGTCACTCCTTGAGGAGAACCCACCCCCTGGTTTCCAAAACTTCATTACTAACTGTCATTCAAAGTTATTTACTACAAACACATACTCACACACACACAACCACACACACACTCATATATATATATATATATATATATATATATATATATATATATATATATATATATATATATATATATACATACATATATATATATATATATATATTTATATATATATATAATGTGTGTGTATGTGTCTGTTTATTTAATATAGAAAATTTCAGTCGGATTAAAATTACTTGTCTAGGTTATTCACATTAGAAACACACTACGATTACATGAGAAGATTGGAAAAATGACACAGAAAATCTAACAATATCAGTTATATATACTAATTCATCTCATCTTTTATTCACCCCTCCCTCCTAAAAAAAAGTTAAGAAATCACATCCCGGTTTCGAAAACTTCCCGCCCAAGCTCTTTGGAAGTGGGTAGGGGATTATTAATTTTCTTATAGACGTTAGATATAACCCTTGTTGTAATCCTGTACCGTAACTGATTGATGGTAGTATTTTCAGCAGCATATTAAAGACTTTCCACGTGTATATATATATATATATATATATATATATATATATATATATATATATATATATATATATATATATATATAGTCATCCAGCTAAAGTAGACATCCACTGGATATAAATCCAAAGACTTTCAACTTGGATTATAACGCAGTGCTTAATAGTAAATAGATATATTAATATAAGTATTTTATTTATAAAGATCTTTCAAACATCCGTTTCACTAGCATGTCGATGTTATCGATCATTAGTTATTAGAAACTGAGATCTCATAACGTGGAACAGTCTAATTATTCACTTACAAAAAAAGCAAAAGAGAGGAAAAAGAAAGGGGAAAAAATTAAAAACCGAAATGTAACATGATAAAATTTAAAACACATTATATGTATATATATATATATATATATATATATATATATATATATATATATATATATATATATATATATGATGGACTCTCCCGGAAAATCTTACTAAATTTGTGTCCGATGATAAATCAAATTCAATACATATCTGAAAAAAATTCAAAAGGGAAGTTATGCACATCTTATTCCCCCTAGAAAGCCTATAAAATATTCGAATGAAACTAAAACTTTAGGTAAAATTATGCATTCATGTTTAAGTTCGATTGTTAAATTTTCAAACGAATAGGAAGTATCTAAGTTTTGAAGAATGGAGTGCATCCATTGCCTGCTTGGCATAAAACGAAATCAAACTAAATATAGCTCATAATACAGACCTCAACACATATCATGTCCGTTCAAAGATTCATAATTATCCGTTTATTAGTTTAGGAGTAATTTTGTACAGCGAAATAAATAATATATATATATATATATATATATATATATATATATATATATATATATATATATATACATCATACATATACATATATATATATATATATATATATATATATATATATATACCTACATTTACATACATGGACAAACTAAATATTTAAGTTTACCAAAAAATAATGTGATTAAGTTATTCACCGTCTGCCCTAGAACATATATTTCTACATTGATATATTTTCGTTCATTAGTTTATCATAATACCCTGTACACACACATGCCCACATATATATATATATATATATATATATATATATATATATATATGTAATGATTATTCATGTTATACACATATAATAGTGTAAGATGATATGATAAAGTGTGTATAGATTTCAGTATTTACTTCAACAGTGATCAATACGTAACAATAGTGGTATGAAAATATATCTACGGCAATAAAGCTACACAGAGGCGTCCCCGTTTTATCTCCGCATGAACACGTTAAGTAAAGAGAACGATTTTTTGTTATTGAATGTTAATATATATCCACGTCGCGTTCAGTCTAGCTAACTAACTAATCCGATTTTCTTTTATTTTTTTATATTTCCGCATTAGACTTTTTAATGTGTCAAATTAACAGGTTGTTTTTTTTTCTCCAGAATACCCTTTCTGGCTTACTTGTGTGTTTGATTGCTACATAGACTGAAATTATGTAATTCTGGAGACTCCAGCCCGATTCATTGACACCCACTTGTAATGAAGAATAGCTCACAAACAAGATGGCTACGAAAAGATCCACCCACTAGAATGAGTTCTAAATCGGATCTGTACAATCTAGAAAGGGCGCAGATTATCAATAAGAACAGAACGACGTAATGATATCATTGGGGCTACTAGTTTCGAACACATTGAAAGTCGACTTTAATAATAGAAAAGACGGGACGGAAAACAAGAGTATTTAAGTATCTAGGATTTTGTCTGCTGAAGTGAGAAAAAGTATATCGAATATATTGTTCACCCTCCTTTTATGACAGAAGAATGAAAAGTAATTCTAATAGGTTGTAAAACAACATATCTAATCAAATTACAATGGTTTCGTATGCGCAACGAAGCAGATGTATTTCGAAAGGGAGTTTCCTTTTCATCTACAGGAGACCGAGTGGATAAAAACCAGGACCGTGTATGAATACTGTGTAATGCTTATAATATGTAATAAAACTACACTAAAACGTAAAAGTATTGAAGTATTTAACACGTAGGTGGACCCAGTCTATCGCCAAGCTTTTACACTCCTTCTATGCCTAGTAGCCAGTCGCCGAGGTACTAACGCATGGTCACCCTAGAGAAATCCAGTGCGTGACCTTGTTTTCCCATAGCTCGATAGATGCCGTCTCTATTTATCTGGGAAACTTAAATGTTTTTTACACTAACTCCTAAAAAAATAGTCTTGGTTGCTCTTGTTCCGGCACGCTGACGGTACAGGTTAGACAGCTTGTCTGGCTGATTTTTCTGACTAGTAGTACATGAACCCAACCTATTATGTATGTGTCATGTTGTGTAGTGAAATGGACACTACAGTTATCCCCGATTAACTTTCCCGAAGTCACAACCCCCATGATTTAAGTATCGATTAATAGAATGGATGTATAAGCTTATTGGTACAAACAAGCACCCAATTTGCCCTCCCCACTCTATCTAAAACCAAAATAACAACACAAAAAGGAAACAAACATAAACCAGACACCACCCAAAAATGTTCTCGTCCTCCGCCCTTGAGTCTAACATTCACAAATATACAGGGGCTTAGAACTAAAATTAATGACGTAGAAAACTTCACCCTAGAAAACTCTCTTGATATCCTAGAACTGAGCGAAAAAAATAGAATCCTTAATAACATCATACAATTTTGACATGACTAAATAGCCCCCACTCTATTGTAAATACTCTGACAACCATATGCACGTTCCATTCAGAACACCCTATGCCAATAGTCCGTTTGCGAAAGCTGACAACCTTGTGGTAATGTTTGATATTAACCGAAAATCTCGTCCTAAAGCTGATTAGCCGTTGCTTAAAACGACGAGACACTACAGGCTAGTTGCTTTAGTATCCATTAGAGATCACATCCGTGATACTCCATGGAGTGTTACTGTTTCTCTCCATTCAGATCAGTGCCCAAATTAGGTGCATTGAAGCATATATCTCTATGCAAAAATTCTACAGTAAGCACAACTCCTGACAATGGTCTACCTCGAAAAGTGCTTCTGCTATTGCTCAAAGGTAGCAAGCATTCCGACAATTCGACCACCATGAGGAAACTACGAAAGACATAAATTTATAGAGACAAAATATTGTAAGACTGTGATAGATGAGGCAAAGAGAAGGTATACAGAGATGGCTTGAAAACACATTCAGTAACAGAAACTAAGTACTCGTGATTTCTGAATAATCTACAATAGTGTTCGGAATAATAAACAACTAACAATTTCCCTGCTATCAACCACAATGATGTCGTTAGCGCGGCAACTGATAAGCTTTAACGACTTGCCCAGCGTTTCGCCTTAAACATCATTTTCGACTCCGCAAACCACTCCCTCCCAAAATTACCATTGTTGACTGTAACCACACTTGATAGCCTGGTCGTCGCTACATCTCATGTCAAGAACATCATAAAAAACTTGACAACTCCAAAGCATGCTGACCTTATTCTATACCAGCAATACTAATAAATAATTGATCTGTTGAACTGGCTTCTGCCCTCTCCAAACTCTATAACAAATTCCTTTCTGAATCTTGCTGTAAAATGTCCTCTGTGAGACAAGTTTTCAAAAATGTTGATCCTCAGAATGTTGCCCATTAGTCTACTCTTGCTTTTTGCTAAATTCTGTAAGTCCTTTATAAATCTAGCGTTAGTCCGTCACCTCGTTAATGCTAAACTTTTTTCTGAAAAACAGATTTATTCAAGCATGCTCTACTGCGGATATCCTACCGATCATCTCCGAACGCATACATGTGACAAGGCAGGTGAAGCTAGGATGGTAGCGCCTGATATATCCAAAGCATTGTACAAGGTATGCCATAAAGAGCTTCTCATAATAATTAAAATGGTATTACTTGATGAATATTTGATATCATTCATTCAGAAAGTAAATCGCCTGAAGATTCGAGACGAGGCACTCTAAGTAATAAATATCGACTTTTCCTTACTAAAAGAAAGATACAGGTTGCCCTCAATTACCGTTCATCGAATCAACGTGACATAAATGCAGGTGGGTCACTGACGACACCATACTCTACTCTAGGCATGTGGGCAAAACGGATGGGCACATATTCGAGGCAAAGTTTAATTTTTAGAAAGTGACATCCAGTTTGTAGTGGAATGGCGTTATAAATGGATGGCAACATTTAATGCCGCTTAAACAAAGTTCCTTTCATTCAACAACAACAATACACATCTTCAACCACCGATTGCTATGGCAAATAACATCTTACCGTATACTCCAACGTTCAAACTCGTCGGACCAACATTCACAGGTAGCATGCATTAGAACAAATTCATACAATACATTACGAAGGCTGCTGCAAAGAAGGTGAGATCCATCTACCGTTCTAGAAAACGTCTCACACCTGACAGTATTCTTTATCTCTACAAAACTACCATCTGCCCATGCATGTGGTATTGTTGCACATCTGGGCTGGTGCACCATTCACTAGTATCTCCCTTTTAGACAAAGTCCTAAAAGAGTCGCTAATCTTATCCACGAAGTTTTAGCCACTATCCCATCGCCGCAATGTTGTATCTTTCTGCTTGTTTTACAAGTATTTTAATGGAATGTGATCCAATCAACTTGCAGCTTTGATGAGCCCTCGTCATAACTACGCTCGACCAACCCGGCAATCAGCTAAATCCCATACATTACTTGCGTGGGTCCCCGGATGTCAGAGTGCCTTCCACTCCAATATCTGCTTTCCTCGTGTTGTCGGTCTTTGGAACTCCTCCTGCTCCATGTTTCCCCGACTGTACCAACATGCAGAAATGTAAAACTTATGTAAACAAGCATCGCTCTGCACAGCTCCTGATTGAGTATGCCCCCAAAAACGTTCACTCTAATTCTCAGTAGCTCCTTACGTCTACAGTGGAAGCTTGTCTTTTTGAGGTGAACTATGTTTGCAAAAAAAAGTGATACTGTTGCTTATTATTCTCATAATAAAGAATAAATGAGACAGATGACTTCTGCGAGGGGCGTAAAATAAGTAATTCCCCTTACTCATTTCTCATAGTAGTAGATTAATGAAACTTTGCACAGTTATTAGTCTTTCTCAACATAAGAACAACCCAGAGTTATGCATTTCTCCCATCGTTTGATGCAGCTCTGGACACCGTGTTTGTAGAACACCCCAGGTTAGTACTCCAACCACGTCGTAACTTCAGAAATCAAGGCAGCATCATTTGGGAAACGCTTTCCTTTCAAAAACAACTTCATGGCAGGGAAGAGATGAAAGTCAGAGGGTGCAAGGTCAGGATAGTAAGGAGGTGGGGAGGATTTCATAGCCACACGCCCATGCTTCTGGTCTGGCGACATACGAGTTGTAGACCCGAGCGTTGTCCTGCAGGAGGAGGATACGTTTGCAGATCTTGCCCCGCCTCTTGAGTTTGATAGCTTCTCTTAATTTCATCAAACGTGAAGCATGATAGGCTCCTGTAATTGTTGTACCCTTTGCCAGGAAGTCTGTCATCACTACTCCGTCTTGGTCCAAGAAGACTATGAGCATGACCTTGCCATCGGGGGGGGGGATGCACCCTTGCCTTCTTTGAAGGTGGTGAGTCCATGTGCTTCCACTGCATTGACTGGGGTTTGGTCTCTGGATCATAGTAATGGACCCAAGTTTCATACTGTGTAATCAGTGGTTTGAACAACTTTGACTCATCTTCTTGACACATATCCAAATTAATAATTGAGCACTCGACGCGTTCTCACTTCTAGAAAGGTGTGAGCAACCTGGGAATCCATCTGGCAGACACCTTATCCATATGCAAATGGTCATGAATGATAGTTTCCACAGACCCTGTACTAATCGTGACCTCTTGGGCTATTTGGCGAATAGTAATGCGTCGATCTTCAAAAATGTCAGCCTCAACTTGACGGACAGATGTCTCATCTATGGGAGAAGAGGTACAACCAGGTTTTGGAGCTGTTTCCACATACTTCCGGCCATGTTTGAATTCACAATGCCATCGTTTTACAAGGTCATATGATGGGGCATCATCACCATAAGTTTCTTTCATTTCATCAAAAGTTTCCTTTGGTGTGCGTCCTTTCAAATACAAAAACCGGATCACTGCGCGACATTCAACTTGCTCTATTTCACACTTTACTCAGTTCAAACACCTGTAAATCCGAAACCACAATTAGTTCAGAATCCTTAAACATGCAAAATCTCATCTGCATCAGACTACTGGAAGTATGTCAGGGGCATTACTTATTGAACGTTCCTCGTACACTCAGCTACTTGGTGCCAAAGCTAAATAAAAAATTATCTCGTGTAGATCATTCGTTGAACACGGGTCACTATTTTTGTTAAGATAAAATAAAAGAATGGGTCTATACCTTTCTTAATTAAATTAGATAAGATAGAATTCGATGTGGGTGATTCAATATTCCACGGCTTGTATCATTACGACAGTGATCTACCATCAGAACAGAAATAGGCTATCTTGTATCGAATATCGTTTTCTATTGTCATCATTATTTTCTGACTTCTTCTGTGTTATTTAAGCTGGTACCAATTTACTAAACAAAGCAATGAACTTATGAAAACAATTAACTCATGATGTGGAGCATATACCCACTGATTGATTCCCTGCAGATTTTAACATATTCATCTACAAAGACTTGTCGATCCGTCTTATAACTCATATTTTACATTGTTTTATCGTTTTATTGTTTCATCGTGTTTCATCCTCTCATAGCATTATTCATCATCCAATTGACAATCTCATTTACTATTTTCTGTAAGTTGTTCTTGGACTTGGTAAATGGTCTTACATTTAGCATAAAAAAGTTATCTGACTTTGAATTATAAATTATATTCCCAGTAGGCTAAATAAACAATTCAGTTTATAATTACAAAAATATGTTAACTAAAGCAAACCACATATAAAGAAGGCCCAAGAGTACAACGACTGACTTTCTATAACCACGCAAACACTAAATATATAAGAAAACCCGTCCAAAATAGGTTAATTATATCAGCACCAATACGGGTAAAATATAACTTCTTTGGTCGATGTTACTTTCTGGACGAGGAAGTAAATTCCGTTCCGAGAACGACGTTTTGAAAATGCCAATACGATCATGTTCATGCTAGTCTCCATGTATCAATTATACGAAGACAACAATATTAAATAAGAACATATTCAGAAAGTAAATAGCCTGAAAATTCGAGACGAGGCACTCTAAGTAATAAATGTCGAATTTTCTGACGGCGGTCTATGGGGGGTGGCGGAACTGCTTGCGAAAATTGAAAACGGTCGCAAGCAGACTTAACGTGAACATATACCTCTTCAGGAAACCATAGCAGAGCAGGAAATTTTCTCCTTGCTGGCATCGCTCCGGAAAAATAGCCAATCGTTTGTAGTTGAAACAGGTAAAAACTTTAGAGGTTTGACAATTAATAATACCTCGCGCCATTCTTTGATTGTATTTGGTAAATGCTGCAAATGGTTCGCTTTCGTCGATAGTATAGTAGCTGAAGTACCCGTCCTGAAACTATTACTTTACTGATGTTCAGCATAAAATGCATGTTAAGAAAGCATTTAAGTCATTATTAGACTCATTTTGCAAAGGGAAATCCCTAAGATAAATTAGTTGATCTCGACAGATGATGTGAGATGCCAAAGTAGATATCGAGATTAACTAACGACCTGGGCGTTCAAAGTTCGAATCTTCTCAGTTCAATAACATCAATTTTACTATGGAGAACATTTACGTGGTTCTACGTGAAATAGCTTATGATTCTTATTGGCTCATCAATGCTAATAAGAGAATCAAGCAGAACAAAATGTTGTACTATGCTGACCTATATGAATTGATATTTACGGCACCAGATATCTATTATTTCTTATATTTACTTTCGGGGTTACGAAGTCTTTTTTTATTAAGAATTATATTTACTTCATCTAATTAGATGAAGTAAATATAATTCTTGATTGATCTAAACATAAGGTTTCAGTATATAGATTTCACATCGAACAATGCCAACACAGGTAGAAACTCTCAGTTTCGTATTCTGTCAAAACTTTAACCATGTGATTCATAATAAATATCGAATTCAGATGGTCCCTCCGAATCACATCTTATGTTCTTCGTAGTGGAGTTTCTGTCTCGAACCTCGTAGATAATTATCTTAACTTAACCGGATATTTATTATTTCTGATATTTACTGTCGAGATCAACACTCATATATTAATCGGACTACAACATTATAAAAAATAAGTCATAAATCCTTGATTGACGGTTTATATGATGAATCACGGTTCGAAACTCTATTAGACATCCAGAAGCACATATAAAATATATTTTATTAGAGATTGAATATTTTCAGTGGGGTTTTACTTCCGTTATTTAAGTATAAAATGAAAGCATTTCTGTAGTCAGCTTTTATCTCTTTAATTTATTTCTCTCACTTGTAATTTTTGATTACGATAAAAAGCGCCACGTAATATTTAACTAGTGTTTAGTTCAAAACACATCAGAATGTTCGATACGTTATAATCGTTTACATGGTTGTAAGTTTGTCAGTTACGAAGTTTTATTATGAAAATGTATAATGATGTATTATCCCTACATTTGAATTAAGTTTGTTTCAATGTTTAAATGTGTGTATCAATTTAGATTCTTTTTCTTCTGTGTTGTTATGTGAGAACACAATTATTTTTTTTAATCAAATGATTTTTATGTTGGCCAGTGAATTATAATGGCGTGCAAATAAACCGGGTTGTCCCTGATCGCTCGTTGAATATTTGGTGTGAGGTATCAGAAATATAATTTATCCGAAAGATATACAACCCAGCCGCAGTACACAGACATTCATTTCTCCGAAAGTAACACATTCAAGCTGAATGACACAGATACACGGTTAGTGGGAAAAATAAATATCCGGTGATTTGACGCGGAGACACTTGTAGATTTTATCAGCAAATATTATATGTAGACGAAAATACAAACATCACCAAATAAACGATACCATGGATGGAATCCCATCCCATACGAGCTGTGGCTTCTGTGACTGCGTAGAGGAAGTCCCGCAATATACGTTGATGGTGTGAATGCGTATGTGCCGAAAAATGCTATGCAAACGAGCCCCCATTGAGATGGAACATAATCTACTTGCTACTGAATTAACGTGTATCAATTCCAATGTTCTGTCTGCCCTTATCTATATAGACCTGATTCGCGGCAAACTTGCACTGAAAATATACCATTATATGTTTATACATATCTGTTTATGAATATTCTTTTAAACATAAGCATTTTACTACAAACTTTCTCATGATAATTAAATCTGATAAAGAACGAGGTGTTAGCCTACCAAATATTTTATCCTTGTCAATGTTAGTGCAAGACTGTGGTAGATGAAGTTGGAGGTAAAACAAGTGAAATTGAGTCTTTTTATTCTTTATGTGAATCTCGGTTTAGTAATAGATATATTCATTGGAAAAATGTATCGATTCAAGCACAATGTTTAATCGTATGTGTGGTTTCCTTGCAGGTGAAAGGATTACGGTTTTCTTTTGGTCGATGTGAGGAATGACGATATACAGGGTGTCTCAAAAAATGTACTCACTCGTAGAATGACGAGAACTTTGCTTCATCGCTCCACAATTTTGTGTGCAAACTCGACATCTTCTGCACATTTTGCCATTCTAAGAGGGAGTACATTTTTTTGAGACACCCTGTATGTTATGTTTGTCTTTTAACGCTGATGGTCAGTGTGTTGCAGAGCTGTTGTAAGGTTGTTGTAATATCCTTTACGTACATTTTACTTGCTACAAAAAATACCCACAGTGTAAGAATTCACACAGATTTAGAAAAAGCTAAACAGCAAATGAAAAAGGGCTGCACACAATAACAGAGAAGACACGAATGCACAAATGGCAAAAAAGAAGAAAAGAGAAAACACACAAAAAGACACAAAAGAGTCACACAACCTCGAAACGATATAAAACAACGCACAATGTACAAAGACGCGAACAAGAAACAGACGAACTTACCCAAAAGCAAATAAAAGTAGAAACAGATACGTAACAAAAGGACACACGAACCGTGCAGACTAGGTCAATTGGCACGATGAAGAATTCACACAAAAATAAATGGTTCCATCATGGATATTATTATTTTAGAGAAAATAAAATTAAAAAATAATAGTTGATCAGATTTAATATCTAATTATCTATGTTCATTTACTTTTGTTCAATAGACCTCAAGATTTTAGATTGGATGGTGGGGCATTTATAGGTCCGCCAAATATAAATTTTCTTACGTCGTCTTCTGAAATGATAAAATAACTTTCAGTTAATAACTTTCTTCTATTTATCGAAGAGATTTAAAGAATGTGTTTTCTAAACACTTTCTCTGCGGTTAGATTTTACTTAGTTTTTAAATGTAATGTATGTAATATACACCTTTTAATATAAACGAATTGTATTATTTGAACTAAAAATATTTTGACTGTCCAGTTTAATCTGATTTACTCATTATATTGAAAACAACTAAACATACTACTACTTTTTCATAATGGTTAGACTGTTCGCTAATGGTTCGGGAGACCTACACCACACCGTCAGTCGATTCATCCTAAAATTAAAATAAAATCGTATATAATGTCTTATTGGAAAACACATATTTACTATTAGAATGTGAATATTAAGTCGAATAATACAGAAAAAGAAATAGCGGTTTTCGTTACAATTCGGTTTGGTAGACAAGAAATAGGATTTCGTAACGGTTTGGCCTTTTGGCCAAGATCAAAGTGTAATATCTGTTCCGATAAGTACTGCACGCCATGGACTGGTATTGTCTTGGCCTTCGGGACTTGATTTACGCCGGTCTATGGGTGTGTCCTGTGCAGTTCTAGTAGGTCCACCCTCCCAGGTTTTGCCTCCCGTCTTTGGGGTGGTGTAGGTTTATTGCTTACTGTCTGAGGCGCCCCTACCGGGGAATGCCGACGGGGCTGCGCAGCCATTTTTTGTAGGCCAGAGTGCTCACCTTCTCGGGCGCTGGCTTTTCAAATCCCACTTTCCCGACCTTGTGTCACATCTTCCTTTGTGGGATGAAGATACATAAAATAGAGAGCTTTTGAGTCGCTCTCAAGTACGGTAGAAATAGCTATGTATACAAAATTTCAAAAACGCGGAATCTCTCTCTCTCTCTTTTTAATTACTTTGATCTGGTTATCACAATTTCTTGGTTTAGCCATAGAATGCGTTTGCACCTGTACAAGAACGTTCGAGCTACTGAATTACTATTTCTGTAAAATCAACTTCTTTCACGATGTATAAAAGCTCCGCCTTTCCTGTGAAGTTATTTACAGTGTGATCTATGATTTCGAGAGAAACTTCGAGATCACCGGCAGAGACTTTTTGGGGGTCCAGACTAGTATAGGGTATGATTGTGTCCATAGAAACAAGCAAGTCATAATTCAACTATTTAAGACGTTGGCACACATCCCGGGTCCTTAATGATATTACTGCCGGCCCGCTATACTTCCACCATTATTTCATACGATGATTTTTGATTGATGAAGTTTTATTCGTCATTTTTTCTTTTATTCTATGAGCTGGTGTCTCTTTCTTATTCTCCCTCACACTTTCCTTCTGACTTTTTTTCTCTCACACACACACACACACACACACACACACACACACACACTCTCCCCTTCTTTGTCTATCTCTCCCTAACGCTTTATCATTTCTAATTTATTTATTTTCCCCGTCTATTCCGTTTCCACCACTGTATTTTTTTTCTTTCGCTCTTTTTCTTCTACGTCAACTCTCGTTATTTACGAGATTTAACGTTATCATCCTAAACGGAACTGTGATTCGTACTGTTTTCGACGTATCTTTTTCTCTCTTCTTTGTCCAGAAATATTTGAAAATTGCCAGGTGAGACTTGATCTAGACACGCAATATAAACATACGAATCGATTGAAAGTTTCGTCATGGTGCCGTTGTTGGAACTAATACGATTACCAAGGCTAAAGTTTTTAATTCAATCCCAAGCAAATTCTGACTGATATCACATGCATAACTACATTCGAATAGACATATGACATCTAATTAAAGACTAAATAAGTCGTAGAAAATAATTATAATTACGGGTCAGCAGTTTTGGAATTAATCACATAAAACGTAGTACTACCCTTACATAAAACCTTTTTCCATCCACATTTCTCGCCAACAGACTACCCAAACATTATGTCGGTTTTTCATTCTTTTAGATGCGAACATCATATCACTTTAAGTGGCTATATTGACCGGTCGATAGCACATAACCTGGTACGTGATGTCGTATTCAACCGTAAAAGATTTAGTAAGATACTTATGATTACTTTTCTCGTAAGTTACGAGTACAACTGAATTTAAGATAACATAGGCATACTCACGTTTACCCACCAGTTCTTTTTAGATCACATAAATTAAACGACGTGGAAATTGTACAATTTATAATAGAAAAACGACGCCAAATATATATATATATATATATATATATATATATATATATATATATATATATATATATATATATATATATCCTGCATAATACGAACCTGGATTATTTCTGAGAATATTTAATCGCTACCGATTACGATTCAATTTAAGTTGTGAAAACGAACTGTGTCCCACCAGCAAACACCTGTACATGTCATAAACACCATTATCCATCCACCGAAGTATGATACGTTTGATACCCGACAGAATGATTGTATAGCGCATACAGCTCATCCAAAAGCTTCCACCCCTGTGCTTTATACTTGCCAGATCCATGTTCTTACCCATATTGACTTTCTAACAAAATGAACTATGTGTTTTTACTTTGTTCAAACTGTTTACACTGTGGAATACTCCTTGTGCACACCATCAAAATCCCGTAACATTATTAAATGTCATCTTTGTCCGTCGTAAAATAACTGTAACTAAATTACATTCCACAATTTATATCTCATCTTTAATTTAATTGTTCTCATGTTTCTTTACTTTATTCGAAGAAAATAAATATTTTTATTCAAACTACAACTTGTGTTGATGCTTCTTCTCTCTACATCTGGGGGTTTGAACCCACAATCCTCTTGCATGATTTTTTTTTCAAGTATCGGGTCTACACACCACGAGTCCCGTTCGGATTGTTACGTGCACGCTGCCGTAGTCTCCGGGAAGTTTGAGCGTGACAATATATATATATATATATATATATATATATATATATATATATATATATATTTATACATATATATACAGATAGATAGAAAAATAGATATATAAATAGATATATATATATATTAGCTGTACGAACCCAGCGGTGCTTGAGATCTATTGCATTCAAATTTGATTTGTAAGTATTTCTGTGTTAACGCAAATAAGAAACGGATACTCTTATTTAAAGCATTAGCGTTACTCCCTTAGCTGATTTTTCTGTTATATTGTTAATTAAAGATGATTCACACATTTAGTACCTAGCAGATCAGATCATGACGTTTTTCTTCTTAAAATGTTGTGAAGTACGTTACTATATTTCAAATAACATTAAACAACAAGACTAGACATATTATGTTGACCAGTTACCATAAGGTTTAATTGTTCAGCTAAAATTCTATTTTGGTCCCCACATATATGTATGTAGTACCATTGGAGAGCCATGAATATTATAACTGTCCTGTTTTTAAATCTCCGAAACAGTTACATGATAAACAGCTGATGATCCCCGTGTTAATATTAGACGCTTATGGTCTCCTGTTTTTGTTTCACTCTTAGATAATTACCCCCCCCCCCTTTTTTATTTTATTTTATTTTTTTATTTTTTTTATTTTACTTATATTTTTTCATTTATTAATTTTCCAACGAATGTTAAGTCTGCAATATCTTGGATTTAATTAGTGTGTCTGGGAATTTAAACTGAATTTTACATTTTTTATTTTTTATTATTTTTATTTTTTTTTAATGACTCAAAGCTTCTTTAGACTATATATATATATATATATATATATATATATATATATATATATATATATATACAGAACAGATAATATGGAGTACAATTTAAAAAATAACAACCTAAATATAAAGATTTAAAATACAAGAAACACGTTATTGCAGATACTCATTTATTAAGCTGAACACTTAAACTCCATCAACATTCTATTCTCTTGCACATAACTGCGGTATTAAATTTGAAAACATGTTCTAATAGCATATATAATTCACTAGTGGATACTTTCCTTCAAAAAGATCGGAGACAATTATGCTCAGCCAATTATTTCCCTCATATTCATATAAAATGTTAGAATCGTGTTAGTAATTCAATTTTTCATATATAAATTATTATTATTATTCTGTTATGAGCTCACGGTAGACACATTATTTAGAGTGAAGGCGATATTTCAACAGTATGGGGTTGTTCTACGTGCTATTTGCTTTTTCACACCTCTCACAACCCAATGTGGTTTCGTCCGGTGGCTAGTACAAAGACACGTTTTTAAACTCGCTAAAATGTGTGTGGCGTGATGGATGTATTATATTAATATGAAATATACAAATAAACACACATTGGTATTTATTATAGATCGAGGATTGAATAAATGGTAAAAGTTCAGTACAATTGGTCACTTCTCGGATTTCGAGAGATTAAAGCAAATAAACGGATTGCTAGTTTAGAAAGAATTGTGCTAAATACAAATTGTGTTTATGACACATCGTTATAACAATTTTAATTGAATGTCTATACAAATTAAATCATATATCTATTCGGTGGGCCTGAGACACAAGGACCGGTATTGCCTTAATTAGTGACTATTCGACTGTCGTCTTGTTCTTCCATTATTTGTTCTTTGTTACTCCCATTTCTCTTTAGTGAGTCTCCGTCACGCTTCACTTCACTCGACAACCGCTTTTGTCATCTTTTCGAATTTTGGCTGACAAACTCCGACTGATTATTCAGCGATATTAATTACCGACATAATTTCGGCCATTAAATTCGAAAATCCTATCATCCAATCAGGGCTGATACCCATGTGCCTCGTAATTGGGCCATTAGCCATAAAACCGGTTTTAATCATGGCGTGGACACGCGTAATGAAGCCGACATTTTGCAGGCCTTTTAACAAAACTCATCGATTGATCGAATACTGATCACAAGATGATTTGATCAATAAATTGGAGTACAAGGAATTAGAAAAAATGACGGAAAGCGACGCAAAACAGGGGAAATAGAAAAAAAAACTGAAAACATGAAGGAAACGAATAAAGAATGAAATAGAATAAAAACATGCAAGATGAAAGGTTTAGAAAGAACGATCGAAAATAAAGTAAGAATAAAGATGACGGTTTGAGATGAAAATGAAATGAGACAATGATAAAATACGAATAAAAAGAAAGCGAAAAAGAAATAAAATTAATTTAAATTAATCAGTAAAAGAAATACACAAACAGGGAAAATAGTGATGTGCTCTTAAACGTTAAAGAACTAGGATGAACTACCCGAAAAATGTCCATTCTCTCTTTTCTTTTCTTTTTTTTTAATTATATAATATGAACATTTAGTAATTCAGATGACCTAAAAATAATGATGTAAAATGAAAAGAATAGGTGTCAATTGTTTAAGAAAGTCAATTAACTAAATACGCATTCTATTATAAGTATAAATATATTACTCAGTTACTTATATATATATATATATATATATATATATATATATATATATATATATATATGTATATGTGTGTGTGTATGTGTATGTGTGTACATACATTAGTCTTATTTTGTTTCCCATTAATAAATTTTATCGATTAATCGAATACTGATCGTTACAGATAAATAAATGGGTGTTATAGGGAATAGAAAAACGCAGGAAATACACAGAGATGAAAACCTGAAAAAAATTAAGGACAGACAAATATTTGCCATAATTTATCAGAAAAATTATGTAAAATGTAAAAATGGCGGTTTCAGATTAAAATAAAATTAAATATAAAACTCAAAATTTAAGAAAGCGAAATATGATTAAAAAAACTAAATCAAGGAAAGGAGCCATTAGAGTAGAGAAACACACATATACAAAAGAAATATAGTAATATACTATTTAAATTATGATCATTATCACCAATTTCATATTACTTTTTTGAAACGTATCATATAAAAAGTGTCTTTAATACGCTCCCTTTTGAATAAG
This sequence comes from Sepiola atlantica, assembly GCA_963556195.1. Classification (NCBI taxonomy): domain Eukaryota; kingdom Metazoa; phylum Mollusca; class Cephalopoda; order Sepiida; family Sepiolidae; genus Sepiola; species Sepiola atlantica. Next base: position 38,052,301 of record OY744521.1, on the reverse strand, counting down.
TCTTTAATAGACCTCAATAAATATACATGGGTTTACTAAGCGCTATAGTGTAACTGAACTACAAATATAGCTAAATAATAATTCAATAACTACAACCTTTCTATGTACTGCCTCTACACCGCCGGTAGGTCTGGCATAAGGCTAAAAGATTGGGGCAGACAAAGCTAGCGCATCGTAGAAAGTGCAATCTGGCCACAGACACATAGCCTAAGCAGCCCCGTCAACATTCTATAGTAGGGGCGACTTAGTCGATTTACAATAAACCAAATCCTCTGGAACAGAGAAATTAAAGCTTGGATGTGTTCATCTCCTTGGAATAAAGAGAGTCTAAATCACAGCGACGGAAAAGGGCCAACTGACGCCTCATCATTCTATAATATGCCTAACTGATTTTCGAAGACGTATCCTCGATTGATATAAACTAACGAGTGGTATCGCCTTTACTTAGTTTACAGATATAAATTACAAAGATGATGAAATTAAAAAAAGAAATGAAAAGCAAGACATAGGAAATACTCGTCGATTGATGAAAATACTTTGCTGTAGTCACCTTTTCTCGGTGACTTCGGAAGCTCTTCTCGTTAAAACCCACCTCCATGAAAAAACAATCCTCATCGTCCAGTTTTGCTGCATCTCAGATTTGTTGTAATGTTGTGCGGTTTCACCAATTCATATATTTAGCTGATCGTCTCCGATTTATACACCACAAACTATACTGATATGACTGCTCCGCGTAATAGCTTATATTTACTATAGCTGAAGAAAACATTTATGTTAAAAGGTGGTGAAATAAATAATAACGCATACTACCTCATCAATGTCCTTGATAAATTAACACAATAAAGAGTTCCTTATATGTTTTCAATAAGTGGGTGAAAAAGAAACTCATTATTGCTCGGGAGCAATAATTTATAAGGCCAGATAATTATTATTATTATTATTATTATTATTATTATTATTATTATTATTATTATTATTATTATTATTATTATTATTATTATTATTACTATTATTATTATTACTATTATTATTACTATTATTATTAATATTACTATTACTATTACTATTATTACTATTACTATTACTATTATTATTACTATTATTATTTTGTTTATTATTATTACTATTATTATTATTACTATTATTATTATTACTTTTACTATTATTACTATCATCATCATCATTATCATCATCATCATCATCATCGTCGTTGTTGTTACTATTACTATTATGATGAGGATTATGATGATGATTATTATTGTTATTGTTATTGTTGTTGTTGTAGTTGTTATTACCATTACTATTATGATAGGGATGATGATAATGATGATGATGATGATTATTATAATTTCCATTATTATTTTTTGTTTTAATACATTAACACCAAATAGAGAAATGGGCTCGGCGCAGGTTAAAGAAGAGTGCGGAGAGATACATGGAGAGACGGTGAAGGGGGCAAAAGATGAAGATAAAGAGACGGATTGAGATGGGTAGATAGAAAAGAGTTTACTATAAATATATTTCACACAATTTTAATCTATTATATTTTGTTAGATATAACACAAGGAAACACCCAGTCGCACTGCTAGTATATGAATAAAATTAAGATTTGCTTTGTTGCTATAACCGCTATAGCTCCGTACACAAAAGCTGCTTAATCAATTCTTTGAGTCTGGATATTGATGCGGATTTTGAAAACGTATACCTTTGTTTTGTTGGCATTCACCGATTGCTATATTTTGTCCTATCAGCAGTTTTACTCGTTGATTATTATTTTTAGCATTAGTGTATAAATGACTACCCTGCACAGCAAGCAGTCCTCTTCCTCCGACCCAGAATACTTTAACAGAAATACGGTATATATCTAATAAGTGTCAATTTGTCGGATTAAATGTTTGCGTTCAGACAGTTGTATTTATTTGTAATTTTATGCAAGCGAGAAAAGAATATATTGAAAAGAAATACAATAGTAACATCACATATGAGTAATTGCTAGAGATTTAGAATGCATTAGACGTGAATAAAAGGGAATCAAATGAGAAAACAAATAAAATACATAGCATGAGAAGTAAACAAAATACGTAAATAAAAAATAGAAATATTCAAGTTTTCATCGGGAAAATCCAATATAACTAAACGGGTATTAATATGATTAGCGTGGATGATTTACATTATTTAAATTTAAAACCGAAGCCATTTCAGATTTGTATAATAATTCAATACGAATAACAAAGGAGTGCGAAGCCCAATATAATTTGTATATAGACGAATATATCAACAGCAGCAGACGAAAGTTAATCGATAAGATTGCGGTGGAGTCAGCGAAAAAATGACAAACTATCGACTTGTGTGTTGTTTTTTTACATTCAATCAATTGTATTATCATCAAAATTTCTAATACACATAAGCAAGCGTGATAATCAAATTGAAGATCAAACGTTGAGCAGTGGAAAATTAAGATATCAATGAAGGATGATATATATATATATATATATATATATATATATATATATATATATATATATACATACATATACATATATATATGTATATATATATAAATACAAATATAAATATATATAAATACGAATATATATATATATATATATATATATATATATATATATATATATATATATATATATATATATATATATATATATATATATATATTCCGATGAGAAGAAAAGGCAACGTGTACCCGTCCTAAGTATTGCCATTACTGTACTGATCCGGATTGATAAAATATAATTCAACATTTACATGTTTCATGTTAGCCGCATTATGAGCCGGATTAAAGAAATTAAAAAAAAATAAACTGTAGCTAATCATGTTATTATATTTTCAAACAATACAATAACGCATGAACATTAGAGTGTCAGAAGTTTGCATTTTCAGCTGAAATATTATTTGGGCCTGACTTTCAAAATCTGCAAGATAACTTTCTCAGAAAAAATGGTTATCGTGTATCTTAGCGCGAAAATATATGCAACTACTATCAGGAAAACACAAGTAGTGTGTAGCGCCAATTTAAACAAAAAAGCGTAAGTGCTTGAACATCTCACTTTTCGAACGAGATCGTTAATATAGAGCTTAGATTATTGTTGATCACAGTTGCAAATGATTAGCCGATTGGGTTTCGAATCTCAGCGCGAAGACACTGATCATGTCTAACCATAATGAAGTGGCGTGATACGGTGAAATGACTGCCTATGAAAGGCTCTGTGGTTTACAATATATATAAATATATATTCCCAACACAGATTCGTGAGTTTAGAAAAGTGGGAAGTGATTAAGGATAAAGCAAAAGGGATGCGAGTTTCCTAGCGCCCACTTTGTAAGATAGAGTGATGTCATATGTCATATATCAGATGACTTCCGTTTTCGAGCTAGTTATTTTTTTTTTTAGTTCCAAGTTCAATCTGCGTCGGAGGTTTGTCAGCCATATCAAAATATATACAAATATATAACAATATATACATAAATATATATATATATATATATATATATATATATTATACGTATATATACATATGTATACATTTAATCTATTTATTTAAAAATATTTTTATAGATAAAATATTTATAAATAGGTAATGTGTTTCGCGTTCATAGGGTTCATCAGTGTTGCTAACTATGACGAAAGTTGAACCCTCGATTAAGGGATATATATATATATATATATATATATATATACATACATACATACATACATATATACATAGATATATGTATGTATGTATGTATATATATATATATATATATATATATATACATACATACATACATATATCTATGTATATATATATATATACATATGTATATATATATATACATGCATACATACATATATATTATGTATATATATATATATATATATACATATGTATATATATATATATATATATATATATATATATTTAGTGTGTCATGTTCTATATGAAAAGAAATAAAATAAAGTTCTCGATCATATAAGAGAGCTGATATAATTCATTTAGATACTGTATATTACATAATTCAACGATATACCGTGGTTTCATCCAAAAAGGAAGATTTAGACATCTTTAGTAAATCTCCGTGCCCAGTGGCAAGCTGAAACGATTGTAGTCACGCCCGACAGGGAATGGCGTCAACAATGACAGAAATGATTCATGTCATTGTTTCAGCATGCCGATGATTCCACTGGGCACGGAGATTTACTAAAGATCTAAATCTGCCCTTTTGGATGAAAGCACGGTACATTGATGAATTATGTAATATACAGTATCTAAATAAATTATATATAAATATATATATATATATATATATATATGTATATATATATATATATATATATATATATATATATATTTATTTTTGTACAGAAAAATTAGTACATGGGATGACAACAGAAGCTGAAGAGAGCCGGATAGCTAAGACTTTCCGTGCTTGAAACCGACGGTACAAATGTTGTACTAATTTTTCTGTACAAAAATAAATAAATATTATGCTCTTAATTTTTAACTTTAATTCTTAATTAATCGAGCACTCTGCTGGGATGTTTTCTACTATATTACAAAGAAGTTATATATATATATATATATATATATATATATATATATATATATATTGTGGATATTTTCTCGAATAAAAATGTGTAATGTATTTTGATCGAAATAAGAATAAGTATACTACACGTAAATTTTGGTATCAGTATATCTTCATTTTCAAGACTATACAAATGATGCAAAACTGTTCTGTTCCGAAAATTAATTTTCCACATCTAGCGGCATAGTATATATATATATATATATATATATATATATATATATATATATATATATATATATATGTAGATATATATATATAAATAATTAATATTTACATAATATTTACATAATATATATATATATATACATATATATATATATATATATATATTTAAATATTTATATAAGTAAATAATGATAATTTTTACCTTCGTACATCGATGTTTAATGCTTACGCAATCTTCAGTGTAGGGGATGTCAATTCACGTCTGTCAAAGGGCACGCACCCGGTTTTGAAATCACCCGGCGTTATTTCGCATTACAATTAGGAGGTATTTTGATCTATAAACGCTAAATCGGCGGGCGCGTATAGCGAACAGTGGAAGGTGATTCAACAAATACAACAAACAAGGTTGGAATCTCGCTTTTACGCCATAGTATTACTGCGCGTGTTTGTAAATACTCTCAGAGTGGGCGAAGGTTTTTTTCACATTCATTCGAACTATATTTAATTCAAAACTCGGTAGGCCTCCGTAATCTAATAAGATAACAAAATATTTTCAAATACGCTATATATACCGATCGAGAAATATACAAAACACAGTCACATGCCAAAGCTTTATATTTTGGGGGAATAGTTTTCTTTAAAAAATAAACACATTACAAAACATTTAGTCCATACATAATTGGCATATTTATTTTATAAACAGTTTCAAATAAATTATTATTCTGTACTATTAAATTGTAATTAAATTCTTCTATTTACGTAATCGTTGTTTATATTAATATTATTATTATTCACAGTAGTAATATTAACTAAATAAATTTAAGTGTCTGAATGTTGTAGATGAGGATTGATAATATGTATTATTTGGATTATTCGGACTACTGTTCGCATTTGAAGTGTGATTCTCACAACGTTTCGGTCGATGTAACCTCCGACTTTCTTCGGGTGTATCTTGTGGAACTCGGGAATCTTTCTGTTGAACTCCAGAAACTACAAGGAATTTCGAACGGAATAACTTATTTAATCGACGGAGGTAGCTTGTTGTTGTTCCATCAGGCATGATCGGGTAAAAGTCTTAAGTAATTCGCAATTCCTAGTATCGCCCGGACAGAGGAGTGAACCATCCGCAAATAACTGTGGCGTAACAGATGAAGTACTAAGTAAACTCCCGTTTTAGATGCAGTCTTTTGAAGGTTGAATGTTCTAATCGTCAGTGCGTGCGATACTAAGAATTGCGGATAAAATAAAGGGTTCCGTTGAAATTCCTTGCAGAATCCCGAGTTCGACAAAAATATTCCCGAATTCGACTAGATACACCTGTAGAAGGTCGGAGGTTACATCGACTGAAACGTTGTGAGAATAACACCCCAGATGAGAACAGTAGTCCGAATCATATGAATTATACACATAGATTTAATGAAAATTTTAAAATTCAAAATTATAATTTCCGTTTAATTATTTTGAAATTCAAATGACACATTTTTCTAAAGATTACATTTGCACATACATGACTTTGTGATAATTCCTTTTTAAAAAGTAAACTCTACCTGAAACGAATTGACTAACTTTGTTTTCCTCATAATACTTAAATAGATTCGTTATTTTTACAACTAACGCTGTGTCTGTTCGTCGTAAGGATAATGCGTCTGATAGAATCCATTACAGTTTCCATAGAAAAGAGTAAAGAAACACACTTCTCTCAACTTCTTAAATTACAAAATAAGATTCATATGTGTGTTTTTAATATTCATTACGTTTTTATTTAATAATGATCTATTTAATAATAAAGGCAAAATGCACGAAATAATCATTTCAAATTATTCAGTCATATATAATAGTTTTATTTGACCAATCAACGTTCCGCTTTTTCGTTAAGTGTATAAGCAGATGTTAATGAGAATCCATTTTGACTTTTATGTTTAGACAATCTCAAATCCCTCGATTTTCAATATTAAAACAGCAATATAGATTCACCTTTTTGTTATGATTTTCCTAACTTATGAAATCTGACAATATTCAAACACAGTAAATTATTTCAACATTTGAATACATCAAATAACAATCATCTTTTTTATTGTTTTTCTCCAAATTACAAAAAATAGAATGAAAATTGTTTCTTTGTTTTTATGTAAACTGTTACCGGTGGGCGAGTATATTTTTGTTATATATATATATATATATATATATATATATATATATATATACAAAAATATAAAATATAAAGTTACAGATATATATATAGATATATCTGTAACTTTATATATTTACTGTTTTTACAACTTTATCTCTTTCAATTTTAATTTAGTTGTATTTCTTTCTGTTCTTTCCCTTTTATATACTTATCCATTATTGTTATTTAAATTTCTATTATATATATATACAATATCCATGCGCTCACTCTTATTTTTTGTCAATACTTAAAAAAGATTTATCATGCTTGTTTTTTTCTCAATTTGTAATCATAGTGAAAGTCGGACTAAAATATGAAGCTGACCTACCCTGTCGAAAACAATGCATCGAACAATCACCAACTACACAACCAAAATATGCAAACCCCCACCTATTACAAGCAAAACCGATACCAATGCTGACAGAAACACCGAATCAAAAGTGGCACCACGATGAAGCATCACGGGAAGGTAAACGTCACGTGTGCAGCTGACCACGCATGAGTTCGTTCCTTGCACCCTCCAACTCGCTGGTTTCGCTCGTCGTGCAGACGAGGAAATGCCGAACTCGCGATTGTAATCAGCCTTTCCCAAACAGAGGTCAGAACTTGTACATCGCTCGCCACTTCATTTGCATGGCCAATGACGGAGCATGAGACGGTTCGAGGGGGCGAAGCAGGAGCTGGTGGCGTTAGGGCCAGTGTGTGGGACGTCTGCCTCCATTGACATCGCGATCGGATCGGCCGAGCGAGCACAAAACGTTGAAAATTTCATTTCGCAGAGCCTTATTGAGAACGTCAAAGATGATAGATTACTTTGCAATTAGACCGGCTGCTTAGAGACGGCCGACAATTTCGGTACGGACCAATGACAACTTAGACACTCACTTTGTTCGACACCCTCGCCAAAAGTCTCTTTCACTCTTACCGCCACCATTCTCGTTATCCGTCTGTCACTCATGTAATATATATATGTATGTGTGTATATATATATATATATATATATATATATATATATATATACATACATACATATATATATATATATATAGAGAGAGAGAGAGACATATATATATAGAGAGAGAGAGAATGAGGGAGAGGAGAGAGAGAAAGAGAGGACATATATATATTTATATATAAATACATATATATATATATATATATATATATATATATATATAGCAAGAGAAAGAGAGAGAGAGAGAGAGAGAGAGAGAGAGTTACGTGCATATTTTTGCAAACTTGAGAAGATATGGTGAACGACCTCCTCCAAATGAGGAGGTAATAGTCAAGTAAATAGTATCATAACGAATCCGCCTTCTAAAAAAACGAGGAGTTAATGCCTGGCAAAATGATGTCATGAAAACACAACAAATCATACACTAAATTCCCACCCAAACGGCGAAGATAATCATGTAAATGTTGTATCATGAGGAACAAACATATATAATACTGACCGCATCCCAAAAAAAAGAAGACAAGCCAATTAGGAGAATCACCACATAAACAGAGAAGGTAATGGCTATTAGTATGGTATAATGGCAACGGAACATATACTTCACTATCCTCACTAACACGACCCGAAAAGAGAAAGTATTGTTTTGGAAGATGGTCTCCTGACAATTGGGCAGATACTACATCATCCATTCCTCTAAAAGAAAAAAATATAATACTTGTGAGGATTACGCCTAAACTTTTTAAAAGGAAGTCATGTAATGGGAGACGGTCTTATGACAACAGAATCGATGCTACACTATTTAGCCCATTAAAATATGATATAATAATAAATTAACTCATTTTGTTTTCATTCATTTAACAGTGACTAGACAGAAAAGTATTGTTATTGTTCCTTAGCATTTTCGCTATGTTGACAGTGTATCATCTGTTCAAAGTGTATTATATGTTCTCAGCGTCACATCGACATCAAATGTTTTACTATCGACTAAAAGATTACGAATATATAAGAAACTATTCTAATTCAAAATTACAACTGTATATTACGTTATAGGAATTTATTAGAAACTGAAATAACTACGAGAATTAAGAAGACTAAAAGTATTTGGTGTGGTTAAATATATATATATATATATATATATATATATATATATATATATATATATATATATATATATATATACATATATATATATGTATATATATACGTATATATATATATATGTATATATATCTATGCATATATATACATGTGTGTATATATATATATATATATATATATATACGGTATAACAGAATCTATTTGTTATATCATAGCATTCAGTAAGCAACATCGGTGTTGATGTTAATATACTTACGGTAGATGGAAAACACTAATAGAAAGATGTTTAGTTCAATCGTAGATGGAACGCACTTATTCGGGAGTAATTTTGGGAATCAGGGCCATTTTAAAATACTTCCGTGGATCGAGAATGAGATTAATTTTTCAGAAGTTGAGATTGAAGTGTGTATATTAAACGCAGGCAGTCGGAAATTTAAGTAGTGTCTTCGATACAGTCTACGAAAAGCGACAGCTTTCGTTGGAGACAAGGCCAAATGAGGAAGTGGGAGAAATGATAAAGATAAAAGATAATGAAGGTGGGTGTTAGGGTTAGTTAAATCAACTATGGCTGATGGTGGGAGAAGAAAGGGGAAGGCATTGTTTAGTTGCTGCTTATTGCTAGTAAGTTATAAAAAACGCTGCGAGTTGGGGCGGGGTTATATTAAGCTAAAATAGAAGTTTATTCAGGTCAGTAAGTAGGTAGTTCTGAAAAGAGGGTGTCCCGAAATTAAAACGGATTTTTGAACGAACTTATATATACTTTAGAAAGTGTAAAAGGGTTCTAATTGGAGAGGTAGGGTTCAAATGATGGGAGTCTGGAATTTACGTGTTTAATATGTAATAATTCGGAGAAAAACTAGTGTTTCAGAGTGTGATGTATAATGACTTTAAGAAATTCCGAGTTAGTTAAATATTAAATTCATGACTAAATAAGAAAATGTAATGTATAACTGAAGTTAGGATTGAGAACCGCGTTAGTTTGCTTGCAACAATTGAGTTCTAGTACAAGGAATATTTTCTACGTTTAAATATAACAGATTATTGAGTTTGTCTTCTATAGTCATTTACTACCTGAAAATAAGTACCTTTTCCGTAATTCGAATATATATATATATATATATATATATATATATATATATATATAATGTATATACATATTCATATATATACAATATATATATGATGTATATACATATTCATATATATATGTATATATATATATATATATATATTTGTGTAAACATGAAGAGTCGGTAATATCCAAATGTGGTTAGCATTCAAGCAATGTTTCCACTGAGCCAACAACCTCCTGACTGACAGAAGAAGCAATAATAGCGCTATATGTAATTTCTTTGTTTACATTTTTTTTGAACGCAATCAATGTATCTATTCTATTTAAAATATTATTTATGTACGCTAAGTAGAACACATCATTTGTTTTAACAAATAGAGTACCTAATAAATCGGGAGTATATATAAGGTTATCCCAAAACAGCTGTTTCGCCATATACGGTACATCAGTGTAACTGGATGTATGAAATGTATCCACGCGATGATTCTGAAACCAACCTTCCTGTCAGATGTAAACGTGATCAGCAATCAGTAACTTAATCCACTGTGTCAACACAGACACCCATATATTATTGCGAGTGTGTGTGCTGGGGTGGGCGGTGAAACATTTTATAAATAAAGTATATTGAACAGGTTGTCAGAACATATATATGTATACATGTACATTCATATGTAAAACATATATACAGCCTGCTGCCTAAAACAATGTCAAATTACGTCGGGCAAGATTGCACACTATCAGATAGAAATGGAACCTATACTCTTAGACGAGCAGTTCTTATATCCTGAACTCGGAGTAAAATGTACGTAGATTGATACAGCTCTGATTCAATGACGAAGAGAAGATCACTAGCTACAATGGCCGTATGCATGAAGATACTTCGTTATCAAAACTCCAAGGCTGATCAGAAACGTTGTAAAGCAACTGGCTAATCACGGAGTCACATTCAATTATACTACTACTGCTACAACTACTACTACTGCTACTATTACTACTTCTACTACTACTACTACTACTACTACTACTACTACTACTACTACTAATAATAATAATAATAATGATGATAATACTAATAGTATTACTACTACTACAATAATAATACTAATAATTATGTATATTCTCTTATTAGTACTACTAATAACATATCTTTAGTAAAAATCTGATAATTACAGATCATCATTGTATTTATTGGCGTTTTCAGATAGATAAAATATACATATCATTTTTAGTACATTGTATGGCACAAACGATCTCCAAGATTTAGCATGGATATACAAAAATACACACTGCAATTGTTATACTTTTTTAATGAAATATAATACGGTGTTGCAATGACACTCTATGTTATCTCATGTAGTAAATGTATCACTGCTCTCTCTGATCTTTTCCTTCAGATCCCAAAGCTGGATAAACGATGTCAGTAAATATGTTCTTTGATGGATCCCCAAATTGAAAATTTACAAGGAGTTATTTATTGCAATATTACATGGTTATAACAAAAGTCAACATGATAGATCAATAGATAAATTCTTATTATAATCAATGTAGAAAATGGAAATGATAAAAGCTAGCTTACCAACTGAGTCCTGTTCGCCTCTTTACTGGCAATGCATATTGTGGGATTTCTGTATTACCCGTCGTGTGACGGAGTTTGAAAATTGCAATCTTAGTAAACAAATGTATGCCTATTTACTTGCCTCTCTACGAAGACTGAGTCATACAAAAGGTCGGTTATTAATGTTGGGTAATCCAACTCTCCAAAGATGTACAAGAATAAATAATTACCTCAGTCTATAGAGATTTCTTCTTCATTAATCGATGACATGACGGATGAAATGTCGTATCAGAATATATAATACACTTTGCTTATAGACATAAACAAATCAAAGCATAGATGACAACGTGGTATCATATTGAGTGTTAATTAAATATTCAACCAATTATACTTAAGATGACACATGCACTTTTTGTTCAGCCTCTGAAAGACATTTCGACGAAATTAACGTCGTACAACGGAATAACCTTTCAAAACAGCTATCAGATTACATCAATAAAGCTTTATTAGCGTAAATAAAATCAATCATGCGAAAAAGAGGAGAATATTTAAATGCGGAAACAAGTTAATTGCTGGAAATTACTTTAAATCTAATTTCTTAATAAGGTGAACATAATTCTCCAAACAATAACAATTTAACATTCTGTTTCGGAATAGTGACCAAATCACTTTGTTTTATTTTGCTATTTGTTATTATTAGATTACTAGCGGGGCCCGGGTAGGACGTTGTAAAAAAAAAGGAACACTTGTTCCCTGCTCGAATGCAAAACAGACTATATAAAAATAAATAAAACATTGTCCGCTCGGTAATTTTACGAGTGTTTAGAAGCCACGTCTCTTTACTTAGATAAAGGGACACATGTCTTATAATCCAGACGTAAAGAACTTGTTTTGATTTTAATTATTATTAATAAAAAAAAATTTTTTTAATATTAAAAGCGCTTATACATAATAAGGCACATGGCCGCTTGTAGAATTTCCGGAATAAAGTAAACAAATATTGATATTGATTCACTTATAGATTTGCAAACACTAAAAACATTATTTCTCTTTTTTCTCTCCGCGTATGGGACTCTACAGTCCGATTTAGGTGAACGTACACAAAAATACACATTTCACAGATACAACCGTGTTTCAGGTTCGTAGGCAAAGCAGAGCGTCACCATACTTCAACATCGGCTTTTATCAACGCTCAAGCTTGAGCTAACAGCTCTCCTAAAGTCAGATCATCGACCCTAGAAGACCGCAACAGCCTAAACCCCCGTACAAACGGATACCCCATGACATCATCTCGTATCTCTCCAAATAATAGGACTGACAGCTTCGGCAAATCCGTTAAATCCACGTCTAAAGTCTCAACCGGGCGCGACGCACGTGCCTCGAACTTCTCATATGCAACGCAGTTATTAGTGCTTTTTTTATTCGCCCTCCATCGAATTGTTCGTCATTAGTTAGTTGTTGGTAAACTGCAAACGCCCCTCGTCCTGTTAGCCGATTTAGGATGACATGATCAAGCCGCTTCACTCCAGATAAGTTCCACAGTAATTCTAATTACTCGGTCTATTCAACGATTTCTTCACTCCTATCACACTCAAGAATGATCTTAATGTCAAAATAGCTGCCCATTTTAGGTCGAAATAGCTTGTCATCAAACAGTAAGAAAAACAAGACAATCAATTTTCAAAACAGATTTCCAGCACTACTCTTTTTATCTGCTATTGTTTATGCTCTCTGAAAATAGACTCACTGCTTTCTATCCGTCGTTTCCCTAACGACAGTTGGTCTCCACACATGCAAATTAGTTATTCACATAAAAGTCTACAATTATGAAGACAAGCTTCCTTACTCTATCAGCTGGTAAGTTCCCCTCTTTCTTGTCACAGGGGGGTGGGGGTAATAATAGAAGAGCTTTTATTTTCTCATTACACAGCGACTGTTCTTTTCTTTCTTACCTAAGAATGAACATGCCCATGCATATAAACCAATATTTTGCCAAGCCAAAAAAGAAAACACCAAAAATACAATGTATTGTTTCCATCAGGACCTTGTCTAGGAGGGAGAGACTAGTGGATGATGCACCAGTCGAGATGTGGCAAAAATACTCCATGCATAGGCGAATTGTGGCTTTGTAGAGATACATGATAGTGTCAGGTGTGAGTAGTTTACTACCACAGTAAAGGGAGCCCACCTTATTTGCTGCAGCCTTGGCAATGTCTTCAATGTATTTGTTTCAATTCATGTTACCTATGAAAGTTAGGCCGAGGGGTTCCAATGCTGTACTCTCAGGTAGGGTGTTATTTGCCATGAGAATCGGTGGTTGGTGAGGTTTCTTGTAGTTATTGAAGGAAAGGAGATTTGTCTTTGCTGCATTAATAGTTACAAACAATTTATGATACCAATCCACTACAGCCTGGAGGTCATTTTCTAAGGGTTCAGCAATTGCCTCGAATATGACCGCGTCCGTATTGCACACATGACGCGAGTAAAGCGTGGGGTCGTCAACAAATATACTAATCTTAGACTTAATCTCATCAGGGAGATGACGAAGTTCGTCTGGAAAGCATTAATGCAAACTAGGGTATGCCCTGAACCATTTGACATTTCTATGGCGGGGTTAAGTAAAGGCCGGGTTAGTCCTAGGTGAAGCATTCTCTCAGGCATAATCTGCTCCTTCGGCAGTAGGTCGTTTACTGCCGATCAACTGAGGCGCCCATCACAGAGAATATCGATGGGTCCGTTCTCGCCCATTTTGTACACTTACAAAGTGTCCCCTTAGGAGAGCTTATTTTTCCCCTTTTTAAACGTCGTCATGTCTAGCCTTACTACAGTGAGGAACTAGTAAATAATGGTGGTGTTTTCCGATATTGAATAAAACTCGAAAGGGTTGATATGGCGTCAAAACACACAAAACTAATCATTAATTATTCCAATCAGTAGGTAGTGTGTCTCGGCATTAAGTGACGGACACATTTGATACGCCGTTACACAAAAAAGCTAAACACTATACAGAAAACCTCACATATATCTTATTTACTATTATAGATAAGTTATATTTTCTCATCATGTTCTCGTTCTGTGTATTTTTTTCTATTTTGGATTTAAATGTGTTTGTTTTGTAAGCCTTTTTTGTGACATTTGGATAACAGCTGCTATTGTTACAGTTCACAATTCATCTCATCTCGGTGTAGGGGAAGGCCGACGTCAAAAATAAAAGTACAAGTCGGAAGAAAATGACAGTAAGTCTGCAGCACCTCCACAAAACGTGATCGCAGAATTACGAGACAATAAATTCTGCGTATGCACATATTTCAGAGGTGGCGGTCATGGTGACTGGTTTCTATTTCCGAAAAGTAAGAACAGTTAAGATAGAGTATGGAACCAAAAAAATGTCCCTTTCACCCAAATTCGCAAAGTCATTCATAATTCACTTTTTTTTCTTTTTGCATATGTTTGAATCATTGTTTATAATTACAAATATAATCTTCTTTTTGTTGTAGTATTTAAGTAGAATACTCGTGACTATTTACGTTACTTTCGGTACGTTTTATTTCAGTCTATACAGCTATTCTCTTAACATACCGTGAACGTAAATAAGTAAGTTTTTTAAAAAGTTTATTCAGAGACAGAGAATACACTTTCATTGTAAGGGGGATTATCTTAATTTAATGAATAAGTACCAGGGTTTACTTATTGTATATCATTTATCTGAATTATTTGATATACTAGCAAATGGCATCTCACTTTATTATTTTTGCAGGTTCCAGTCAACATTTTCTCATTCGTTATTTTTATAAGTTATTTTTGTATACCAGCACAATGCTACCTTATCTGAAGTGATATAGTATTTTCTTTGTGATTGGATATAAACAGATACGTTACTTTTCAAAAATGATAAATGATGAAGTCATAATATCGGGTAGTATTTATTAAAACCTGTTTTTTTTTAACATAAGGAGTTAACTAGACAATGTATGAATCTTCCGGACGCAAAAAAAGAGATGTTTAGATATTTCTATGTGCAAACTAAAATGATTTAATTCTCACTTTTTAATTAACTTTCCCATAAATGGTATACTTGCTAATATATATGAAGACTATTCAGTTGTATCGTGTTTCATACTTTATCTCATAATGAGTCACCATTTACCAAGACCAAAATCACCTCGAGGATAAGGGTTAATAATATGATGATTTGTATGATAAACACTATTATGAGAGACTTGAATACGATGAATGGGATTGACAAAATGTGGTTACGTTATTGGTACGGGTTGACAAGTATTAGACAAGTATTTGTAGATATAAGGCTGAACTTCGGCCATATTGATGACTGTACGGAGGTAGTCCGTTGACAATGTAATTAAAAGATGACGCGTTTTGAGCAAGAAACTCTGTTCATGGAAATTCCGTTTTATTTTAGGTGCACAGGGAAAGAAAATAAGTTTTATATATTGTTGCTAATAAAACGAAACACAGAGATGCTGCTTATATGTCCTATAATATAACAATGGCATTGTACATTTATATCGGCAGTTTTTTATAGAGATGTGCTGTACTACACCATTAAATAAACTTGCAAATACATGCGACCTCGACAAGCAAATTATTAACAATTTTATTAATACAGGTAACACTTTACATTAATTACCAACACTTCTAAATCACTTTCTTTTAAATGTTATACGCGAATCTGTTGGTTATATATAATGAGGAGTATATTTTAATAACATTCTCATAAACGATATAACACACTCTGCTGTTTATTGTTTTTAATATGAAACAATGAAATTAGATATCTATAAAACCGTGCACTTATTAATTCACCCATTAGGCTAAACAATAAATGTATTGTCCCGCTGAAGACAAATATGTTTTAACACGCGGCTAGGAACAAATAACAATTATTTCCGCCGCACTGTTCTATGTCCTTCTTATAAATGTTATACGAGAAGCTGGTGTTTACGTGTTTGGGAATAAAAACATGCTGTTATAAAATGAAAAACTTTACCTAACAAACTCCTCATGTAAACTAAAAAAGTTCATGCTATTTATCATATATATATATATATATATATATATATATATATATATATATATATATATATATATATATATATATATATATATATATATATATATATGTAAAAATAAAAAAATGGAATAAAGGATAAGCAATTCAACGACTAACAAAAATAAACTCAAAAACTCATTTTCAGTCGGTTGGTAAACTTTATTTCAAAACGGAAAAGTTTTCAAATTTATACAAAAATGCGATTGGAAGAAAATGTCACGTGCAGAGAACAACAAGAAGGGAGTAGGGACGCGAGGAATGTTATAACAAGAGAAAGGAAAAGAAGATGAAGAGGAAGAAGAAGAAAGATAGACCAATCAACTAGTGTCTTTAGAACGTCAGTTGAAGAAGAAGAAAAAGAAGAAGAAGAAGAAGAAGAAGAAGAAGAAGCGAGAGCAAAAGAAAGAAAGAGAAACATCGACATTTGACTGTCGAAAGCTATATATATATATATATATATATATATATATATATATATATATATATATATGAAATTAAAAATGGAACAATGTAAGACTCATAAGCTCAACGTTTAGCCATATGTGTTGTGGGATTTTTCAAGAGCGGACGAAAAATTGCAAAAAATTACAACAGACGGGAAGGTCATATAATTGGGGAATATATATAGTGGTAGGGTTTAAATGGAGGGAAATATATGCAAATATGTAAAGTGTCAGAAATAAGTATACAAAATGTCAGCATATAATTATACATATACATATGTATATATTTTTTAATTTCTTTTTAAATATATATGTGTATGTATACATACACTTGCAATCTCAAATGTACATAGTAGTATAAAAAGGAAGTAGAAACTAAAGTGCAGATAGGGGCCGAAAGGAAAATCAGTTTAATATTCAGGGAAATCATCCAGTGTCTAGACGTATCTTATTTTGATTCATGATTTTTTTAGAGAGGTTGGGGAACATACAGTAGAAACCCATTCTTTGTCTAATGTTATTTGTAGAGAGGGCTATTACTGCAGATTCGATTATACGACGTACCGACGTCTTATGTACCATCTTGATCAGAGTAGATTTGTTAAAGTCAAAGCTGTGCCCATACTTCCCGTCTGTTGTCATTTTTAGCAATTTTTCGTCCGCTCTTGAAAAAGCCCACATCACATCGGGCGAAACGTTGAGCTAATGGGTCTTCCACTGTTCCATTTTTAATTTCATCCCCTCGGATTGCTATATCCTTTCATCTACCCATATATATATATATATATATATATATATATATATATATATATATATATATATATATATATATATATATATATATATAAATATATATATATGAAAAAGAAATTTCAGCATCGTTTTCTCGGCATCAAATAGTCTAATACAACAATTATTTCACTTATTTCCATTGTTTTTAATATGGGATATCAACCATTGAAAACTCATGATTAGATAGACCGACACAACTCATGAATCCGTGAGTTATACACACGTGTGTAAGTTATTAGATGACATATTTACTTTTAAATATTGAACGACTATTATTCACCTTTATATTTTTAATATTACAGGTTTCCAATGGCGTTATGTAACAACCCCAATACAGAGGCACACAACACTATTATCGTGACTATAAAAGCTAAATACAGCAATTTAAGAATAACACTATTGTTTGTTTACAAAAAGTTAAAAGATTAATATGGAATGGTATCATCATCATCAACACGTTTATTTATTCAATAAATACATCATACCGTTAGTGGTAATCCTAAGAGATTAATCGGGTCGATTGAAGAAACACTTTGATATGTTGCTGCAAATACACCTTATACAAGTATTACGTTATGAGTAAAGGTAAATAAACGTCAGAAAAGCTAATGAAAAATGGCTTACTCGGAGCAAATCGGCTCACGGAGCGTAGAAATACATAGGTGAAATGGTTTATCATCACATGACTCATTTATTGCCCTCCTACAATTATCATAGTTAACGTTTATAATAGAGGTGACGCATCTTAAGAATATTATACAATATTTATTCTTCTCATGTATAAAGCTATCTGTTGAGATTTTAAAAGTAAGGTTTTAATAGCATGTACACTGACATATCAAACTTTGATTCTGACTATCCGATTTGGATGTTGCTGTTGTTGTATCATGACGTAATTCGCTAAAATTCATTAAAATTAAATTATATGTAGATCCGATCGGAAAACTGGTAGCATAGAAACATTCATCAATTATCAACGAAAAATCAAAATCAGTAAGAGGGATGACTCTAATGTTAAATTGAAAAATATTCGTCTCCCTTGCAACTAAAATGTCATTTGTTTTTCTGTATAAGTTTTTAAATTGTGCAAACAAACACAAACTAACAACGAAAAATTACTTAAATGCACCCTGAAATAGTCGGGTAGATACACCTAGTATTATATATAATTGTCTACTTTCTCTGTCTGAAAATGGTTTTATTTTCTGTCTATAATGTCTATGTGTGTATTCTTCATTTTCGTTACATGCCTTACATCCATTTGCTTTCTTTGCTCTTTCTTTCATTTTTTCTTTCTTTTTCCGCATCCCGACGGTTCTTCCGTTTAGATTCCTACTAAATACACGCCTCTTCTTAAACATCCCATCTTTTATCTCTATTACAACGAACCCCGCCAGTTTTTTTTTTTCAGGTAGCTTCTTAAAAAAAAAAATGATTTCGTAACAAAACATCCTCTCTTCTGCTTGTTGAACGCCAACGACTAAATCTGAAGCTGTTCACGTCTGCTTTTGAAATCGTCAGTAGAAACACCCAGACCTCATCGTCCACACCACCACCTTATTTCACTCTTAACACAATCCAACCAGCCCCTATCTGTCCGAACGTCCTGTCCAGCTATCTGAATACATCCATCAAGAAGCGAGGCTTCCCTCCTACATCCCTCTATCATCTTGCTTCCCGCCCGCCTTTCATACAAAATTGCATAGTTCATACAACGCTGATTTCGAGTGTCGCTCTGCATTTACACCATGCTTCTGAGTCGTCCTCTTCCTTTTCTTCCTCTTTATATTTTGGCGCAATACCTCGTCACGTACCTGACTGTCGTCCCGTCCTTCCTTTTAGATTCAATATTTCGCCAGTTTCAGATCAGCCCGTCCAGTTTAAAGCGATGATAGACGTCTTCACAATGTGAATACACTAAGTCCCACATTGGAAGACGACAGCGACACGCGTTGCAAAAATATGTCGGTGAGCATGCGCAATGAAAGCGCCTAAAATACATGGATATGATTGCGACGGGCATCTTTTTTTTTCTTTATAAATATAGATATATATTTTTGGAAAGGCGAACTATAGATCAATTCATGTAAAAATGTTCACTTCTGTGGTGGCCAGATGCTTAATAAATCAAATAATATAAAAGTATCTGCTTATTGAAAGAGTGAAATATTCATTTGAAGAGCATTACAGTTGCTTCAGATTGACAAGCGAACGTCCGTAGTATTATTATATCACACATTAATTTGCTAAAACAAATTCTCCCCATGGTTATAATACGTGTTCTATTCTCACACAGACACATACACACACGTATGCCAACACACAAAATGCATATATATATATATATATATATATATATATATATGCATGTTGTGTTTGCCAGACACGCCCCAACTACAAACTCGACGAAAAAGCAATACTTCACACATGAAACGACCAACCGAAGAAGATCAAACTAATAATTTAACACACTTAATTTAAAACAAATAACCTAATTATTAAATATAACACCGTCTGTACAACCCTCAGCATAACTAACGTTATATATATATATATATATATATATATATATATATATATATATATATATGTGTGTGTGTGTGTGTGTGTGTGTGTGTTCCCATGCCCTTTTAATGAATATCTCCCTACAACCAACACAGAACAAGTACATAGCACCTATATTTGCCATACTACAACAATTCTCTTTCGACGTCTAACTTATCATTTATCCGATACCAGCGCCATGCGACCTCACATTACTACACATAACAAACGACTACAGTTGGCTGATATACGGAAATATTAATATCTACCACCAAAATAATACACAAAAATAACTGCATACACATATTAAAAGTATTCCATAATGAAATGAAAATAAAGTAATAATTAAAAAAATAATAGCATTAATACGAATAAATAAATTTAAATAAATAAATATTAGTAATGATAAGAATTAATAAAATAAATCAAACACACAATAAAACAGATAGAATAAAATCAACTCAACCATGTATCCTCTCTTTTTTTCTGATTCGCCCTTAAAGATACCTATAAAACATTAACTCAAGTCTTCCTATATAAAGAATACTACTCATGATGACAACTAAAAAAGTCGAAAGCGCTCGAACAAAATGGTCGAATTAAAAACAATTAGTAAAATACGGACTGCCACCTCAAACCAGAAGTATAGCTCGACGGTTTGAGAACCTCACGAAGAAGATTTACAAACGAGAAAGTTCTGTGACGTTTGACAACGCTTGCTTAGATATACACGAACACGGGGTTTAGGTAAAACAAATATATTGAAGAGCATTATATACACCAAAGGAACTAGAAAAGTAGTGCGTGCGTACTGACTGTCAGTGTTGACTGGGGTTGGAACCAAGCGTATTAAATTCCTTCCCACCGCAGCAATATATGACACAAGGTCGGAAGGTGGAGAGAAACCAAGCCAGCATCCTTAAGGATTAACACTTGTACCTAGCAAAAATAGCCTGAGAAATCGTCGGCATTCCCCACTCAAGCCGTTTGAAGCAGAAAGCAATAAACTTACTCCATACCTTAAGAAGAGAGGCAACATCTCAGCCCGATAAATAAAATGCCAACGAAATGGCCCAGTTCCTGACCGACTGAGTGTCACGAACAAATGCACGATTGGTATCACCTTACCCACAAACCAAACATTATGATAGACTGAACGGGCTGAGGTTGTATTCAAGGGTATCTAATTGCTTCCCAAGGCAGCAATACCTGACACAAGGTCGGAAGGTGATGGAAGAATCAAGCCAGCACCCCTTAAGGAAAGACACTATTGCCTAGCTAAAAAAAACGGGATGTTCCGTCGGGCATCTCAGGCAGTAAGCAATAAACTTACTCCATTTCTAAGAGAAGTCGCTAAGCATGGTAGGGTACACCTCCTATGACAACCCAGGTCTAATATCCTAGCCCGACAGATAAAAGTCAACCAAAAGGCTCAGTCCCTGTCGTATAGATTAAGTTAATGAGAAACTGAACGGGCTGGGTTGTATAACACTATATGTAATTGCTTCGCACAGCAGCGATATGTGACAGAAGATCGGAAGGTGGGTGAAAAAATAAGCCTTTAAAAGAAACGTAATCTGGCTTAGCCACAATAGCCTTGAAGAATATCGGCATTCCCGGTCAAAGCGCTTCATGCATGAAGCTAAAAACTTTCTCCAGCCAAAGAGGAGAGGCAAGGCCTGGGAGGGTGAACCTCCTATGACAATCCAGGACCGAATACTTCAGCCCGAAGAATAAAAGGCCACCAAAATGACCCAGTTCCTTCCAGAGTGAGTGTCGATAACGAAACCTCGACTGGTATTACATTACCCCATTCCGAAGTCCTCAATCAACCGAAATGCTCAATCAACCGAAGTTAATGAGAGACTGAACGGGCTTAGAGTTGTATTCAACGGTATTTAATTGCTTCACAAGGCAGCAATATGTGACGAAAGGTCGAAAGTTAAGGGAAATAATAATGCCAGCGCCCCTAATGAAAGAGCAGTCTATTCGAGTAAAAGTCGCCTGGGCAACCTTTTCGGTATTCCCCGGTAAGGGGGCTTCAGACAGTAAGCAAAAAAATTACTCCATCTCAGAGAGGTGATCCAAAGCCTAAAAGGGTGCACCTCCTTGGACAACTCAAGACTGAATTTTTCAGCCTGAAAGATAAAATGCTACCGAAATGGTCAGGTTCTAGCCGGACTGATTGTCGTAAAGGAATCCTCGACTAGTATCACCTAACCATTATCTCAAAGTTCTTTATCAACGAAAGTCATCAATCAACCGATGTTGATAAGAGAGTGAACGGGCTGGGGTTTTATTCAACGGTATTTAATTGATTCCCAGCGCAGCAATATGTACCACAAAGTCGGAAAGTATGGAAAGAATCAGGCCAGTGCCTCTGTAGGAGGAGTACTTTTGCATAGCAAAAATAGCCTGGACAGCCCGTTGATATTCCGTGGTCGGGAGCCCTCAAGCAGTAACGAATAATCGTACTTCACCGCATAGAGGCGAGGCAAGGCCTGGGAGGGTGCACCTCCTAGGACAACCCAGCACCAATACCTCAACCCGAAACTGAAATGGCCCAATTCTGTCGAGAAGTACTCATCTACTGGTATTACCTTACTCTATCCTGAAGTCTACAATCAACCGAATTCCCCAATCAACCGAAGTTAATGAAAGACTGAATTGGCTGGTTCTGTATTCAACAAGTAAAGAGAGTACTGCTTCCAGTATTTATTTATGATAGACGAGTATTAATGTACGTCATAGATACGGCACCATAACAATATATATATATATATATATATATATATATATATATATATATATATATATATATATATATATATATATATATGGGAAGAGAAGGATGAAGGTAATCCGACGTGATGGGAAAATGAAAAAGGAAAACCAAAAAATGGGTGTTTTTTATGTGGACATCAACGTTTCGTCTTTATTTATAAGACTTCATCAGGATGATAAAATAGAGAAAAAAAATGTCATGCACCCCTCCACTCCCTCACTCATTGCTATCATTTTCCAAATATTTCAAATATTTCATACCCTATCACAACAAATCCTCCCTCTCCCCCTCACCCATTCCCCCTCTCAACTATTTCTCCCACACCCTCACTTTTCCATACCCCCTTCTTAAATTCCCTCATTTTCTCAAAACGCTCTCTAAGACAATAACTTTCGCCCATCCACCAAAATCACACCCCTCCTTCTCTACCCATCCTCCTTTTCTCTGCATACACCCCCACACACAAACATTCCAACTTACTTTTCCCCTTCAATCTTGACCGCAGCCATCTGGTCAAACACCTCCCTGCTCCCTCACCTCCACTCCCTCTCTGCCATCCACTTTATCCCTGCTCATCCCCCCACCTCTTTCTCTTACTACCAGCCACAGTAGTCCTTGCTCACCCCCATCTTTCCACTTTCTTCCCCACTCATTTTTTTCAACATTCATTTTTATTCTCCAACAAGTACGGACGTTCAACCGAGTAGTGGCCATTATTTTATTTTATTTTTCCTCCCAATATGTCTACCCTACATGTATTTGTACTTGCATGACATTTTTTTCTCTATTTTATCATGCTGATGAAGTCTTACAAATAAAGACGAAACGTTGATGTACACATAAAAAAACATCCATTTTTTGGTTTTCCTTTTTCATTTTCCCATATATATATATATATATATATATATATATATATATATATATATATATATATATATATATATAGAGAGAGAGAGAGAGAGAGAGAGAGAGAAGGAGACGTGTATAATTATTAATTGATGTATATACACATGTGATATTCTAAGGTGATATAATCTACTTTCAGTATTTACCAACACAGTGCTTAATGCGTGATTAAAGCTTAGTTACATTTTCGTCGTAATACATTTTAATTTTACTAATATTATTTATGTATATGTATATATATATATATATATATATATATATATATATATATATATATATATATATATATATGTGTGTGTGTGTGTGTGTATGGGTGTCTGTGTGTGTGTATTATATATAGATATGTATTTATGTATTTATGTATTTAGGTGAAGGTTGTTAATTAATACTGCGAGTTTTATTAGACTATTCTTCAATGTTTGTAATATTTCATCGGTCAAATTCGTGTGCTTAATTTATGTGGGTTCTTCGTTCTATTTTTCGTTGTTTTTGTGTAAGTTTTTTCAATTGTCTTTCATTAAATAATCATCAGGTGATGTTACACTTGGTGGGTTTACTACTATATCGTTTTTTTTATTTACGGCATTTAATTTACGACGATCAAATAAACGTCGCACTAATGCGAACGTGCTTATGTGCCATGCGCATACCCACTCCAATAGGATGTTGTTTAACCGCTAATTTAAATTTATTTCAGGACACCTTGTCTTAATGTAAATGGCTTCAGGAATGAAACATCATTTTATGTTAGTGTCGTGCTCTGTTTTGGGGGGTTTATTTAATAAAATGTGTCTATATTGAGAAATGCACGGCAGTCATGTGTTCTGGAGGTGTTCACAAATTAAATTAACGAATGAATGAATTTTACTGAATAAAAAGACATTAAGTAAGTGTTATTTAGCAATCAATTTCCTGATTTATTGTTGACGAAAATAAAATTGATGATTATTATGATTGTTATGTATATTATATTTCTTCAGCTGCATTTGCCCAGGATTGAACTCAGCACCTTGGGATTACGAGATGGATTACGTGCACTTGCATATATTTCCGTTAAAGTAAAATTACTGGGCTTTCTTGTCCACGTGACTTTTTAATTTAAATGCGTTCTCTTTCTTTTACCATATATACGTTCTTGGCCTCTTGCCTTGTTGGCATTGTAGTTTTGAATTAATTGAATAAAGCCTTAGAAAAGGTTTTTCTATTCGTGTCTTCTTTTTACATTACAATTTATTCAATTAATCTTCAGGGCAAATTTCTCATGGATAAGATTATTCGTCTGGACAAGTTTGATATATCTTCTGCAGACCCTCAGGCTGGCAAGCTCTGGAGACTATGGTACCGTAATTTTACTTATTACTGATCTACTATTTCTTCTTTAAATCCAGACAAACTCGAAGTCCTTTATTTAAACATTGGTGCTACCGTTGCTGAATTATCGAGGGTTGTTCTGGATTCGAACATGCTGTTGAATTGCTGAAAAGTGTTTATGATAAGTCTCCAAGCGTTATTCATGCTAGACATTTGCTTTCTACACGTCTACAACAGGAAAATGAGTCTGTAGACCAGTACCTTCAAGCCTTGAACCGACTTGCCGCAGACTGTTGCTTCAAAGATGTTACTGCTACTACTTACAGAGATGAATCTGTCCGTGATTCATTTATACGTGGTCTCCGGTCTTCCGTAATACGTACCAGACTACTTGAAAATGATACGTTAAATCTCAAGGAGGCTACTCAATGTGCTAGAGCTTTAGAACAGGCTCAATTTCGTGCTGAGTCATACGCTTCTCAGATTGGACCTACCGTTGCTGTTACCACGACTAAAAATGTGTTTACTGATTCTGTCGAGGAGGCCACTATTACTGCTCCAATGGAGTGTGAATCTGTACAATTGTCTGCTGCCCTTCCTGCTCATGGAAAGTGCTACAACTGCGGAGGGAAACGTCACATTAAGGATGATCGCCGCCACTGTCCTGCCCGCGATAAAGTATGTCGAAACTGTGGCAAACTCGGCCATTTTGTCAAAGTTTGCCGTTCTACCATGTCTACACCTTCACGTTCCACCTCAGCTATTATAGTAGCCCGTGCTAAAGATGATGATAGGTTCCCTCCTATTACTAAAATTGTAAAATTAAAGGTAAACGATTAACTGCTCTCATAGACACCGGCAGTTCTGATAACTTTATCAGTGCTCGTATTGTTAAAACAATGAAACTGTCTACTTCTAAACGGAATTCCGTAATTTCCATGGCATCATCGGCCATTTCCCTCAAGCTATCTGAATATTGTACTGAGGACGTTATCTTCAATGATTACGAATATAAAGAAATTGACTTCACAGTACTTCCTGATTCCTGTATGGATATTATACTCGGAGTGCCCTTCTTAAAACTACACCAGAGTATCACTATTTCTTTTGGAGGGTCTCAGGATATTCTAAAAATCTGCGCTTTAACCAGAATCAGTTGTGCACCCGTTAAATTGTTCCGAAACTTGACCCGTGATTGCAAACCTATTGCTACTGGGTCCCGAAATTACCGTGCGGAGGACTCTCGATTCATTGAAAAAGAAATTCTACAAATGCTTGAGGATGATATAATTGAACCCAGTTACTCTCCGTGGCGCGTCAAATTGTTGTGACTTCGTCAACTAATAAAAAGAAACGATTGGTAGTCGATTTCTCCCAAACTATTAACCGTTTCACCTTACTTGATGCATACCCCTTGCCACGAATTGGGGATCTCGTTGACCAAATAGCCCAGTATCGTATCTTTATTATAATTGACTTGTCCAAAGCATACTATCAGATTGAAATTTGCCCTGAAGATCGCCCTTATACGGCCTTTCAGGCTGGAAACCGTCTGTACCAATTTAAACGAATACCCATGGGGGTCACAACCGGGGTTTCTGCCTTTCAGCGATTTATGAATTCTTTCATTTCTGATAACAAATTACCTGGAACCTTCTCGTATATAGATGATATAACTATTTGCGGTAAAACCCAGGAGGAGCATGACGTCAATTTGGAGTATTTCTTAAAAGCTGCCTCGACATACAACCTCGAAATAAACCGGGAAAAATCAAAGTTTTCACTTCGTTCTATTAACGTGCTTGGATACCAAATTTGTAACGGAACTCTTCAACCTGATCCAGAGCGTTTGAGACCTCTTTTGCAAATGCCTCCCCCTTCCGATTCAAAATCGATAAAAAGGTGTCTTGGTATGTTTGCTTACTATGCGAAATGGATACCTAAGTATTCATACAAAATTCGTCCACTGGTCGAAAATAAACAATTCCCTATGCCTCCTATAGTTGTAAATTCTTTCGAAAAACTCAAGAAAGACATTGCTGAATCATCCGTAAAAGTTATTGATGATGAATTGCCGTTTATTATTGAAACCGATGCCTCAGAAAAGGCTATCGGAGGCACTCTTTTACAAGCTGGGAGACCTGTAGCATTCTTTTCTCGGTCGTTAAACCTCTCTGAAATGCGACTTCATATAGTCGAAAAAGAAGCATATGCCATAGTCGAATGTGTTCATAAATGGAGAGATCTCATTGTTGGGAAACATTTTACTATTATTACTGATCAACAAGCCGTATCTTTTGTGTTTAAACCTGCTAATCGTGGAAAAATTAAAAACGATAAAATTATACGGTGGAAAATGGAACTTCTTCCCTTTTCATATGATATAAAACATCGTCCCGGGAATGAAAATATTGTCGCTGACACATTATCCAGAGTATGTGGTGCTGCTGTTTCTTCCTTGGAGGAACTAAAATCAATTCATGATTCCTTAATACATCCTGGAGTACAACGCCTTTGGCATTTTGTAAGGTCACAAAATTTGCCATATTCACTTGATGAAATCCGACGTGTGACATCTCAATGTACTACTTGCGCCAAAATAAAACCCCAATTCTTTACTTCTACTAATAATATTCTTATCCGTTCTACTGCTCCATTCCAGCGTCTTTCTGTCGATTACAAAGGACCTATCCCGGCATCTTCATCAGGTTGCCGTTACATATTTACAGTCGTCGATGAATACAGTCGATTTCCGTTTGCTTTCCCTTGTCGTGATTGCTCCTCTCAAACCGCGATTCAGTGCCTGGTGAATATTTTTTCTATTTTTGGACTTCCCTCATTCATCCATTCCGATCGAGGAACTTCGTTTATGTCGGAGGAATTCAAACAATTTTTGCTGCGACTTGGAATTGGATCCAGTAACACTACTGCGTATAACCCAAGAGGTAACAGCCAATGTGAGCGCTATAACGGCATTATTTGGAACACCATCTTATTAGCTTTGGGATCAAAACGGTTACCCATTAGCGCTTGGCAGGATGTTCTACAGGATGTTTTACAAACTATTCGCTCTCTACTATGCACCTCCACAAATGCTACGCCTCACGAACGCATGTTCAATTTTAAAAGGCGCTCTTCCACTGGCACTGCATTACCTGTTTGGCTCTGTGAGCCTGGGGAGGTGTTATTAAAGCGATTTGGTAACAGGAGTAAATATGACCCGATCGTTGAGGTAGTGGAACTCCTCGAGGCTAACCCTACACATGCAAGAATACGATATCATGATGGCCGGGAAGATTCAGTAGCACTAAGACATTTAGCACGTTTTCCACGCTCGGGTCGATCTCAAGGTGCTGAGTTCAATCCTGGGCAAATGCAGCTGAAGAAATATAATATACATAACATTCTCCCCCACTTGTAACAGAGATTGTTATCAGAAAGTTTTATAAATCCAGACGCTGGACTGGTTTGCGAATCCTGCTAGACCGGCGGGGAAGTAGTTCACTATCAGAAGCACCATATCTCTGCTGAAAACGTTCTACCTGACATGGGCCCTTTGCCTGATACAAGTTCCACAAATACTCCTTCACCTAAGGAAAGTTATACAGAAAATGAATTAGTGAATCAGAATTCAGAGAATCAACCTTCCCAGAAATATGGTGCTTCTGATAGTGAACTACTTCCCCGCCGGTCTAGCAGGATTCGCAAACCAGTCCAGCGTCTGGATTTATAAAACTTTCTGATAACAATCTCTGTTACAAGTGGGGGAGAATGTTATGTATATTATATTTCTTCAGCTGCATTTGCCCAGGATTGAACTCAGCACCTTGGGATTACGAGATGGATTACGTGCACTTGCATATATTTCCGTTAAAGTAAAATTACTGGGTTTTCTTGTCCACGTGACTTTTTAATTTAAATGCGTTCTTTTTCTTTTACCATATATACGTTCTTGGCCTCTTGCCTTGTTGGCATTGTAGTTTTGAATTAATTGAATAAAGCCTTAGAAAAGGTTTTTCTATTCGTGTCTTCTTTTTACATTACAATGATCTTAGACAATACTAATAATAACAACCCAAATAGTTCCCACCATATTAATTCTTTCTTTTGGAATCAAATCAACCCGGCCTTTAATTGTATGAAAAAGCTTTCAGAAATATGATACACAAAGACATATATATATATATATATATATATATATATATGTATTCCTATAAACTGTAATAATAAAATAAGATTAATTATTTATCATAAAATATTGAAGTTAGAAAATCTCGTAGTTTACAGTAACTTTATACAACCCCTAAATATAATGTATCTCTGACAAGAATAAACAACAAAAACAAATTAGTTGTAATATGGATTTTACTATCACAACACTTTTCGGTAGGCTCACTATGGATCTTTCCGACACTAGCCTAATTTGCCAACACTTTTCAATATAGACACATTTTAGTTAATAATACAGAAAAGTGTACCACAACAGAAATATAGAAAGATTAAACATTCTAGAGCATTTTACTTTGAAACTAGACATTCCTACAATTTATAATATTAAATACAAAATTAGTCACCCATTTTTTAAAATGTCTAGCATACACTAATTTTAACCGTTGCACAACATCATTTTATATTTATTACGCACATGGTATGTAACCACGATCGTATGCACATTCTCATTACTACTATTATGCTTATTTAAAAGTTGTAAATAACAAGGACATAAAAAGTCAATAGTAAAATACATAGTTCTAAACACATGAAGATTAACCCTGCCTTATTATAAGTTTCCACACGTCTTTGCTTTCACCTGCAGAAGTAGAGACGTCCATTGGACGACATATCCTGATGTCGACTCCTCTTGGATTTTAACCAGACCCCTTTAAACCGGTTAGATCTTACACTACCACGTTACCAACCCCAACTATCGGTTAGGAAGGGTAGGACTTTATGGAAGACTGCTGCTGTTGAGCAGTCGCTGCTGCTGATGATGATGATTAACTTGCCTAGAACAAGAATTAACGCCAAAATATCAATACAACAACTTGTTATGTTATTTACTCTTATTCGTGTCAGTGTAACGGTGTGAGAATCATACACACATCCCCAGTGTTGTTGAACTACTCATTCAAAACAACATTTCATACGTCATGTTCGGTCCCCTCTCAGCCAATTACTTACTACAAAAAGGAAAAGCCCCAAACTAACTAAATGACGTCACCTTTCATGTGGTTCCCACCTTTTTAACATCTGTTGTCTCTGTTCACACAGTTCTCAAAGCTGAACTACCTGATCTCGACAGACAACAACTTACCACATGTTTCATTAAACCGTGCAAAGCTTCCTAATATACAACACATATTCCACCCAATAAAGTTATACCTCATACCTAGAACCATATGGGCCAGCCCCTTACATATGCTACCACTCCAGATCGGATGGACCCGAAATTAATGGAAATAAAAAAGCGCCTTCTAGTCCAGGAGACTTCCAAAATCGCGACCTCAGCACCGGATCACTTTTTATTTTTCATCCAGTCCAAGAGGATGATAAGTGATATATACGTCGGTTGAATTTACTTTGTTTTTAATCCTGTTATTTGCAAAGTGACATGAGATGAAAAAGTATACGAAGAGATAACGTAGACGATCAAATAACATATACTTTGTTTTGTGATTATTTACGAAAGTGATCACACGTGACAGGTAAAAAAAAAAATCAGTTACACTTTTCTGTAAATCAAATAAAATACGAGTTATTTGACATTTCCTTCAGAGAGTATCTCATATGACAGCAAAAGATAACAACAAAGTAACTGAGTTCTATGTTCTCAATATATATATATATATATATATATATATATATATATATATATATATATATATATATATATATATATGAATCATCTACGGACACGTGTTTTGTCGTTTTACGACTCATCAGCGTCGATGAATTGAGAGTGAGATTCGAAAACGGTACTAAAACCCCGCAAAAACTACACCATTAAAATAACTATAACTACATATATATATATATATATATATATATATATATATATACAATAATATTTTTTTAATAAATATTAAATATTTAAATACCTAGAGACATCGATGTTTCATGTTAACGCAATCTTCAGTCTAGGAACTAATTTTCAACGGTCGGTGGGCGCGAACCCCGAACACAAATCGCCACTGATTCGTAGTCGGTGATCAAAGGGCCATCGTCAATTAATTAGTAAATATAGAATAACTTTAACTGTAAATAGCGACACGTGGCCGTTATTATATATATATATATATGTGTGTGTTTGTGTGTGTATGTGTTTTATTCATATGAACATGCCAAAGTTATAATTCATTGGAAACATTTGATCAATAGCTTAAACTCTGATCACGTTGTGGTAATGATACTTATGACCTTCAAAACTCGTCCAAAAGCTGAAGAGCCGTTGCTCAAAACGACGAGAAACTATGAGCAGGCTTATACTGAATCCCTCAGGGATCATATCAGCGATTGGGTGAAACCTTCTCACTTCTTACTGATTAGTGTGCAAATGAGCTAACCGAATTGGTCAACGCAAACATTGATGATTATGTCTCCACGCGAAAATTCTTCAGCAAACCCCACTCTCCTCAATGATTAATCCCAGAATGTGAAACTGATATTGCTGAGAGGCAAGAAGCTTTCCGAAAATTTAACCGATATAAATCATCTACGAAGAGACATAAATTTACAGAGGCGAAAAATTATTACAAAGTAGTGATAGATGAAGCAAATAGAAGGTATACAGATATTACCAAAAAACGCAATCAGTCACAGAAACTAGGTATTCGTGATTTCTGGAACATCTACAATATGTTGATAGACAACGAACAATCAACAATTCCTCTCGCTATCAAATCAGAAATATGTTGTTTGCACGGAAAATGATTAGGGTGAACTACTTGTCCAGCGTTTCGCCGAAAACCCCACTTTGGATTCGGCATACCACCCCCTCCCTTAGTTCCCATTGCAGCCTGAAGCCACACTTAAGAACCTGGCCATCACCACATCTCCGTTCAGAACCATTAACAAGCCTTGACACCTCCAAAGGCTGTGGGCCTGACCTTATATAGTAATAGTAATAAAGAAAAGCTCTGCTGAGCTGGCCCCTGTCCTCTCCAAACTATAATGTTTTCTGTTATAGTTGGAAAATTTTCTCTGTGGAACCAGTTTTCAAGAAACTACCGCCCAATCAGTCTACTCCCGATCTTTGCCAAAATCTTTGACTTAATAAATCTAGCGATAGTCCGGCATCTATTTAATACTAAACTTCTCTCTGATCATCAATACACATTTAGACAAGCACGATCTACCGCAGATATCGTAACGGCCATCTTTGAACGCATATATCATACACTGGACCAGGCAAGTGAAGCTAGGACGGTAGCGCTTGATATATCCGAGGCCTTTGACAAGGTCTGTTATGAAGGGCTACTCCTAAAACTGCACTCATATGGTATTACTGGACAAATATTTAATATGATTAAATCCTTCCTGACAAAAAGAAAAATTCAGTTTGCCCTCGATGGCCGTTCATCTAAGCAACATGACATAAATGGTGGTGTACCCCAGGGATCCATCCTTGGACCTCTACTGTTCCTGATTTTCATAAATGACTGCCCTGGTGGCATTCAGACTGAGATAGGAATATTTTCTGACGACTCCACTTTCTACTCTCGTCATGTGGCAAAACCGACGCGCACATATCTGAGGCAATGACTGAATCCTTAGAAAATCACCTCCAGTCTGTAGTGAATTGGAA
This sequence comes from Sepiola atlantica, assembly GCA_963556195.1. NCBI lineage: Eukaryota > Metazoa > Mollusca > Cephalopoda > Sepiida > Sepiolidae > Sepiola > Sepiola atlantica. The sequence continues at coordinate 38,019,040 of OY744521.1, read as the reverse complement.
TCAAAAACGGATGGTAACTTTTAATGACGCAAAGACAAAGCTACTTTCCTTCAATAACTACAAGAAACTTCTTCAACCACCGATTTTCATGACAAATAACACCCTACCTGAGAGTTCACCATTCAAACTCCTCGGCCTAACTTTCACAGATAACATAAATTGGAAAAAAATACATTTAAGACATGGCCAGGGCTGCTGCAAATAAGGTGGGTCTCCTCTACAGTGCTAGTAAACTTCTCACACCTGACATTATCTTATACTTCTACAAAGCCACCATCCGCCCATACATGGAGTATTTTTGCCACATCTGGGCTGAGGCATCATCCACTTGTCTCTCGCTCTTAGACAAAGTCCAGAAAAGAGGCGCCAACTTAATAGGTCCCTCACTATCCACCAAGCTCTAGCCCCTGTCCCATCGTCGCAATGTTGCTTCCTTGTGCCGGTTTTACAAATAGTTCAATTGATTGTGCTCCGATGAACTTGCTGCTCTGGTGCCTCCACGACTTAAATTAATTAGACCAACCCGACACTCTGCTAAATCCTATCCATTCACTGTGGAGGTCCCCAGATGCCGAAGAGGTTTCTACTCCAAAAGCTCTTTCCTCGGGTTGCTGGATTATGGAACGCCCTATCTGCTCCCTGTTTTCCTGGCGGTACTGACATGCAGAAATGTAAAACTAATGTAAACAGACATCTAGCTGCGCAGCTCCCAATTTAGGTTGATCCTCCCTAACTTTCACCTTTTTTCTCTGTAGCTCCTTACGTCTATAGTGGCGACATATTTTGTCTAGGGTGAACTATGTTTAAAAAATGTATCTATTTAAATGTAATATAATTATATTATTTAGTAATTTGTCATAAAAAAAAAGCCATTCCGACGAAACAATGCAAATCATTCCCTAAAATTCAACCGGAAATGACATCAGATGGAGGCTGCGGAGGGGGAGGGGTAATATACGCTAATTCCGGAGAGATTTCGGTACCAGCTTTAGTTTAGTTCTAGAAAGAAGGAAGTTCACTCCCCCTAGCTTTACCTTGATTGATTCCTTATTCCTACAACTAATCCAGATATGACGTCATAAGGAGTTGGATGGTGGGCGTCTGTAAACATTTATATTTTTGCTACAACAATTACGTGTCTCTAAACTTTTAGTTATTTGCTACAACAAAGGCGCATTTGTAAAATTTTATTTTTTTGGTACACCAGAGGCGCGTCTCTATACTTTTAGTACTTTGGTACAACAGAGGCGCATTTCTAAACGTTTAGTTCTTTACGTACGACAGTGGCACGTCTCTAAACTGCTTGTTTTTTTACTACAACTGGGGCGCGTCTCGAAACTTTTAGTCATTTGCTACAACAGCTAAAGTTTTAGTTCTTTAGTACGACAGGGGCGCGCCTCTAAACTTTAACTTTTTTGGTATGACAGGGGCGCACTTCTAAACTTGTAGTTATTTGGTACAACAGGGGCGCTTCTCTTAACAATTAGTTCTTTGCTACAACAGGGGCGCGTCTCTAAACTTTAAGTTATTTGGTACAACAGGGGCGCGTCTCTAAACTTTTCGTTTATTGGTACGACAAGGACGCGTCTCTAAACATATAGTTATTTTGTATGACAGTGGCGCGTCGCTAAACTTTTACTAATTTCGTACAACAGGAACGCGTCTCTAACGTGTTAGTTCTTTTGGACGACAGGGGCGCGTTTACAGACTGTTAGTTATTTAGTACAACAAGGGAGTGTCTCGAAACTTTTCGTTCTTTAGTACAACAGTAGCGTGTCTTGATACTTTTCGAGTAAAATAAGATGGGAAAAAATGAAAAAAGAAAGTTGGGGGGCTGAGGGATACATATGGGGGCAAGGGAAAGAGAGACGGCTAGAGAAAAGGGAAGCGAGATTGAAGCTAGGGAAGCTAGGTAGCCCTGTTAGTATATATATATATATATATATATATATATATATATAGAGAGAGAGAGAGAGAGAGAGAGAGAGAGAGAGAAAGAAAGCGAGAGAGACAGAATAAGAGAGAGAGAGAGACAGAGTAAGTAGTTGAAAAAAAGGAAAACCCAAAATCGTATTAATGTATTCATTAACGTTTCGTGTTTATTGATGCTACGAGGATTGTAAGAAGAAAAAACAAAAGTACAAGTCCGAAATGTTTGAAACGCGAAGTGTGAGATAACAAAATAGGGCCGCTTGTGAAAAAGTAAATTATGAGATACAAATAGGGGGTGGCAGTGGTAGATTGAGTTGCAAGTAGTTGCAGGGATGGTGAGAGAACACAAGTGTTACAAAATTCAGGGTCGTTTAATGAGGGAGGGGAGCGAGAGAGGGGTACTGCAAAATACAAGATCAGGCGTGGGTAAGGTGTTCACATTTCAACACTACGTGTATATGTGTCCACATAAACGTATACACAATTAAGCATATATCTATCTATATATCTATATATCTATCTAGCTCACTCTCTCTCTTTCTCTCTCTCTCTCTCTCTCTCTATATATATATATATAGAGAGAGAGAGAGAGAGATAGAGAGAGAGAGATAAAAAAAGAGGGTAGTGCAGTATTAGTGCAATTCCAACGGCAGAAAAGTATATATGTAAAATATGTTATGCTACCAACATTTGTAAAATGTTTTTTTTTCTTTTTTTCACCATTTATTTATCATTTTGTTATTTTAACATTTTATAATTTTATATAACGCATTTCAAGCGGTGGTCCACTTTCATCAGATATGTAAATGCATTTGAAGAAATGTATTTCGATTTGAAAGAGTATTGTTCCATTTGAGGAAAAAACAACACTCTTTCAAATCGTCGGCGAGTAACATAATGAGGACAGTGCGTCTCTGGACTAGGTAATGTATTGTTTTCCAATTGTGTTACTATTACTCATGCATCGATTTTTAATGACTTACATACTTTTGACTTAACACATGTGTACGAAGAGCGTGACAGTAATGATAGGCAGGCAAACAAATGTATTATATATAGTATTATATTGTTATTAGTAGTAGTGTTTGTAGCAAAACGAAAGTATGCAGAGATAACCAAAAAACGCATTCAGTCATGGAAACTAGGTACTCGCGATTTCTGGAAAATCTACAATAGTGTGATGAACAATGGACAATTCCCTCGCTATCAAATCACAACGATGTTATTTGCACGGCAATTGATGAGGCTGAACTACTTGCACAGCGTTTTGCCTTAAACCCCACTCTAGACTCAGCTAACCACCCTCTCCCTAAATTCCCATCGTGGACTGAAGCCACATTTATGGTTTGAGCTTACAAACCCAAAAATCAATTGTCATCTAAGAACGTTGTGTTACTATTACTCATGCATCGAGTTTTAATGACTTACATATTTTTTACTTAACGCATGCGTACGAGAAGCGTTGTAGTTATGCTAGGCAGGTAAACAAATGTATTATATATATTAATATATTATTCGTTGTATTATTTGTAGTTTTGATAGTAATAGTAGTTTAACAGTAGTAGTACTTGCTGTAAAGAAAACAAAAAAAAAATAAATAAATAACGATACAAATTAAGGTACTGATATCGATCCTGAACCAGTTTTTGTGAGGTTCGACTCGGAAGCATTCGGCCAATTGTTGATGAGCCGAATGGTACCATACGACAATTTTGATACGGGGCTGCGTCCTTTGATTGTAAGTTATATTTTCAAGAAATTTTCTAAAAGAAACAAAAAAAACAAAAAAAAAACAAGCAAAACATAGCGAAGTTACTGTTATCAAATAATTTTTTATTTTTATTTTGATACGTTGCTGCGTTCTATAATTTTTAGTTATAGTTGCAAGAATTTTTTTAAACAACAAAACAAATAAAACAAACAAAACAGAGCGAAATTACTGTTATTAAATAAATATTTTTAACCCTAATCCTAACCCTAAACCCTAAACCCTAACCCTAACCCTTACCCTAACCCTAAACCCTAACCCTAAACCCTAACCCCCCACAAAAAAACAAAACAAAACACGCAAAACAATATTATCATAGGACGCAGCGCCGTATCAAAATTGTCGTCAACTCTCGGGCGTTTGCGTAGGACAGCCGAACGCTTCCGAGTCGAAACTCACGAAAACTGGTTCAGGATCGATATCAGTACCCAAATTAATGTTACAATTGCTTATTAAGTTGTACCTCTCGTACAATAAAGATCTATTTTGTTTTCCATAAAAGTGAAAATCTTATTAAATATTGAGTTTGTCTGTGTGTCATTCTGTGCTATCAGTCAACATCTTTTTAAACGTAATAAATACATTGTGGAATTCCTCCTATTTCGAAATATCAGAGATTTAACTACTTTTAGAAAAGGAGAATATTGCATATATTGACATCCATATAAAAGAATACGTTTTACTTTTAATATATTAATATTATGATCGGTGTTTGCGTTCGTACTTGATATACATGAAAATAGAATATGTTTTAGTTTTATTTATGACGACAATATCATGCGGTCTGCTTTCTACGCTTCGTATCGATATCAAGGAAATAGGTTTTACATTATTTTATTTATAAAAAAAAATATTGTGGAATGCGTGTTCGCGCTTGACAGCCAATGATTTTTAGTTTTTTTTTTATTTATAACAATACTATTGTGAGGTCTGAGTTCGCGCTTGACATCCGTAAAAAGTGGATACGTTTCACTTATTTTATTCATAACAATAACAATCTTAGCATCCATAAAAGGGAAATAGGTTTGATATTGTGGTATGTGCGTCCGCACTTTACATCCATAAAAAGCAAATACGTTTTATTTATTTTATTTATAACAAAAAGAATGTGGGGTCTGCCTTCGCACTTGAAATACACTTTACCTTATTTTAGTTATAATAATAATATTGTGGACTCCTTGTTCGCGTTTGATATCTATAAAAAGGAAATACGTGTTTTGAACATTTTATTTATAACACTGATTATACTGAGGATTCGCTTAATATCTATAAAAAAGAAAAAAGATGCTTTACTTTATTCACTTGTTTTATTCTTATCCATAATATTATGGGTCTGCAGTCGCGCGTATACATACATACCACGGAAATATATTTTACTTCATTTTATTTATAACAATAAATTGTGGGGTCCGTTTTCGCGCTTGAAATCTCTATAAAAGAAAATACATTTTAGTTTTGTTTATAGCAATAATATTGTGTAGGGGGGTCTTCGGTCGCGCTTAAAGGAAATAAGTTTACTTCTATTTTATTTATAACAATACTACTGTGTTGTCTAAAAAAAACTTCCAAACAATCTTATATAAGTAGTGATCTCGTCTGTCCGTTCGTTCGTTTGTCCGTCACAGTGTTTTACACATAATAATTGCATTGTGAAATGTGTCACATTTCGAAATATCATGGAACTTAGCTGCTTTTAAAAATGGTGAATATTGTATTAATAGTAAATAATAAATCCCCAACAAATAGTACATATGTTGTGACCAGAAATCGAAACCGAAACCATAAGATCGTCAGTCTGAGGTAATTCTAAATGTCTTATTAATACTTTTTTTTGTAAATATATCTTCGAACTAAATAATTATAGCTTTGGCGTGATGTCATAGATTTAATATTACGTCATGTTTTAAAACAAAAGTTATGATGAAAATAAATACATGAATTCGTAAACATCGATAGAGTTTAAAATTATTTCAATAGTCCCAAACAATTTAATTTTTCTTCAACTCCGTATTCTATGAAGTCCTTTCACAATTAGATACTCTTCCTAGCCTAGCAAAATATGTGACCTGAGAAGGCATACACTTACTAAATACAATAAATGAATATAAATTAATTATGTCGCTCACTGTTTAGCTCGCAAATAGACGTTCGATTCAGATAATATGGTGTCATAAATATAGATATCGATTTCAGTATTGTTTTTATTGTAAATCGATTAAATAGCAAATCGATTGGACTCATCTCGCAATCGATTTTATTCAAATATAAAACACGTTGTGGTGAGTCATCTGTTCGAACGTAACTGAGGAATGCGTGAGTGCGCTAATTGATACCGTTGTGAACTTAGTAATCTACTATGCTGAGTTCAAATCTTATTGAAGGCGATCGGAAAATGAAAGTGAAAGCAACTTGTTTCTTTAAGCAAAAGATGAATACATTAATTTTCGAAAATCCACAAAAATCAGAAAATTATCATAAAAATGTTCAGAATTTATTCAATTATATTTAAATGTTTATGCAAAGTATTTATATTATAATCAAAATCACTTCAAAGACATTTAAAATAATTGACCGCCCTTCATGGTAATGGCGAAGTACGTAATAGTATACCCATAGTCGAAGCTCAGTGACCACCTTTACAGAGAAATCGCACACTGGGAATACTTTTTTCAGAGCAGGATTTAGACTTTCTTTCTTTCTTTCTTTCAATTTTAATTTAAATATACATATTTATTTATTTTCAATCTCTAGAATTTTTTAAGACAGCCTTAGCTATAAACATGATACTTAAAATCAGAATATTAAATGTAAACAAATATAAATGAATTTAGATCTCTAAATACAAGCTGTATTTAAAATAGTTTTTCATTCACGCCTTCATGGTGTGTATCTCTTTCTAAAATATTATTAAGTTTCGAATGTGAGTATAATAAGACTCATTTCGGAAGATGGGGTGCTAAAATAATGTAAGTGAATTAAAAGATCATATAGTTTATTTTTCAAATAAAATAAATACGTAATATTAACGTTCATTAATTAATTAATTATGACCAAAAATGTCATTAGGCGTGGATAATTCTCTGATGTTTGCCTAATTTTTCAATAAAGTTTATTTAATTTTTTGGTTAACTCTCATTGACTGACTCTATATGAGGGCAATTGCGATCAAGTGCTCATCATAAGAGCTGTGAAACGTGTAAACCAATGTTTGTCCCTGAGCCCGGATTAAAATAGCAAAATACATTTATGTATCATGTATAATGAATCGTATACAATGAAAATGTCATTAAGAGTGGATCATTCTCTGATGTTTGCTGCATTTTTCAATGAGTTTATTTAATTCATGGTTAACTCTCCTTGACTTACTCTATATGGGAGCAATTGCGGTCAAGTGCTCACCAATAGAGATGTGAAAGGTATGAACCTAAGTTTGTCTCTGAGCTCTGATTCAAATAGCAAAATACGTTCACGTATCATGTATAGTGAATCACATTTAATCCATATTGTGTTCCGGAATTTCATAGCACCAAAGGGTTAAGTTTAACAACCAAACAGTACCAGTATATTTACATGAATTTAATTATGAGGCAATATAAAGAACCATATAAATTGAGCGACTTACACCACTCGATACCATTGAACGTTACTTCCGTGCAACGTTCTCTTGCGTGTTACTATAGTCGTATTAGAAGATTAAACGGAATCGCTGTGCAATGTTTTAAAAACGTTGTAATTAAGACGAAGCTTTATATAACAATCTTATTATTGTTGAGCGAATCGGATTTTTGCACTGGACTCACGATAATAGTTCCTCAGAATTATGTGGTTTGCATACACTCTTCGAGGTTTGCCGTGACTATTCGTTATAGCTTAAAAATTGCAAGTTCATCCCCCTAGACACAAAGGGCAGCAAGAACCAGTGGTTGTATACGAACTTGTGTAAAGATTGCCCCTGAAAATTAAAAAAATGAATGGCGGTTTCAGATGCGTTTACTCCGTGGATGTACGATGGTAACGTTCTTGCTTGCCTAAGACATAGGCAAAGACGACCTAAGCACCGCGATGATTAGTGTTGATTCCTCATGGAATTTTACGAAGGTGTCGAGATACATAGAATATACTCTGCATACGCACACTGACCAGAGGAAAGACATGGAAAATATAAGGATATTTGAACTACTATACAAATATAAAATAAAACAAAATTGCAAGCATGGCTCATTCATAAAATTAACAACATTTCGAACCAAAATGAAAACATTTGATACGCGTGTTCACCATAGAAAAATGGGACAATATGTAGAAGTGAAATTAGCAATTGTTATGAGAAACAGCAGAGCGCACCCTTTCAATTAATCTATAATAGAGAAGGAGGGCATATGTCTCCAACTACATGACATACTTTACATTTCAGAAAGTATCAACACGAACACACATTTTAAAAATTACCAAGGATTAATAAATAAAAATAATATCAGTAAAACATGCAGTGGTGTTTGCAAACGAGACATCAAAATAAAATGACCTTTCATTAGACAGATAGGATGTAAAAGGATTCACAACATAAGACTTAAAAACTGTCAATGCAAGCATAAAACAGATGATCTATGATGGACGAGAAATCCTAACCCGACCCCAAGAATAACGATGTTGTAATTACGTTGCAGCAACGTTATAAGGGAAAGTATGTACCGAAATAACGCCGTGAAAGGACGCTAGTCCGCCACATGTTATACCTCCTGCAATTTATTTATACACCTGAATCGACTATTTGCGGAAACTCCCAGGTATTTTCAAAGAGTCACACATTTAAGTACTGACTAGCTTAAACGTTGTTAAACTCCGATGATTTCAGGGGAACGAATGTGTCGCCGTGATTTATCCTGTATGTGGTTTGCTAGTAGTTATGATTATCATAATCGTCTTTTACCAATACTATAGGTTACTTTCTTTGAACGAAAGACAAGTTCATTCTCGCCTTCTAATTGGTATTCGTGCAATCAATTTCTTATAGAAGCTGTTTATTCAAAGTGAATTACGACCAGAATACTGGTATTAGTTATCGACCACGTGTGTGTATTGCAGCTACTTCTAGTTCCTGTTCATAAATGTACTATAATACATCGTTCACACCAGGGCGGGAGCCGCAATGATGATGATGATGATGATGATGATGATGATGATGATGATGGGTCATTTATAATAAACATTCTTTCCACTGATGCCGTAGTTGGGATATAAAAGATAATAATGTTCAGGTCGACCTTAAATGGCCGTTGGTTTTAAAAGACTATGCCCTATAAACCAGTAGAGAGGAACTGTGTACTATGTAGGGATGTATCATCATTTATTATTTAACACATATGTTCTTTTTTGAATAAGAAAGATGAGGTTTCGTCAATGTGTATGCATAAAACTGGTACAAATATGACCGCTTCAAAGTATAGTCATCCCTAATTTGTCACCCCCTCCGTATTTGCTAAACGTTAAACTATTGTACCCGATTCATAGATTGCAATCCATGTGCATTTATCTTTTTACTGGATAATTAGGTGTCCTTCCGTTTTTTCATCCCATACACTTGAATTGCTATAAATATATTTCGGCTCCTAAGTGGTCATTAACTACTACAGCAAATCGAAATATAACATAGTGATCCATATTAAACTCTTATCTATATTCCATGGATTGTGTTCTCACTTCTCGGTTGTTTAATTCTTCTTGGCTTTTGATAACAAGTTTATGGACCAAAAATTATTATTATTATTATTATTATTATTATTATTATTATTATTATTATTATTATTATTATTATTATTATTATTATTATTATTATTCTTCTTCTTCTTATTATTATTATTATTATTATTATTTACTCACTAAGAATTCTCACACAGGTCTTATAGTGATTGATCTCTGATAATAACCGGTGGTAATCCTAGTAGTTTGAGTGAAAACATGTCTCTCCAGATTTTCAGCACTATTCACTTCTTTAGATAACGATTGCAAATAGTTTTGCGTTATTACAGCAGCCGCATTCTACTGAGTTCTCGCTGGAAACGACCATTGTTTGTCTCTGGGATTTGGGTGGCAATAAGCCTCCCACCAAGTACTAGTACACTCCACATTTTTCCAGTGAAGGTTTCGTCAGTGTTTTTATTTACTTTTTCACCCTATCGTTGACTCTTTAGGACTATGTCGTTTAGTATGATCCGGGGCTGGTGCTATTACTCTATCTTTAAGTGAGGTAGCGGTCTATGAATCTTTTTTTCAGTTACAGTTTCAGTTTCCATTGGTGTTATATAGTGGTGTTCCCTGTCTGCATTTGTTTTATTTATATTGCAACTCATATGTGACTGGTTAGCATTCGCAGTTTATATGGGTTCCTTTCAGCATTCGATGATTTTCCTTGAGATTCCAACTTCTTTCATCATTACTGTCCGTTGTATAACTTTTGCCTTCTATTTTTCCAGACTTTTTTCCAGGAGTTTCAGGGTTATGTGATCATGGATACGATGTCAGATGTTACTTTTTTAGAAGTATATTATCTCTTATTAAGCGGTTTTTCATTTACAATTTCTGACGTAAAATGACTTTTAATAATCACATAAGACTAGTATCTGATGTCTTTACGGATAACATTTCAGATCGTCTCGTTTGACATACTGTATTCTTTTGCTATCGGGTTAATCGAATATCCTCAACAGTATGATATACTTGTTGAATACAAGCAGGTGTTCTAATGCTATCTATGTGTCGATAATGTGTCTTACGTTTATTTTCATCTTAATCGTTCATCTTCTTTCCATCGTTGTAAACTAAATATCAAGCGACTTTAAAAAATATCTGTATTTTCTCAATTGATATACACCGCGTTCATATTCAAGTTAACTGTGTACTTTTACAGTGTCGTGTACTTATAGGGGATGTTACTGATAATACTGAATTATGAAATCAAATAATAGTCATGCGACAGTAAGAACTTAAAAAGATTGTGATCGTTGGATCAACCATTCAACCCAGGTTATACGATAAATTTCGTGAAAATGTGAGCTTGCAAAACTAGTCCAATATAACAAAATACAAACACATTCACAAAAGTTAGTTGCTTTCTGCTCGATATATATCCCTCTCTTATTCTCTAGTTCATCCCTTCTCCTTCTTCTTCCATCTCCCGATTCTCTCTTTCTCAGCTACGGGTTACATCGTATTACTACTTGGGTTATTACATTTTGTTTATAATAGACTATTCCGATCTTGTTCGTCTATCATTTGTTTATTGCATTTGACTGTTAATGAACACACAGAGAGAAAGAGAGAGAGAGAGAGAGTGAGAGAGTGAGAGAGATAGGGACAGAGACAGAGACAGATAGAGAAGGAGAGGTGTAGATATTTAAAAGTGAGTTCGATGAGAGACTATCAATTAAGAGCAAGGGCGTAAAAAAAACATTGAGAGACTTATAAAATGATAGACAGAACTATGGTCACTTTGCCTTTTGATTGAAAATTAGACGAAGTAAACTGGAAGGTTAATTTTAAACATAATTCTATACTGAAACGTGAAAATACGTGTGGTCGTTTGGTTGTTTTGTTTTACGGAATGTCAACCCTTTTCTGTTAATTAATGCCAGATCCGGTCATTTTTGTAAAAGATGTTATGCTTCAAATGGATATATTCTAAATATGTATTTATACTGTTTAGTTTGGTTGTTTTGTAGAGGAAAAATATTGTTTTTGTGTTTAGCTTTGCAGAACTTGATTGCGTTTTGCAAATGGAAATGATAAACAACAATAACATCAATGTTTGGTGCATTTTAAGTCAGGAAGCCGGTATCTTCAAACAGCCTGATCAAGTAGCACCAGAGATACTATTTTAGCGTGTATTTACTGTGCGTTAAATATATAAGAAATACCAAAGAAAAAACATCGTTGATACACTCATCTTTCGTATAACAACGAGGCGTACCCGTGAAAGTTTGGGAACAACCACTAGTTATTTTACTGATCTTATGATTTGTGATTCATAAACTTCTATTTCTTAAGCAATAATTCTTGCAAATAATAATAAGTATCTTTACCCTTCATTATCCATGTTGATAATTAAAGAATATTAAAGAGACTATGAGAAGAAATAATTTAGATACTTATTATTTGCCACATAATTTGCATAGGTTTCTGTGGTGTGTGCAGATACTATGTGAATTAAATGGCAACACTATAGAAAAAGAGTCACTCTTTCTATAGATGTTCACATAGAAACGAATAAATATTAGACAGTGGTTGGATCAAGAAAAGGCAGGTGGATTAGGCGAGAAAGGGTGTGATATATACATAGATAGCTAACTGAGAGATTGGTTATTTGTCCAGTTGATTACAATTTACTACTAATTAAAATAATTAAAATAGAATGTTGTTTGAACATAACCTAGTCCCATAATTAAGGTATATGTAATCATCTACTCTGTCTGATTACAATTTAGGAATGCGTCTTATGCAAACAGACGTCAATTGACTCAACTTCTAGTATCATTTCAGATAGATAATATATGTCCTTAAATACCTTACGCATGTGTGTGTGCGTGTGGTACACCTTGTTCCTTTAATAAAAGACGATATTTAAAAAAATTAAGATCGTTTTATCTTTCTTCATTTCTCCTTTCGGAATTAGTAATGGTGGCCAATTAAAAAAAATTGATAGATTCGCCTCACCGTGTGCTGGCTCGTTTACAATTAATTCCAGCCACTAACAAAGAATTGTTCATTAAAAGTAATTGATCTGTCAGAAATTATAAATGATTCGCAGATTAAATTCCGTCCGTCCATTCCATGCGCAATGGACACGCGCTTTCTTTTCTGAAATAACGGAATTGGGGAGAAAAACGCGCGCCGCAAAATTTACATTTGTGAAATTAATTTCGTTTTTATGTGCCGCCATAATCCATCATGGCAGCCGGACAGGCTCGATCTGAAACCGGCCGTTCTTGGCCGTGCTGCTGTTCCTCTCGATGCGCATGCGTACAACTCGCGTGCACACACACACACACACACATGTAGGAACTCACACATATACAAACGTGAGGCCATGTTCTCTTTTTACGAGCTTTTTTTTCATTTTTTACTTGTAATCTTATTCGCTAATTTACATTATTTTTATTATATTGTTTGTTGTTCTTGTGCTTTTTTTCGTTCTCTCTTTTAATACTGATATTTTTTCTTACTGATTTGATGTAGTGTATTTTACTTTCCTTTTTTCACCTACGTTCTAATCGTGAATTTTCTTTTATATCTGGGTGTTATTTATACAGCCATTTTGTTTTCATTCATTTTTTTCACTTTCTTTTGTCTTTTTCTGATTTATTCCTTTTCCGCGTTAATTTTTTTTCAAGATTTTAGACGTTCTTCTTTGGTTCCTCTCACATGAATTTAACATATATATTTATTAAGCCTCTATTTCTTAAATTGTATTTTATTCATGAAATATTTCCAGTTTTTTCTATTCTAACTTTCGACTTTATTTAATTCCTTTTCTTTTCCTTTTTTATTCAATTCTTCATTCCATTTCTAAAATTTCAGTTTATTCTCGATTGTACATGTTCTTTCATGTTTAAAACTTCAGACTTTAAATGCTTCATATTTTCTCTTTCTTACTTATTCTCGTCTATTTCTTTCCTTTTTACTCTTTCGGTCGTATTCACCGTCATTTATTAGTTTATTCGTTTATTTCATGTGTATGCTTCTTTCTCTTCTTTTTTTTCTTTTCTTTCTTTTTATTTAGTCTTTTTTATTGCTGATTATAAACACCACTTAAATTACAGACCAACTATGAGTTGGAGTAACAACGGTCTTTACTTACTCAATAAAATTTAAGCTATCCATATCATTGAGTGTTTGCATTAAAACATAGTTTTCCTTATCATCCTCCACATATATCTACACAGATAGATTTCCACCAATTACGATCGGTTTGCAGTACCGTTTATTCAGCATTTTCAAGAGTCTAGACCTAATACTTAACCTACCATAAGCTTTACCGTAATCCTAATATTAACCCAAGCCTTGTCTAACTCTAACTCGAAACATGTCCAGATAAGAATTACAACGGTAGATCAGCGACGAGTCACGAATTACTGTGTCTGACAGTGATATTTCTTTTACGAAACTCATTTTTCCATTCGTGGTGGATCTTTTCTAGAAAGCAACTCTTTTGTTTACTCTTATTTTTTTTTAACATAGTTCACCACAAACAAGGCAAGTTGCCACCTTAGACGTAAGGGTCTACTGAGAATTAGCGTGTAAGTTGTTGGGTCATCCTAACTTGGGAGCTGAGCAACGAGATGCTTGTTCACACACGTTTTTAAATTTCTGCCGAACAGTCGGGGAAACAGAGAGCAAGGATGTAAGTGGGAAATGCCGGCAGCATGAGGAAAGAAGCTATTGGATCGGAAGGCTCTCCGGCATCTGCGGACATCAACAGTGAATGGATGCGATTTAGCTGATCGTCGTGTTGGTCTAGTGTAATTACGTCAAGGGGGCACGAGAGCAGTAATTTCATCGAAGCAACTTCCATTCAAGTACTTGTAAAACAAGCAGGAAGATGCAACATTCCGCCGATGGAACAGGGGATGGAGTTTGGTGGATAGTGAGGGATCTATTAGATTAGCGACTCCTTTTTGGACTTTGTTAAAGAGGAAGAGACTAGTGAGTCGTGCACCAGGCCAGATGTGACAACACTACTCAGTGCATGGGCATATAATGGCTTTGTAGGGATATAAGATACTGTCAGGTGTGAGAAGTTCTCTAGCACGGTAGCGGGAGGTTACTTGGTTGCAGAAGACTTGTCAATATTTTCTATATGTGTGTTCCAATTAATGTCACCTGTGAATTTAAGGCCGATGAGTTTAAACGTTGGACTCTCAGGTATGGTGTTATTTCCCATGGCAATCTATGGTTGAAGATGTCTCTTGTAGTTGTACAAAGAAAGAAGTTTTGTTTTAACAGCATTTAATGTTACTATACATTTATGACCCCTATTCTACTTCATACTGCAGGTCACTTTCTAAGGATGTATCTATTGCGTTGAATATGTGATTTCTCAAGTAACTCATTGTTTTAGTTTTATTTATTAACTAGTTTAATGACGAAGAATACTATGAGAGTATTGGAACATCTCCACATACAAGCTACTCAAAACAACAAGCGACCTATAAAACAGCAAGTCCCCACATTCCACGAGCGATATTACCGGAAACATAGAAGAGGGTTTTCACTCTTGAAGGGTGTACATTTGTACACATTTAATTAAGCTTATAAACTAGGGTGTTGCTTAATCAGTAATTATTCCTTAGTAAAAATAAAAACAAGTATCAGTTACTTGAAAAATCAGATGATACGGTCCTAATGCATATTAACAAGCTGTTTTCGAGTGCTGACACTAATACGGAATACTACACAAAGGTATATTCTATGCACTGTCTTATATTCATTTATTGTACGATTGATGTTTCAGTAATAAATTACGATCAATTATACGGTATTACTTTTCATGCACTCTGTGTAATTGTTTGAGACTAACGTAAAATATTACATGAATATTGAACGAAATAAGGATTCAAAGCTAGAAAGAAAAAACTAGTTATAAATGAAAAAACAAAGAAAGGAACAGATAAACTGAAATAACTAGTCAAATAAAAATATATATTTATATAATAGTTTAGACGAACGTAATAAGCATAAAACACAACATCAGATATAAAAAAATAGAACAGTTTGGGAAGAAATAAATATGTCTAATATAATATATGCAAAAAGTACACTGCTTCTAAAAATAAACACGGAAACATAAGAAGTTCTTTAATTAATGAATAAATAATGAGAAAATGAAAGAAAAATACAAAAATAGAAAAAAATATGAAAATACTGTGGTTTTAAAAAAGATAAAATAACTAAATTATTTACACAACAAGCAGTAAAAACGCTAGAAATATAACATTAAATAATATATTCTACAGTGACAAGCAAAATACTTGAAAAATCTTTATTTTTTTAGAATACGATAAAATGCGATTTTATAGTCCCGTACTTTACTAAGTAACTCTTTAAAAGGGAGGTAATTCCTTATTATCTTGAGAACGAAAGAATAGAAAAGTAAAAAGTGGATATTATTAACATGCTTATTTGTTGTTTTCGTCTTATCATTTTCCAAAATTTATATGTATAATTTCATCATTTAAGCGTTATATTTTTGGTATGATCTGATATCCCGTATTTTAAAATCCTGAAATTAAAAAAGCACTTTTCATTATTAATTGTATTTATTTCTACTTTCTATTCGTTTTTACTTATGTATGGTATAATACTTTCTGTCTTTTTTCTCATTGTTCTTTTTAATGATGGCCATGTTTTTTTTTATATTTCTGTTTTCCTTTTTATTTCTTATCGTTTCATAATCTTTCGCTTTCTGACATTTGAATTATTCACTGTTAGATTTGTATATATAATTTCTTCTTTTTATGCATATATTAATTTACTCAAATTTTGTTATTTATGTTTTCTTATAATTCTGCTGTTTTTCTTATGTATTTAATATTTTCGAACATGCAGTCATTTTTTTTAATTTAAAACAAACAACTTATGTACCCTTTCTTATTATTGCTACAATTTTTTCCCAATATTTCTTGAAATTATTTTATTATTCACATGAGATGTGTTTGTATTCATTTAATTCTCTGTATGTTATCTTGTCATCAAAAATCTTGATTACTTTTTATATTATCTATATTGAATGTTGCATTACTGTTCGTTTCTGATACCGTTATTTCCGTTGTCCTGTCTTCTCTTCTCACATTCTTTCTCTCATCTCTTTATTTAATGAAATGTTTTCCGCAATTCTGTCTATTAAATACATAGAAAATAGAGGAATATTAGAAAATATATGAATAACAAAACGTAAATAAATTAATATATACATAAAATAAAGAAGAAATTATATATAAAAACCTAACAATAAATAATACAAATGCCAGAAAGCGAAAGATTATGAAACGATAAGAAATAAAAAGGAAAGCAGAAAAATAAAAAAAAAACATGGCCATCATTTAAAAGAACAATGAGAAAAAAGACAGACATTATTCTACCATACATAAGTAAAAACGAATAGAAAGTAGAAATAAATATAGTTACTTTTTTCAATCTCAGGATTTTAAAATACAGGATATCAGATCATACCAAAAATATAACGCTTAAATGATGAACTTATACATATAAGTTTTGGAAAATGACGAGACGAAAACAACAAATAAGCATGTTAATAATATCTACTTTTTAATCTTCCATTCTTTCGTTCTAAAGATAATACGGAATTACCTCCCTTTTAAAGAGTTACTTAGTGAAGTACGGGACTATAAAATCGCATTTAATCGTATTCCTAGAAGAATAAAGATTTTTTAAGTCTTCTGTTGTTCTCATTTGCCACTGTAGTATATATACAGTTGTAGTATATATATATTTCTGTGTTCCTGTCTTTTCTTCTTACTTTCTTTCTCTCATCTCTTTATTTAATGAAATGTGTTCCGTAATTCTTCCATTTATTGTCATTTTCCTTCTTTTCGCTTCAGTCTTTTACTTGTCTTTTAGTTTTAATTTTTGATACATTTGTTTTCGATCGCCCTTTTCTTTATGTGTTTTCTTTATTTCTTGATGATTCAAATATTTCTATATTTGCTTACAAAATGGTGTATTTGCTTACTTTTCGTCATTTATTTTTATTTCCTTTCTTTTTGTTTTTTTCTTTATTTCTTTTTTAAGTTCTTCTTTTCATGAATATCATCTATTTTTCACTATTCTTTTCTCTTTCGTATCATTAATGCGGTATATTCTATCCGTCCATTCTATTCAATTTCCATTTATTTTTTGGCTCTTCGCCGCCATTTTTTCTTTCTTTTTGATGTTTGGTCGCTGATTTCGACTTTGTAATTGTTATTTCTCTTTTTTTCTTTCTTTCTGTGTTCTAGCTTCAACGTGATGTTTTCTAATTCATCATATTGCGTGCAGTTTTTTTGTTTCTTTGCCGATTTCTGATTTATGATCGTTCCTTTTTTTCATTTTTATTTAGTTGTTCTTACTGCTTCTTCATCAAATTTCCTTCTTTTCTTGTTTTACATTTCTGTACATTTTTACTGTTTTCTCCTTATTCCCCTATTCTTTCCCTTTCATTCTGTTGATTTATTTTATTTTTTCTATAGTTAATTTTTATTTATTTTATATTTTAATGCAAGTTAATTTTATTTTCTTTCTATTATTCAATTCTCTCTCGCTAATGTTTGTTTCTGTTTATTTTATTTGAATATTTTGCTCCAAAAATTAAACATTAACAAATATTATTGTGTACATATGTTTCGGAAAATTTTAATTATGTTTTCTATTTTCTTTTTTTTTTCATTATTCATATTTCCTGATTAATAATTTGTATTCCGTTCTCACTTTTCTATTTTCTATTTTTGTATTGTGTTTACTTCTTATTTCTTAATTAGTCTCTCCATTTCTTTTCATTTCTCTCCGTTTTTTCGATATTTTTGTTTGTCTCACTTATATTTCCATTTCACTTTTAAATAATTGTCTTATCAGTTTTGATTCAGACGTCACCTTTGTATTTTTATTTTGTTTATATTTTGAAAAGAATAATCGGATTTTCTTTCGTTTTTCTTCTTCTGATTTCTGTTTCAGTTTTAATTATTTTCACACTGTCTTTTTGTCCTTTTTTATTATTACTTCCTATTTTTATTCTTCTATCTTCTTTACTGCAATTACGTGTTATTTTCAACATTTATTTAACAATTTAAATCATCAAATCACTAAAGATCAGAATGAGTAATTTTACATGTTTTATCCAAATTATTCTTAAGCAGTTTAAAAATAATTGTTCTAAACTCGAATAAGAGGATATAATAACAATTATATTCACATTGTCGACATAACAGTGATATTTTTAGGTATATAATAATATTTAACTTACATTTATATTTAAAAAATACTATTTATTCTTTAAATATTTAGATCATTAAAAAAATTAATTAATCAAATACAACTTTAAAGCCTTCGTTTTTTATTTAATTAAATATTTAGCTAACAAGTAGTTCACTGTAAAAAGTAAGAGAACGCGATTGGTACGTAACTGTGAAATTACCACGCGTGTCAGATACTTTGTTAATAAACTGTGTGTGTTTATCATTTTCATTAGTTTAAAAATCTTCTATTTTTAATGTTTCTTGTTTATTTTGTCCAATGTTTTTTTCCTTTATTTGTTCCTTTTTGTTTGTTTTTTTCTGTTTACTTTTGTCTTTATTCTCTTAATTTCTTTGTTTTTCATTTTTTCTCATGTTTCCTTAATTATATTTAATATTCTTCGTCGTGTTTTTCTTTTAACACGAGTATATTTTTCTGTCTTTCAGATGTTTGATTGTTTTTTCTTTCTTTTACCCTTTTCTTTGATCGTTCCATATTTCTCCGTGCCTGTCTACCAGTAGACTTTGTGTGTTTTAGCATCCTTAGATTCATTAATTCATTCCGTCCTCTTTACTTCCGGTGTTTATAATATAGTAATTTATTTTTAATTCATATTTTGTCCTTTCTGTATATGTGTTTACGCTTATTCATTGATTCATACACCCATTAATTTTCCAGTTAATCTCATTATTCCAGTTTCATAAGTCATTGATTGTCCAGCCCTATAAATCTTTTTGTCTATCTTTATTTGACTGTCTCACAGTATGTGTTATTGTATAAATACATTTTTGACATTTTCTTTTTTGTTACTGGCTTATGTAGATTAATTAATATTTATATATTTATTTTTGTTTCTATAATTAATTAATTAATTAATTTTATTAGTTATGCCCTCCCTTTCGTTATTTTTTATCATATGATCGTTTTTGTCATTGTACTATTTCCTTCTTTGATATTTTCTTCCGTGTTCCTTTTTTTTTAGTTTCTTCATTCATTCAATATTTAAGTTTTCTTTCTTACAATTTAGTCATTTTATTTCTCTCTTTATGTAGATAATAATGTATTTTCGATTATCCTTTATTTTATTGTATGTTTTCTACATTTATTTATTTCGTTTTTTAAACTTTTTATTGTTCTGTCATTGTTTTGGCCACCCCAAATTTCGTCCATTTTGTGTTTGTTTTATATTTTATTATTGTTCACATTCATAGTTTATTATTTCATTCATATTTCTTTATTTTTTGTATTTTCCTACTTTACATTAATGTGTTTCTAATGTTATTCTAAATTTTTTAGTTCTTCTTTGCTGTTTTATATTCATTTATTCATTTTTTTTCTTTCTATCTTCTTTATTTTTGTATGTCTGTCTGCTTTGCTGCTTCCTGTCTGTTATATCTTCTATCTATTTGTATTCTATTCCTTTCGTTCAGTTCATTAACTGTTCTTTATTTTTACTTTCATTCTTTCTCTCATGTTTATTCTTATTTCTTTGTATTAATCGAATATTTCGTTTTACTCTTTATTCTGTGCCTTTTTTATCCGTATTTTCCTTTTCTCTTCGTTTTTTATTTCTTTCCCACATTTCACTCCGAAACTTGTTCTCTTTTCTTTTCGCTTTCCTTTGAATCGAGTTCTTTTTATTTTTAAATATTTTAATTTTTTATTCATATTTCATCCTGGTCATTTCATATCAATCATGTCCTCCCCATTTCTTTTATTGTCTTTATACAATCTCCTCCTTCCTGGACGACGACAATACTCCCGCCTTTACCTCCTCTCCATAATCGCTGTCCTCTTCGTTTCCTCCGTTAAATTTCGCCCGTCATCCCCGTGCTTTCATTCATTTCCACTGATCTGTCATTTAAAACCCGGCCATTCGCCGAACGATCCACCCTTACCCACCCGCATGCCACACTTCTTGTATTGTTTCATCTTTTAATTAATGTTGATCGAACTGATTTTGTTTTCATCTTATTCTTCTTGTTTTCGGTAGTCTCTTCATTCTTTCATTTCTCACATTGGCCAGTTATCAGTTACCGGTGTTGCTAGACACGTTTCGTGTTTTCATGGTTCGTCTCTTTCTGGATTATCTTTAATAAATAAACCACAACGATGATGGTGTTGGCTACGACCAGTCTGAAAGATAACTAATAATAGCAAGAGTAATAAGAACCATTAGTGATTGAAGAACAATCAAAATATTAAAGAGACTATGCGATATGTATGAGTCCTTACAACAATAATAGACTCTCTTTCTCGTGCCCCTCTCTTCTTCTGTATATATTATAGCATCAATTCATGTACATACACATATGATATTATAAGGTGATATAACATATTGTATATATATTTTCAGTATTTACTTCAACAGTTCTTAATACGTGAGCAAAACGAAGTAGTTGAAATATGAAAATATATATATGGCAAGTAAGATAACTTTCTTCAATTTTTATTTTCATGATAATTATTGGTTGCTTGTTGCTTATCACAGTATAATTATACCGACTATTCTTTTACAGCTTTAAAAATTATACATATGGGAATTAGAAAATGATGTTCACGTAGTTGTTAACATAAAATAACTCATTTGTAAGTGCAACTTTCAACTCAAATAAAAATATATACGAGCCATTATTAAAGAATAACACCAAGCCAATAAACGTGAACCCCATGAATTCAAGTAGCATTTTCAACACAACTAGAAGAATAGTGGGTATACCAATAACGACATAAAATATAAGCAAACAAATACTAATAATTTTAATAAAAATGAAAATAAAAGAAAGTGAAACATCATTTATATTTTACATAACCCTATAATCAGAAGCAAAACTTAACTTGTCAAAGAATTTCTAAATGTTATAAGAAAAAACCTTCACCGCAACTAATCCTTTGCACCAAATATTTAATAGAAATAGTGTAAAACTATCCTACAGCTGCTGTTAAAACTTAGTAAGGATAATCAAATCCCACAATATCAGAAAAACACTTATTCAGGGCACTAGCGAACAATTACTGCGATACCAAATAAATAGGATGCTCGCAACTAATCGATTGCAAATTATTACGACGGGACAATATATGCATGCATTTAGACATAAGACGTTTAGACTTAAGTAAAGTCTGAATGAGGAGCTATCAATTTTAAATGGTAATGATAAAGTAACTTACTAAATTTTAGAAGCGAAATAGCAACTAACTGTAGACATAGAAAAAAACTCACTGTAGGATGAATATATGAAAAATAAAAATCAATAAACTAGACTACATAAATATCTAAATTGGCAAGGAATAACATCATGAATTGTAAAGATCAATTATTCAAATACCGCACAGCTCAAATCAAGGCACCTATTAATCTGACACCCTAAAATCGAGGTGCACAGTAACAATACCTAAGGAGAAGAAAATGGTATTAAATAATGGGCAGATTGCCTTTTGTTTAGAAAAAGCCCGGCCACTAGCTAATGTAAACATTAACTCGTGAGTGACTAACAAATACGAATCGTATTGGTTAGCATGACTGAACACTACCTAGACATAAAACCAATCGCTAACATTAATTCCGCGCATTTAGCGTGCTAATGTATTGCTAGAATGAAGCGTGGACGCTTTTGTAAATTTAATAAACCGTTTAGATTGATTAACTGATACGTTTGTCGGCCATCAATATGAGGAACAGACTTTGCTAATATGTTATTAAAACACATTTCATTCTCTTGCTTTTTCTAATCGTACACTGAAGTTTATTTTTATACTCACACAAGGGACAGGCTATATATATATAAATATATATATATATATATATATATACATACATAGATACATATATATATATGTATACATAGATACATATATATAACATAGATACATATATATATATATATTTATATATATATATATATATATATATATATATACATATATATATATATATATATATATATATATATATATATATATATATATATATATATATATATATATAATAAGTTACGAAAATATATTTATGGCAATTTAACTACACGGAGGCTATTGTGCTTCATTCCCGTAGTGAATCGTAAGGCTGAAATTTCGATTCCATACAGGGATATAACGCGGAAGCCACTGTGTAGCAAAATTGCTAAAAATATATATTTAGAACTAACTATCTAGCTGTACTTACGCATTGAGCACTGTTGAAGTAAATAGTGATGGTCGATACTAAAAATATTATATCTCCTCATATCATTTGATGTGGATACATAGAATAATTTATTTATATATATATATATATATATATATATATATATGTATATATATATATATATATATATGTATATATATATATATATATATGTATATATATATATATATATATATATATGTATATATATATATATGTATATATATATATATATATATATATATATATATCGATATATATATATACACACTGTGTTTAATTACTTTTACATACTGCCCTTCAGACTTTCATTCCGCGTCCATGATTTTCTTTTGATTAGATATTCTTTACGTTAACAACACACACACACACACACACACACACACACACATATACATATATATATATATATATATATATATATATATATATATATATATATATATATATATATATATGGATACAGGCAGAGTTTGAGAGAGGAATATAGAACAAGCGATAGAGAGTGGGGATTTTAAATATTGGTCTTTTTACACATGTCATGACTTCCTACAATGCCAAATTGGGGAATAGCCTAACAGCTGACTACGGATCACTAAATATATATATATATATATATATATATATATATATATATATATATATATATATATATATATACATACACGGCATGATTTTACTATTTAATGCATGTATATATATATATATATATATATATATATATATTTATATATATATATATATATATAATATAATGACGTAATATGGTATATTATATATGTTTTTAATATTTATTTTACGGTGACCAATACGTTGGTAAAGCTTAGTAGTAGTATAAAATATATTTTTCACACTATATATTTATATATAATAGTATAACTATATTTTCATTAGATAATTTAATTACATCATCAATATATTGTAATCATCCGCCAAAAAAATGACATCAACAAATACTATTGTGAACATACGTTTCAGAATGTTTGTAAATAATCTCATTTAAACAGAAAAGTAATTAATTCGTTACAGGTCAAGCTACAACAGGATTGTAAAATGATCGCAAAAAATGAATATAAAAATAACAACTAGTCCAGGAAAACTAGTAATTCTTTTCATGACAGATTACAATAATTGGAGGCAAAGACCTATGTATATATTTCGTCGAAAACAGTTGATCCACTTTATAAAGTAGGTATATAGTTCAAGTTAATAAACACTTCTATCAAATAGTATTTTTGTTTATAAATGATGGTTAATCTTTTCTGGATAAAATTTATTATCTAAGACAGTAAGTATCAACATTAAAATAACTATATTTGCAGAAATAACAAAGAAAACACATTTTTATTTCTGAGAAAATTTATAGTAAACCAATGATTTTAGAAGATTAGCGTTCATAAATGCAGATTTGTCTTGAAAACAATAGTGTACTCTTCAAAAATCAGGGGAGATCATTCATCTTTCATCTACTTTAGGTCAATTATAAACCGTATTTTAGCTGATATTTTAAAGAGAATTTCTAACATTTTACTAAATGGGCTGGGTAACAGGTACAAAACACCCTACATACTATAAATCTACAGTTTTGGTGTGATAAAGGATGTGTCTATCATTTTCTTTAATAACGGATTCCGTTTTTTACCATATGCTCAGTACAAAAATAATGTTAAACTAGTGGATTGCACACAGCATCACATGCAATGGGTTTCATCTTATAAATCTATCAATGATAGTTTTAAACATAAAATAACCTTCTACGAAGCTCTGTTTACATGATAATACATAGGACTTCAAGTGAGTGCATTTCTAGCTCGACAAATAACGGCTATACGTTTTAGTAATTCGCTGTCCAACCACAAAAGTCCGTGCATATTATGTTAAATTTGTAACGAGTAGTGCAACTATTCTTACACTCGCATGGTGCAGTTGAAATTGGGATTAGGTGAAGTAAATAAACATGGACTACATTAAACTCTCTTGTTCTTAGATAACTTTCTTGCAGATACAATTACAAAGTTTTATGATTGGCTTGCATCATCTACACTATATAATATATATGTAGCGTTTGCAGGAATAACTTTGACACACACAGGGAACTGTAAGTCTCAGCTGGTGTTCTTGTGTTCTCGCTCTATTGATTCTAATGTGGGCATCCTGAAAAAGCATCAAATAGCAACATATACATTCATACAACATAGTGACATATTTTTAATTGTCGAACACGTAATTGGTAAGACATCTAGCTTGAATACTCTTCATGGATTTGACTCACGTTATAATTCTTCAAATCTTTTCGAAACACATTAGGGCTTTATAATGTTCACCATATATTATTCTGCTGTTCAGCTAGAATAAAATATGAGCTGAGAATATTTTTCAAGCTAGTTTTGAGGTCATTTTATGAAAGTGATTGTTGTTATCCTAATTGGTTATTGAGATCACAGCCTGTCAGGACACTTGCTTTGATGCTTACTAAGTATTGTTTAAGGACTAGTATGTAAAGAATGAAGTTACTTTATGTGTGATTTGAATTCTCAACAATACAAAACCAACATTTCTTATGAAAACACTAACAAGAAATGTCTTGATAAAGTACAGAACTATAGAAATCACACCAGTATCATTAAATACATTCACTGCCCGTGTGTAGCTACACACGTGCGGTGATCGTATTTAATGATACTGATGTGATTTTCAATTGTATGGACGGTGCGAGTAAATGACTAAAAATTAAAGATCGAAAAATGCTGAGAACCTCATTACTGTAACTAAAAAGTAAACTAAAGTCAATAATTGGGAGCTCAGCAAAACGGGAAACGGAAAAGAGAGTGAAATTTAAATGGGCAGCTTCAAAATACAATGCAGTTTTATATGTACATTTATTTCCCTTATTCCCTGTACAATAATTATGTCATCATTTACATTGTTTACATAAGGTTCAGAGGAAGATGCACATAAAGCGTGAAGAGAAGAAAAGAAACTAAGTGATTGAACAAAAGTGCTTATCTCTATCTATCTCTTTATCTCTATATCTATCTCTCTCTATCTGTTTCTTTTTAAGTCTATATATTTGGCTTTCTATCAATATTATCTACGATCGATCGATTTTTCAAATTATACATATTATCATTATTTGTTTTATTCTGTATTATAATTATTATTTAAATTGTAACTTTGATTTTTACTGTCATACTGGAAAGTATGATATACTATAAATTTAAAATAATCTGCTGATTTTCGGGATGCCTTCAGGTACGGTAATTTTTCAGGATAAACAATTAAATATATAGATTACACCCATTGTATTGATTTTATTTGGTTATGTTTACGATTAAATTGTTATTATGCCGTAAGCATAAGGTAGTAAACAATTAACTATTCACAATGTGTACAACTTCATCATGACTCACCCAGATGACTTGCTTTAAATTAGATATCATTAAGTCCTAATCATTAGAAGTAATATCAATAATACTACAACTAATAATAAGCAAATAATTCTAAAAATAACACGAAAACGAAAAATATTAATAAAACGAACGATTACGATTATAATGGGAATGATGGAAATGATAATAATAATAATAATAATAATAATAATAATAATAATAATAATAATAATAATAATAATAATAATAATAATAATAATAATAATTATTAAGTTACTTACAATAAAATATATATGTAACTAAAAATATATTTTATTTTCGGCTTACAGCGTAGAGCTATCAATATTTTGCCGTCCTTATTCCGGTACGAGTCCAGTAATAATAATATGAAAAGAAAGAATAATAATGAAAAACGATAGCAATAGATATAATAATAATGATGATGATGATAATGATTATAATAATCAACAAAAAACTAATGATGATAACAATAAAACTAATAATAATAATAAATTCTTACAGTAACATAAAAATAAGACTATTAATAAGAATAAGAACAATAACAATAATAATAATAAACAATTCTAAAAGTGACATGAAAAAAAAAAATTTATAAGTAAAATGTCAACGATGATAATGAGAATGATGATGATAATAATAATAATAATAATAATAATAATAATAATAATAATAATAATAATAATAATAATAATAATAATAATAATAATAATAAAGTTACTTAAAATAAAATATATATGTAACTAAAAATATATTTCATTTTCGGCATACAGCGTAGCACTATAAATATTTTGCCGTTCTTATTACGGCACGAGTCCAGTAATAATACTATGAAAATAAAGAATAATAATAAAAAAAACGATAACAATAGCAATAATAATGATGATGATGATGATGATGATGATGATGATGATATTAATAATCAACAACAAACTAATGATAATAACAATAAAATAATAATAATAAACAATTCTAAAAGTAACATAAAAATAAGATAATTAATAAGAATAAGAACAATAAAAAATAATAATAAACAATTCTAAAAGTGACATGAAAAAGAAGAATATTAATAAGAATAATGATAACGATAACAATAATAATACAAATAATACTGATGATAATAATAAGCATCGTCTCATCTTGAACACGTATGATCACGGTTCTTATGAATATGCAAAAATCGCCTTGCACGCATGCGTAAACATCTGCACGTGTTATTCGCCGTCTGTCGTCTGTTCTTCGATCCACTCTGTCTCATTTGCATATTTTGACGTTTCTCAAATATCATTTGTGAGTTGAGCTGCTTAGACGTAGACGAAGCTCTTTCTCTCCCTTCCCTAGCTCCTCATCCCTCCCTTTCTCTCTCTCTCTCCTCCTCTCCCTCTCTCTCTCTCTCTCTCTTTCTCTCTCTCTCTCTGTCAGCGATGTTTGGACTAATAAAATATTGTCAGGAATCGGCCTTCCAATCGTCCGACCGCAGCATCACCGTTTTTCGTACACCTCTCACCAACGTCCCTGCCCCACCTCTCAATAACCAAAGCCCGAACCCTACCCTCACCTTGGTCGCTCACTCGCCAGAATCCTTAACAAAAGCACCGAAAGATGGATGGCCTTCAACGCCGCATGAAGATTAACCGAAAATGGAGCACACATCGAAATACTTGGAAATTCAAAATTTGTATCCTTCGAATATTGGAGGATATTATTAGATTTTATTCTGTTTTGTTCATTTAAAATTAAAAATATCATCGAACTATTTTCAAGCACATTTTTAGTTACGCCCATCGATTTTGAAGCGAAGGCTCATTTGTCGGGTAAGCGACCGGTTTGTTTTTCGGTCTGTCAGACGTCAGTTAAAAATAGGATTTTTATTGTTAAAAAAGAGCTTGGATAAATGGTTCTAATTTCAGATGCGCCAAGGAATCACACATTTATTATTTACTTATGAGGAGTTATCGCACAGATTATTATTCAGTACCCGTGATCGCGCATTGGAAGAAATATGGTACTCGCCGGTGTATTGGTACCAGCCGCTTCTTTCGATAACAATTGCAGCACCCTTTAGGAGGCGTTTACCATTGGACGCTCACAAAAAAAAAACGATCGATGGCTTCCTCTAGAATTCGAATAGCAATAGCAATCATAATGATTTCAGTATGTTCCATGCCATTATAGCTGATTGCTGCAATCTTGCTATGCTCATAGCTCCTTCTATCCTCTCAGACACTTCGCGACCATTTTCTCTGGTACCACCTGATGCTACAGCCACTATATAATGGGCGTATTATTATTATTATTATTATTATTATTATTATTATTATTATTATTATTATTATTATTATTATTATTATTATTATTATTACTATTACTATTATTATTATTTTGCTCTCCAAGAGTTTTTACAGAAGTCATTATTATAAATTGCTCACTGGTAATAACCAGAATGGTGTCCTCTGGAGTCCAAGTGACAAAAAGTTTCTTCAGATGTTCAGAACTCTCAACCTCTTTCGGTAACAATTCCAAATTATTTTGCTTTTTCATAACAGCAATTTAAAATCGATTACTCGATAGAAATTACTGCTGGGATTTTTTCGAATGTGTAATGGTGATAAGCATCATAAAGATTCCACTACTCTCGTTAATGCTTTCTCTAATCTGTCGTTCCATCCTCCGTGATCCTTCTCGGTCATTTTGTGTGGTATAAGTCAAGGCTTGCGCCACCAGACGCGTGTGTTTTTTTTTTTATCTTTCCATGTATCTATTGTTGATCAGCGTTTCTTGTTTATATGGAATTGGTTTCCGCATTTTATTGTGTTTCCTTATATTTCGCCTATTTTCACAATTCCTGTGCGTTGTATCGTCTCAACCTCCCTTTGATTCCAATTTCTCCTGGAATATTTCCAGTTTTTTCGGGACTCTTCTGCTACTTTATAATTAATAATAATAATAATAATAATAATAATAATAATAATAATAATAATAATAATAATAATAATAATAATAGTATGTATGCACTAGGTGTATCAACACGTGTCATTTTTCGTGATATATCCCTGAGAAAACGGGAATTTGACATTGGAATCTGAGTGAGAATAACTCTCACAAGATTGCCAGCATTCCATGCTTTTTTCAATTACTCGTAAAAAGTCGTTTTTCATGCTCGAACAG
>OY744521.1:37962100-37984600 GCA_963556195.1 Sepiola atlantica | reverse complement strand
TAGTTCTGGAAAGGGGGGTCCCGTAATTAAAACGGATTTTTATACAAACATATATATGATTCAGAAAATTTAAAAGTGTTCAAATTGGGAAATTAGGGTTTAGATTAAACCATTTCACGATAGGTTCTGTCCTCTTAAACTATACTTTTAGTTTCATAGTAATTTAACTACACAGTGGCGTCCATGTTTCATCTTCGCAAGCAATTATGACGTACATGGACGCCCCTGTGCAGCTTGAATACCATATATAGATTTCCATACTACTACTAAACATAAACGGCACTGTGTACTTTATTTGTGATTGATATTTTTTTATATTACTAATATTAAGTTCTACTATCGTATGAGCACTGTTAAGGTTAATACTAAAAATATATACACAATATATTATATCTTTTAATAAGAGTACGTACGTATATTCATGAAATAATTATATATATATGTATATATATATTATATATATATATATATATATATATATATATATATATATATATATATATATATATACATGAAATATTGAGATACTAAATTTAAGTTAAAGTTGCATGATGTACCAGTTTATTATAGCAATCAGATATTTAAACAAAAAATTAAATAACATATCAAAATGACATTTAATCTATGGATTATCCAAGGAGAAAACAATAATTTGCTGATTATTTGAAAGTATGAATTTGAAAAATGTATAACACAATGTAAAGTTATGCTTTAAACAAAACTAGTCCAAGAAATCCAATAATGAACAGAAAGTCATTGTAGTAATGAAGGTCTCAGTGCACTTATTGAAGAAATCCGATGAGCTTAATGTATTGTATAGTGAAGTGTTATGGACTCCAACAAAAGTCAACGATGATTCAAAAGTTGAAAAGTATATGAAACATAACTATATATGAAGAATCTACATGCATGAGTTATTCCTTTGCATGTGAATTTAAACTGGTGTGGTCAATTCAGCAGCTGAGTTGAATATAAGAGGAAAAGAAAACAGAAAAACACGATGTAAAAGAGAAAATAGAAAAAAAGAAAAAAGACGAATAACAAAACTTCGTAACAAATAGGAGAAAGAAAGAGAAAAAAAAAAACAGAGCAGGCGTCAACAGCCTCAAAAAGATAAAACATAAAAATAAACCGTTTGAATCTAAAACTATGGTAAGATGAAAACACCTTTTTTAAAAACTCTTATCAAGAAGCTCAAGTTAAAAATTATTCCGTATATCATGAGGTGGTCTATTTTGTAAAATTCACATTCTGATAAGCCAGTCTATGAACATTCCAATTCTGAATTTCCAAAGAAGTTAAAATAATTAGATCTAATACAAATATAATATATATAAGGTGCAGGATATATCAATGATTAAGCAAATTCTCTTGTTTTTAATTAGACTTCTGTGTAACGCTTATACTCTATCTCATCGTGGTCTAATTAATAGAGTTTGCATATATTCCAGTGTAGCACTCAAGCGACTGTTTTGCGTCTCTATTTTTTATATTGATGTTGAGCTTGAATTATTATTATTATTATTATTTACTCACTAGGAGTGATCACGCTGGGCATCGTCAGTGATCGCCCACTGCCAACAACCGTGGTATTCCCTGGAGTCTGAGTGACAACAAGTCTCCTCAGACTTCCAGTATGCTCAACTTCTTTTCGTTCATCACCGCTGATGACCTTGTGGTATCGCAGCAGCCACATACCATCGATTTCCCGCTGATAAGGGCCATTGGTCCCCTCCGGGGTGCGAGTGGCAACAAGCCTCCCCAAGGTACCAGAGCTGTCCGCGCTCTTCCAGTGGACGTCTGCTTTGCGCTTTCCCTCCTCGACCCTCTTTCCATAATTTTCGTGGTGTCAGCCTATGATTGCGCCTCTCTCGTGCGGTTGTATTTCCCCCGGTTCTGTTTTCTTGTGCTTCCATGTGTTTGTTCTCCATTCGTTGCTTATGTGGGTTGGTTTCCGCATTCGAGGACATTTCTCAGGATTGTAGCTGTTTTGATCATTACTGTCCTTTGTATGGTCTCAGTTATCCCTTTGATTCCTATTTCTCCTAGTCTTTTTCCATGTTTTTGGGGGCTGTTCCTAGTGCTCCTATGATTATTGGTGTTATACTGACTTTCTTCATGTTCCATATTCCTTTCAGTTCTCTGGCAAGTTCAGTATAATTGCTTCTTTTTTCCGTCTCTTTGATCTTCACTCTGTTGTCCGCTGGAACGGCAAAGTCTACGATTTAGCAGGATTTTTCTTTCTTGTCGATTATTATCATATCCGGTCTCATTGCTGTTATGGGTTTGTCTGTGTGTACATTCTTATCCCATATGATTCTGTGTTTTCGTTTTCTAGTACAGTCTCTGGTTTGTGTCTGTACCGTTTTTTTGCATATTCGAAATTCAGTTGTTTGCACATTTCCCGGTGTACTTCTTTCCCCACGCTGTCATGTCTGTTCTTGTATTTCTTTTGGGCTAACTTGCTGCATTCACTTATTATATGATTTATCGTTTCGTCTCTTTGTCAACATAATCGGTATTTGCTGTTTTCCTGGGTTTTATCTATCTTTGCTGTAATAAAGTTTGTCCTAATCGCATTGTTCTGTGCGGCCGTCAACAGAGATTCCGTTTCTCTGTTCAAGTGTCCTTGTCTTAGCCATAACCAGGTATTTTCATTGGTTTCATCGCTTGTGAGCCTTATAAAGCGTACATGTAGTTGTTTTTCTTCCCACTTTTCCTTTCTTGTTTTTTTATTTCTGGTTTCAGTGCTTCCGGAGTTGTTTATTGGGCTGGTGTCTCTTACTGTGGTGATCAGTCTTTGCGTGTTCTGGGTTACATATTTCTCCAGCTCTTTTTGGTGTCTTCCACACAGTCTTCTATACTTACCAGTCCTCTACCTCCTCCATTTCTTTTCATGTAGAGTCTGTGCGTATCGTCTTTTGGGTGCAATGCATTGTGCATAGTCATTAGTTTTCTAGTCCTCTGATCAAGGTGCCTGAATTTTTCTTTGGTCCAGCCTATGAATGGTCCAGAATATCTTATTAGTGATAAAGCCCATGTGTTTATCCCTTTTACTAGGTTTCTGCTATATAGTTTAGTTTCTAAGAGTTTCCTTGTTCTTCGTAGATATTCTTTTCCAATCTTCTCTTTCATTTCTGTATATTTGATTGTGTCTGCTTCCAGAACCTCCAGGTATTTATAACTATCTTGTTCTCCTAGCGCCCTCATCTCCTCTTGGTTGGGGAGTTCTATACCTTCTGTCGTCTCCAGTTTTCTTCTTTTAATCTCTAGTAGTGCACATTTTTCTATTCCCAACTCCATTTGGATATCCTGGCTGAATATCCTGGTTGTATTTATCAGCTTTTCCAGGACTTTTTCGTTTTTTGCAAACAGTTTAAGGTCATCCATGTACATCAGGTGGTTTATTCTTTGTTCTGTATCCGTAAACCTGTATCCGGCATCACACTTTCTGTAGTTGAGTGGCATCATGGCTATTATAAACAATAGCGGTGATAGAGAGTCTCCCTGAAAAATGCCTCTCTGTATTTTTTATCTCAGACAGGTGTTGTCCCTCGGCTGTCAGTTTTAGTCTCAATGTTTCCATCGCTTTCTGGATAAGATTAATAATCCTGTCTTGTATCTTGTATATTTTTAAGCATTCAATTATCCACGTTTGGGGGATTCTGTCGTAGGCTTACTTGTAGTCAATCCATGCCATGGTTATGTTCTTTTGTCTGCTCTTCACCTCCTTCAGGGTCTTTTAATCAATGTATAGTAGATCATGTTCCCCTCTTTGTCCTTTCCGGCATCCTTTTTGTTCCTCGGGGAGCAGTCCACTTTTGTCCAGGGATTGGTAGATTTGTTCTCTCAGTTGTGCTGTGAGAATTTTCCACATCATTGGTAGACATGTTATCGGTCTGTAGTTGCTGGGGGTCGTTCCCTTTCTGGGGTCTATTAATGTTGTTCTTCCTTCCGTCATCCATTCTGGTACGTCTGTTTTGCGGATACCTCCACTCAGTTTCTGCGCTAGTCTTTCATGCAGGGTCCTGAATTTTTAAAACCAGTATGCATGTATTCCATCGTGGCCTGGTGCTCTCCAGTTTGCCATTTTTCTTAGGGTTTTCTTGATCGTTTCTTCGTTGATTTCTGTTTCGGTTCCTTGTTCGATTTTCTGCAGTTAATCTTTCATGTTTTTCAACCATTGGGCATTCTTGTTGTGCTTTTTTGGTACTTCACATATCTTGCTCCAGAATTGTTTTGTTTCTGTTGGGTTCGGTTGCTCTGTCGTTGTTTTTTCATTTACGTTTTTGTAAAACTGGCTTTCATTGTTTTCAAAGGTCCTGTTCTGTTTGCTCTGTTCTGATTTGTACCTGTATCGTCTCAGTCTTCCTTCTATTGCTGCTATCTTTTGTTTTATTTCTTCATGTTTCCCATTTAGTTTTTCCTTGCGTTTCTGATTTTTGCTTCTTAATCGTTTCATGTCCTCCTTCTTTCTGTTCACCGTTTTTGATTCTTTCCGAAGTTTGGTGATCTGGGTTTCCAGTCTGATTTCCCATCCGGGTTTTGTCGGTCCTCTCTTTTGTCCATTCTCTTCGTTTCTTAGTTTCATACTTACCGATTTTGCCCCTGCATATATCAGGTTGTGTAGGTCCGTAATAGTTTCTGTTGGGATGTGTTAGGAGTCTGTTTACTCTTAGTGTTTCTGCTTTTAACTTCTTCGCTACTTCATTCCTGAGAGATGGGAGTTTTGTTTTGTTTTCTAACATGTATCGTCTAATGTTCTCCACATCATTTG
This sequence comes from Sepiola atlantica, assembly GCA_963556195.1. Classification (NCBI taxonomy): domain Eukaryota; kingdom Metazoa; phylum Mollusca; class Cephalopoda; order Sepiida; family Sepiolidae; genus Sepiola; species Sepiola atlantica. Next base: position 37,979,823 of record OY744521.1, on the reverse strand, counting down.
CTTCTTTTTCGTTGAGTTCTATCTCAGCAGGTTCTGTGGTTCCGCAGTCTTCTATCTCATCTGGTTCTGTGATCTTCTCTCTCTCTTCAGTTTCAGTGTGTATGTTTTGCCCGTCCTCTTCCTGTTGGTTATCCTTCGGTGGTGTTTCTTGCTCCGTTACGCCATTCACCTTCTGTCTGATTTCCGTCAGTTCGATCTCCGAGAATCATCTTGCTTGATCTGCTATCCTTTGTTCCGTTGTATGGTAGCCACTAGCAATGTCCCAGAGATGTTTCATTCGTTTTCGGTAGCCTCTTTCTGTAGGGTAGCGGCTTTCATAATAGCACTCCATCACCAGTCTGTTCTCTTTCGTGGTCCATTTCTTTCTATATCTTTTCAGTTTTCTGTTTTCGTTCTGGTTTTCCTGTCTTTGGTCTGTGTCCTTGTCATACCTGGAATCAGAGAGATTACTTACCTGGTTCTTGTCCGTTGTCTTGTTTCTGAAATGAGAAGGGCCAACATTCGCAGGATGCGGACCGGGTCTCCCATGTTGGCTAACGAGGGAGCACCTGCCCATCATGACACTCAGGTCTTTCTCCTGAGTCCCACGGCTTGTATTGATATTATTGTGCATTATTCATATTTTTGGTGTGTGTGGCCACACCAGGCCCAGGCTTATTCTGCCTGTGGTCCTGTCACAGGGATAGTGATTGTATCATTCATTTTAATGAGTGATATTGTGCACTACCACACAAACAAACAAACAAACAAATAAAAATGTATGTATATATATATATATATATATATTCATATATATATATGTTATATAAAGTAATAGTATAATTTTCTTGGCTACTCCATGATAGCAGATGCAGGGAAACGATAGGTTCCCCTCCACTTTTCTGCTTGTATTCTTGATTGTAGTGCTAGGGGATGGGTGGGTCGATTTCCGCTTATACGAATTCTTCATTAATTAAAACTTAATTTTGTTAATTAAGGGCACATTTTTATCCAAAAGTGTGGACATCAAATTTCTTCTAAAAGTGATACGCACATATTAAAACCACTGTTTTTTTTTGTTAAGCAAAATGCACATAGAAAAAAAAGAATTAAAAATATGCGTCTACTGATCTTTTGGGTTCCACGTGCGATTAAGTGCTCGTATTGCATTATGGGATGTGATAGAGTCGATTTCCGCTTCTACGAATTTTTCATTAATTAAAACTTAATTTTGTTAATTAAGGGCCCATTTTTATTCAAAAGTTTGGACATCAAATTTCTTCTAAAAGTGATACGCACATATTAAAACCACTGTTTTTTTTTTGTTAAGCAAAATGCACATAGAAAAAAAGAAGAATTAAAAATATACGTCTACTGATCTTTTGGGTTCCACGTGTGATTAAGTGCTCGTATTGCATTATGGGATGTGATAGAGGGGATTTCCACTACTACGAATTCTTCATTAATTAAAACTTAATTTTGTTAATTAAGGGCCCATTTTTATCTAAAAGTTTGGACATCAAATTTCTTCTAAAAGTGATACGCACATATTAAAACCACTGTTTTTTTTGTTAAGCAAAATGCACATAGAAAAAAAAGAATTAAAAATATACGTCTACTTATCTTTTGGGTTCCACGTGTGATTAAATGCTCATATTGCATTATGGGATGTGATAGAGTCGATTTCCGCTTCTACGAATTTTTCATTAATTAAAACTTAATTTTGTTAATTAAGGGCTTATTTTTATCCAAAAGTTTGGACATCAAATTTCTTCTAAAAGTGATACGCACATATTAAAACCACTGTTTTTTTTTTGTTAAGCAAAATGCACATAGAAAAAAAGAAGAATTAAAAATATACGTCTACTGATCTTTTGGGTTCCACGTGTGATTAAGTGCTCGTATTGCATTATGGGATGTGATAGAGGGGATTTCCACTACTACGAATTCTTCATTAATTAAAACTTAATTTTGTTAATTAAGGGCCCATTTTTATCTAAAAGTTTGGATATCAAATTTCTTCTAAAAGTGATACGCACATATTAAAACCACTGTTTTTTTTGTTAAGCAAAATGCACATAGAAAAAAAAGAATTAAAAATATACGTCTACTTATCTTTTGGGTTCCACGTGTGATTAAGTGCTCGTATACCATCATGGGATGTGATAGAGTCGATTTCCGCTTCTACGAATTTTTCATTAATTAAAACTTAATTTTGTTAATTAAGGGCTTATTTTTATCCAAAAGTTTGGACATCAAATTTCTTCTAAAAGTGATACGCACATATTAAAACCACTGTTTTTTTTTGTTAAGCAAAATGCACATAGAAAAAAAAGAATTAAAAATATGCGTCTACTGATCTTTTGGGTTCCACGTGCGATTAAGTGCTCGTATTGCATTATGGGATGTGATAGAGTCGATTTCCGCTTCTACGAATTTTTCATTAATTAAAACTTAATTTTGTTAATTAAGGGCCCATTTTTATTCAAAAGTTTGGACATCAAATTTCTTCTAAAAGTGATACGCACATATTAAAACCACTGTTTTTTTTGTTAAGCAAAATTCACATAGAAAAAAAAGAATTAAAAATATACGTCTACTTATCTTTTGGGTTCCACGTGTGATTAAGTGCTCGTATACCATCATGGGATGTGATAGAGTCGATTTCCGCTCCTACGAATTTTTCATTAATTAAAACTTAATTTTGTTAATTAAGGGCCCATTTTTATCCAAAAGTTTGGACATCAAATTTCTTCTAAAAGTGATACGCACATATTAAAACCACTGTTTTTTTTTGTTAAGCAAAATGCACATAGAAAAAAAAGAATTAAAAATATGCGTCTACTGATCTTTTGGGTTCCACGTGCGATTAAGTGCTCGTATTGCATTATGGGATGTGATAGAGTCGATTTCCGCTTCTACGAATTTTTCATTAATTAAAACTTAATTTTGTTAATTAAGGGCCCATTTTTATTCAAAAGTTTGGACATCAAATTTCTTCTAAAAGTGATACGCACATATTAAAACCACTGTTTTTTTTGTTAAGCAAAATTCACATAGAAAAAAAAGAATTAAAAATATACGTCTACTTATCTTTTGGGTTCCACGTGTGATTAAGTTCTCGTATTCCATCATGGGATGTGATAGAGTCGATTTCCGCTTCTACGAATTTTTCATTAATTAAAACTTAATTTTGTTAATTAAGGGCCCATTTTTATCCAAAAGTTTGGACATCAAATTTCTTCTAAAAGTGATACGCACATATTAAAACCACTGTTTTTTTTTGTTAAGAAAAATGCACATAGAAAAAAAGAAGATGATGATGATTATTATTATTATTATTATTATTATTATTATTATTATTATTATTATTATTATTATTATTATTATTATTATTATTATTATTATTATTATTATTATTATTATTATTATTATTATTATTATTATTATTATTATTATTATTATTATTATTATTATTATTATTATTATTATTATTATTATTATTATTATTATTATTATTATTATTATTATTATTATTATTATTATTATTATTATTATTATTATTATTATTATTATTATTATTATTATTATTATTATTATTATTATTATTATTATTATTATTATTATTATTATTATTATTATTATTATTATTATTATTATTATTATTATTATTATTATTATTATTATTATTATTATTATTATTATTATTATTATTATTATTATTATTATTATTATTATTATTATTATTATTATTATTATTATTATTATTATTATTATTATTATTATTATTATTATTATTATTATTATTATTATTATTATTATTATTATTATTATTATTATTATTATTATTATTATTATTATTATTATTATTATTATTATTATTATTATTATTATTATTATTATTATTATTATTATTATTATTATTATTATTATTATTATTATTATTATTATTATTATTATTATTATTATTATTATTATTATTATTATTATTATTATTATTATTATTATTATTATTATTATTATTATTATTATTATTATTATTATTATTATTATTATTATTATTATTATTATTATTATTATTATTATTATTATTATTATTATTATTATTATTATTATTATTATTATTATTATTATTATTATTATTATTATTATTATTATTATTATTATTATTATTATTATTATTATTATTATTATTATTATTATTATTATTATTATTATTATTATTATTATTATTATTATTATTATTATTATTATTATTATTATTATTATTATTATTATTATTATTATTATTATTATTATTATTATTATTATTATTATTATTATTATTATTATTATTATTATTATTATTATTATTATTATTATTATTATTATTATTATTATTATTATTATTATTATTATTATTATTATTATTATTATTATTATTATTATTATTATTATTATTATTATTATTATTATTATTATTATTATTATTATTATTATTATTATTATTATTATTATTATTATTATTATTATTATTATTATTATTATTATTATTATTATTATTATTATTATTATTATTATTATTATTATTATTATTATTATTATTATTATTATTATTATTATTATTATTATTATTATTATTATTATTATTATTATTATTATTATTATTATTATTATTATTATTATTATTATTATTATTATTATTATTATTATTATTATTATTATTATTATTATTATTATTATTATTATTATTATTATTATTATTATTATTATTATTATTATTATTATTATTATTATTATTATTATTATTATTATTATTATTATTATTATTATTATTATTATTATTATTATTATTATTATTATTATTATTATTATTATTATTATTATTATTATTATTATTATTATTATTATTATTATTATTATTATTATTATTATTATTATTATTATTATTATTATTATTATTATTATTATTATTATTATTATTATTATTATTATTATTATTATTATTATTATTATTATTATTATTATTATTATTATTATTATTATTATTATTATTATTATTATTATTATTATTATTATTATTATTATTATTATTATTATTATTATTATTATTATTATTATTATTATTATTATTATTATTATTATTATTATTATTATTATTATTATTATTATTATTATTATTATTATTATTATTATTATTATTATTATTATTATTATTATTATTATTATTATTATTATTATTATTATTATTATTATTATTATTATTATTATTATTATTATTATTATTATTATTATTATTATTATTATTATTATTATTATTATTATTATTATTATTATTATTATTATTATTATTATTATTATTATTATTATTATTATTATTATTATTATTATTATTATTATTATTATTATTATTATTATTATTATTATTATTATTATTATTATTATTATTATTATTATTATTATTATTATTATTATTATTATTATTATTATTATTATTATTATTATTATTATTATTATTATTATTATTATTATTATTATTATTATTATTATTATTATTATTATTATTATTATTATTATTATTATTATTATTATTATTATTATTATTATTATTATTATTATTATTATTATTATTATTATTATTATTATTATTATTATTATTATTATTATTATTATTATTATTATTATTATTATTATTATTATTATTATTATTATTATTATTATTATTATTATTATTATTATTATTATTATTATTATTATTATTATTATTATTATTATTATTATTATTATTATTATTATTATTATTATTATTATTATTATTATTATTATTATTATTATTATTATTATTATTATTATTATTATTATTATTATTATTATTATTATTATTATTATTATTATTATTATTATTATTATTATTATTATTATTATTATTATTATTATTATTATTATTATTATTATTATTATTATTATTATTATTATTATTATTATTATTATTATTATTATTATTATTATTATTATTATTATTATTATTATTATTATTATTATTATTATTATTATTATTATTATTATTATTATTATTATTATTATTATTATTATTATTATTATTATTATTATTATTATTATTATTATTATTATTATTATTATTATTATTATTATTATTATTATTATTATTATTATTATTATTATTATTATTATTATTATTATTATTATTATTATTATTATTATTATTATTATTATTATTATTATTATTATTATTATTATTATTATTATTATTATTATTATTATTATTATTATTATTATTATTATTATTATTATTATTATTATTATTATTATTATTATTATTATTATTATTATTATTATTATTATTATTATTATTATTATTATTATTATTATTATTATTATTATTATTATTATTATTATTATTATTATTATTATTATTATTATTATTATTATTATTATTATTATTATTATTATTATTATTATTATTATTATTATTATTATTATTATTATTATTATTATTATTATTATTATTATTATTATTATTATTATTATTATTATTATTATTATTATTATTATTATTATTATTATTATTATTATTATTATTATTATTATTATTATTATTATTATTATTATTATTATTATTATTATTATTATTATTATTATTATTATTATTATTATTATTATTATTATTATTATTATTATTATTATTATTATTATTATTATTATTATTATTATTATTATTATTATTATTATTATTATTATTATTATTATTATTATTATTATTATTATTATTATTATTATTATTATTATTATTATTATTATTATTATTATTATTATTATTATTATTATTATTATTATTATTATTATTATTATTATTATTATTATTATTATTATTATTATTATTATTATTATTATTATTATTATTATTATTATTATTATTATTATTATTATTATTATTATTATTATTATTATTATTATTATTATTATTATTATTATTATTATTATTATTATTATTATTATTATTATTATTATTATTATTATTATTATTATTATTATTATTATTATTATTATTATTATTATTATTATTATTATTATTATTATTATTATTATTATTATTATTATTATTATTATTATTATTATTATTATTATTATTATTATTATTATTATTATTATTATTATTATTATTATTATTATTATTATTATTATTATTATTATTATTATTATTATTATTATTATTATTATTATTATTATTATTATTATTATTATTATTATTATTATTATTATTATTATTATTATTATTATTATTATTATTATTATTATTATTATTATTATTATTATTATTATTATTATTATTATTATTATTATTATTATTATTATTATTATTATTATTATTATTATTATTATTATTATTATTATTATTATTATTATTATTATTATTATTATTATTATTATTATTATTATTATTATTATTATTATTATTATTATTATTATTATTATTATTATTATTATTATTATTATTATTATTATTATTATTATTATTATTATTATTATTATTATTATTATTATTATTATTATTATTATTATTATTATTATTATTATTATTATTATTATTATTATTATTATTATTATTATTATTATTATTATTATTATTATTATTATTATTATTATTATTATTATTATTATTATTATTATTATTATTATTATTATTATTATTATTATTATTATTATTATTATTATTATTATTATTATTATTATTATTATTATTATTATTATTATTATTATTATTATTATTATTATTATTATTATTATTATTATTATTATTATTATTATTATTATTATTATTATTATTATTATTATTATTATTATTATTATTATTATTATTATTATTATTATTATTATTATTATTATTATTATTATTATTATTATTATTATTATTATTATTATTATTATTATTATTATTATTATTATTATTATTATTATTATTATTATTATTATTATTATTATTATTATTATTATTATTATTATTATTATTATTATTATTATTATTATTATTATTATTATTATTATTATTATTATTATTATTATTATTATTATTATTATTATTATTATTATTATTATTATTATTATTATTATTATTATTATTATTATTATTATTATTATTATTATTATTATTATTATTATTATTATTATTATTATTATTATTATTATTATTATTATTATTATTATTATTATTATTATTATTATTATTATTATTATTATTATTATTATTATTATTATTATTATTATTATTATTATTATTATTATTATTATTATTATTATTATTATTATTATTATTATTATTATTATTATTATTATTATTATTATTATTATTATTATTATTATTATTATTATTATTATTATTATTATTATTATTATTATTATTATTATTATTATTATTATTATTATTATTATTATTATTATTATTATTATTATTATTATTATTATTATTATTATTATTATTATTATTATTATTATTATTATTATTATTATTATTATTATTATTATTATTATTATTATTATTATTATTATTATTATTATTATTATTATTATTATTATTATTATTATTATTATTATTATTATTATTATTATTATTATTATTATTATTATTATTATTATTATTATTATTATTATTATTATTATTATTATTATTATTATTATTATTATTATTATTATTATTATTATTATTATTATTATTATTATTATTATTATTATTATTATTATTATTATTATTATTATTATTATTATTATTATTATTATTATTATTATTATTATTATTATTATTATTATTATTATTATTATTATTATTATTATTATTATTATTATTATTATTATTATTATTATTATTATTATTATTATTATTATTATTATTATTATTATTATTATTATTATTATTATTATTATTATTATTATTATTATTATTATTATTATTATTATTATTATTATTATTATTATTATTATTATTATTATTATTATTATTATTATTATTATTATTATTATTATTATTATTATTATTATTATTATTATTATTATTATTATTATTATTATTATTATTATTATTATTATTATTATTATTATTATTATTATTATTATTATTATTATTATTATTATTATTATTATTATTATTATTATTATTATTATTATTATTATTATTATTATTATTATTATTATTATTATTATTATTATTATTATTATTATTATTATTATTATTATTATTATTATTATTATTATTATTATTATTATTATTATTATTATTATTATTATTATTATTATTATTATTATTATTATTATTATTATTATTATTATTATTATTATTATTATTATTATTATTATTATTATTATTATTATTATTATTATTATTATTATTATTATTATTATTATTATTATTATTATTATTATTATTATTATTATTATTATTATTATTATTATTATTATTATTATTATTATTATTATTATTATTATTATTATTATTATTATTATTATTATTATTATTATTATTATTATTATTATTATTATTATTATTATTATTATTATTATTATTATTATTATTATTATTATTATTATTATTATTATTATTATTATTATTATTATTATTATTATTATTATTATTATTATTATTATTATTATTATTATTATTATTATTATTATTATTATTATTATTATTATTATTATTATTATTATTATTATTATTATTATTATTATTATTATTATTATTATTATTATTATTATTATTATTATTATTATTATTATTATTATTATTATTATTATTATTATTATTATTATTATTATTATTATTATTATTATTATTATTATTATTATTATTATTATTATTATTATTATTATTATTATTATTATTATTATTATTATTATTATTATTATTATTATTATTATTATTATTATTATTATTATTATTATTATTATTATTATTATTATTATTATTATTATTATTATTATTATTATTATTATTATTATTATTATTATTATTATTATTATTATTATTATTATTATTATTATTATTATTATTATTATTATTATTATTATTATTATTATTATTATTATTATTATTATTATTATTATTATTATTATTATTATTATTATTATTATTATTATTATTATTATTATTATTATTATTATTATTATTATTATTATTATTATTATTATTATTATTATTATTATTATTATTATTATTATTATTATTATTATTATTATTATTATTATTATTATTATTATTATTATTATTATTATTATTATTATTATTATTATTATTATTATTATTATTATTATTATTATTATTATTATTATTATTATTATTATTATTATTATTATTATTATTATTATTATTATTATTATTATTATTATTATTATTATTATTATTATTATTATTATTATTATTATTATTATTATTATTATTATTATTATTATTATTATTATTATTATTATTATTATTATTATTATTATTATTATTATTATTATTATTATTATTATTATTATTATTATTATTATTATTATTATTATTATTATTATTATTATTATTATTATTATTATTATTATTATTATTATTATTATTATTATTATTATTATTATTATTATTATTATTATTATTATTATTATTATTATTATTATTATTATTATTATTATTATTATTATTATTATTATTATTATTATTATTATTATTATTATTATTATTATTATTATTATTATTATTATTATTATTATTATTATTATTATTATTATTATTATTATTATTATTATTATTATTATTATTATTATTATTATTATTATTATTATTATTATTATTATTATTATTATTATTATTATTATTATTATTATTATTATTATTATTATTATTATTATTATTTCTGCTCACTAGGAGTTATCACACAAGTCATCGTCAGTGATCGGTCACCGACAACAACCAGTAGTGTTACCTGGAGTCTGAGTTACAAGCCTCCCCATATTTCCAGTATGCTCAACCCATTTTCGATAACTATTGCAAATAACTTTGCGGTATCGGAACAGTCACCAACCATTTATTTCTCGCTGGCAACGAACATTGGTCTCCCTAGGATTGTGTGGCAATAAGTCTCCTCAACGCCCAAGTGCAATCCGCACTCTTCCAGTGCAGTCTGGTCAAACTCCTCTTCTTCGGTCATCCTATCCTTTCTGACACTTTATGGCTGGTGCTATGTTTTGAGGGGTGAGGCAGCTTGATATTTCTTGAAGTTTCTGTTACTTGGTTAGTTCGGTAGTGTTAATCCTGTGGTTTTATTTTCTTCCTATTGTAACTTTCATGTTACTGGTTACCAATCTTATATTATGCGCGTTGGTTTCTGCATTCTAGGATTTTCCTTAAGATTGCTGCTATTTTGATCATTGCTGTATTTTGTATGCTCTCAGTGATCCTTTTATTCCAATTTCTCCCAATCTTTTCTCCAGGTGTTTGGGACTGTTCAAATTGCTCCTGCATTTATTGCTATTATATTAACTTTATTCATGCTCCATATCCTTTTCAGTTGTCTGGCAAGTACCATTTTTTCTTTATGTTTTCGTCTCTTCGATCTTTACTCTGTTGTCTATTAGAGCGGTGAAGCCTAACATTTGGCAGGATAATTTCTTCTCTGGTTTATGTGTGTACCATTTGTCTGTGTGGTCGAGATGCAATCGTTTGCACAGTCCCTAGTGTTCTATTTTTAACACACGGTCACATTTGTTCCTGTATTCTTGTTGTGCTAGCTTGCTGCATTCACCTATTATATTCTTTATCGTTTCGTCTCTTTGTACACAGAGTTTGCATTTACTGTTTTCCTGAGTTTAGTACATTATTGCTTTAATGTAGATTGTCCAAATCGCATTGTTTTGTGTATCAGTCAGTAACGATTCCGTGTCCTTTTCTTAGCCATGCCTAGCTATTTTCGTTAGTTTATTCTCTTGTCAGTCTAATGAAGTGTCCATATAGTTGTATGTTCTCCCACTTTTCATTGTTTGTCCTTTTGTTTCTGGTTTCGGTGTTTCACGACTTGTTCATAGGACGGTCTCTCTTGCTGCGCTGATAAGCCTTTCCGCGTTCTGGGTTATGTATTTCTCCAGCTTCTTTGTGTCTTCCACACAGTCTTCTATACTTAACTGTCCCCTTCCCTCTTCGTTTATTTTCATGTAGTCTCCCTGTATCGTCTTTTGGATGTAGTGTGTTGTGCATTGCCCTTAATTGTCAGGTGTTCTGATCAAGGTGCCTGAGTTCTTCTTTAGTCAAGCCTATGAATACTGCAAAATCTCTTATTAATGATACGGTCCAGGTGTTTATTCCTTTTACTAGATGTCTGCAATATTATTTCCTTTCTAAGAGTTTTCTTGTTCTTCGCATCTGATGGTGTTAGCTTCCAAAACTCTTAAATACTTGTAGCTCTCCTGTTCGTCTTGTGTCTCACCTATTTTTATTAGGCAAGTCTATGCCCTTTGTAGTCATTATTACTATTAGAATGATCCAACCATTTGCCAGCTACATTGAAAACATATTTGATATACGTCTTCAATTTCCTGCCTGGGTCCTAAGAGCTTATCTATGAAATATAGTGCCTTAACTAGATTGACATTCATTTCAACTTGGGAGAAATAATGATCCGAGTGTTGGTGGTGAAAAGAGAAAAGCTTGGTTTTGAAAGCATTAAAAGTGACAAGATATTTTCCCCACTACACTAGGTGCCTCAAATCGGACGAGAGAAAGTCGAAAAGATCCTGGTCATCAGTTCTCATAGTCGTATCATCTGAGTAGATATCAGCGAATGATCTCAGGGCACGATTAGAAGATAATTTATGAACATCTGGAAAAGGGGGATCAAAAATTCATTCCATAGGTATGTAGGCGTTGATATTTTTAACTTAGTTCTTCTGTCCGTCAACATTTACTTTAATAGACCTATCGAGAGAAAAGATGGGATGGTCCTTCGCACATTTAGAGATAGTCTGTAGCAAGCGAGTTTGTGGAACAAACATTTGGGCCTAATCCTATCGAAGGATTTTGATATACCAAGAGCGATCGCACTAGACACGAAGCCCCGGTCGATATATTCACTGATCTTGTTCGATATTACAGTGAGCACGTCACCTGTAGATCTTGAAGCCGGTTACCATTGATTTATCGCTGGTAAAGACCATTGACTTTCTCTGAAATTTGGGTAGCAATAAGCCTCCCCAGTGGATGGCAAGTTTTTGCTGTTCCTCCTCGGTCTTCCTATCCTCCTTTACCCTCTACAAATATTGTGTGTGGTGTCAGCGTAGGCCGGCGCTATTTGTTTGGTGTGGGGGGAGCTTATGATGTTTCTTGCAGTTTCTGATTTTGTGGTGGTGTTTTCCTGTGGTTTTGTTTTCTTCTTGTACTTTCATGTGACTGGTTACCGTTCGTAGTTTATGCGGGCGTGTTTCCGCATTCGAGGATTTTCCTTAAGATAGCAGCTGATCATTGCCGTTCTTTTGTATGGTCTCACTGATCCCTAACATTATTATTATTATTATTATTATTATTATTATTATTATTATTATCATTATTATTATTATTATTATCATTATTATTATTATATCAACTTGCGTCTATGTTGTACGCTCGCGTATATCATGAGAGGCAAATGTCGTATATTAGCATGTACGAATACGCAGACAGACAACCCGAAAATGTCACAAGTTTCTACCGTTATGGAAGCATAAATACAGCGTGACCACATTCACAAAATCGTCTGACACTTCACAACACACACACCCTCCCCACCATTGCATGTATGTTTCATTCTTAGAAGATGTTGGTCCCTTTTCCTTCGGACCCCTGCCACACGAATCGCTAATACGTCGCCTTAATTATTCACTTTCAATTGTATTCATTTATCAATTATCTCCGAACCGATTCCAACCGTCCTTTCCTGCCTTTGTTGCCTCTTTTCGACCACCCGTCCGCTTTTTGAATGGATGGTCAATTGTGTCTTTGGCAGTCGCTTATTCATTCTTTTATTCTTCAATTTGATCGTTAATTTATTCCGTTATTCGTCTATTCATTCTTTTTTGTTATTGTCTATTTTTATGTGTATTTTATTTCCTTTTATTTTCTTTCGATATGTATAATGTGTTTAATATTTCTTTTCTTTTAATTTATTTCTTATTTTCTTTACTTCTGTTTTTCGTTTCTTTCTTATATTTTTTGGTAGTTTTCCTTCTATTGTGATGGATTTAATTTCTTTCTCTTTTTCTTTCTTCCTGTTTGCTTCCAGCCTTTCTTCAATGTTTCGTTCATTCATTTTGTTGTTCATTCTTTATTTGTAAATTTTCGCTGATTGTAACTCCATTTTCTTTCTTTTGATCTATACAAAGTCCTTATTTTTTATTTGTTTATTTATTTATTATGTTATATATTTCTTTCATTTACTACTTTGTATTACTTGTTTTAATTTCAATTTGATCGGATAATTCTTTATTCGTTGTTATTACTTTTATCATTATTTCTTTTTTTTGCGCATTTCTTCCCGTTTATTCAGTTTTCTTACATTTTAGTTCCGGTATGGATTTTGATTCTTTCCATTGTTCTTTATTTTTTATCCGTTTGTTTCCGTCCCCAGCGTGTTGTGTTTTTCATATACTCCCAGCAATTTCTACTTTTCATGTCAAATACTTATCTCGTTTCCATTTGCTTGTTGTCCTCTTTATAGAATGTTATTACACGTTTTCTAAGATTATTTCATTTGTTATCTATCAGGTAGGTATAAGATCTGCTACTCTATATTTCGCTTCGTATCCCAATTAATGAAATGAAATTTTCAATAATTAAAATTAGTTTTGAAATAAAACACTGCAACTTGTAAAATGATAAAAAATAAGAAAAAATGTAATCGTTCCATTGGGTGTCTATTGTGTTCATTAAAGACAATTAGTTTTATTTATATTTGCACGAAAACAATAAGCTTGTGCAAACGCCATTTAACATTCCGTGTGTTGAAATACACATACTGTGATTTAAACGTTTTATCATTAGAATATCCTATCCAAGATATCGGATTATCATTCGTAACTATCGCCAAACGCTAACTTCCCTAAAAGTTAAACTTACTATGCTGCTTACTAGGCTATTTCTTTGTGTTTTATAGTTTCTCTCATTTCTATAATTTCTCACTTCCTTAAGCTATTGGAATAAAAACTGGAAGCTGAAATAACATACTGATACGTTTTATTTAACTCTTCGTTGCTTAATGTCACAAATAGCATAAAATAGTAACTCCTAATATACTACCGAATTTAGCATATTGCATTATTAGCAAAGGGGTGAGATTGGTATCAATTATATTTTATATTACAGCTATATCCGCCTATTTTATCGTAGTCTTCATTATGGCCAAGAACAATTTTCTTTATTACATTTTTGTCGAAGAAGTCGATTATGTAAGAGTTGATTTCAGTCTCTCAACCTACGCAATATGTATTTGAACTCATCAAAATCGAAAGTTGTTTTTTGTTGAATATTTATTTCAGACTATAATTTCATTATTAACATTTTATACGACGATATAATCAATTTAACGTGCAACCCATTTTCAGATCATTTGTCAAGCTGG
Organism: Sepiola atlantica; assembly: GCA_963556195.1. NCBI lineage: Eukaryota > Metazoa > Mollusca > Cephalopoda > Sepiida > Sepiolidae > Sepiola > Sepiola atlantica. The sequence continues at coordinate 37,964,245 of OY744521.1, read as the reverse complement.
AATCAACGTGTGTTTTGAAGTGCATACGTGACAACAGAATACTGTGATTCAATTAGAATAGAATCTTTAAATTTATTCAGTCCATTCTAAAGAAACCCCGCGAGGTAGAATATAACACGAATCGCCTTGCATGATGCCTATATGTTGGATGAAAAGCTCACATAGTTTACTCATGAGGAATCCTCCAGAAGTATGACTTGAGGATAAACATCACCAAAACAGAAGAATCCACTATCCCAAAAGCTCCTCATCTAAGTTCACTATAATCAACTATGGACACTTCGCTAGCCGATAGAAGTAAACCATATGATAATCTGCTCTCGACTAGCTAGTAACTTACGCACTATCGCCTGTCTAATCATAAGGAAAACGGATTACAAATGCAATCAAACTTTCCAACAGTTTTCAGCATCACCACTTTTTTCTCTACTCTCTGAAAACCAACTCACTGCTTTCCATCCGTCCTTTAATAAATCTCAGTAACTCTCCACATATGCTAATCAGATCTTCACATATGCAAATCAATACCAACTATCAAAGTCTACGATTTTAAAGAAAAGCCCATTTTTACTTTGATAGATAGGCAGTCACGACATGCGAAACATGTCATTCTATTTTCAGCTGGTAAGTTTCCATCTTTATTATCACAGACACTACACCGGATTGAAAGAGATGCAAATTACTAGGAGGTTCACTTGAAACAGAAGAATACTTCAAAAGAAGAAATTAGCCAGTTTTAAATGCGACGCCAAAACATTATCCTTACTTTACATCTAAGCATATTGGCAATAAACTGAAGATAAAGATCTTCAACATGTATATTGGTAGTATATGTTTTTACAATTAAGAAATATGGGTTGTAAACAAGATACTGAGGAAAAACTGCGTTCAAGGGAAACACTCTCAAAGAAAATATCAAGTAAAGTACTCCACTGGTATATGAAGTATAATAATTATTGTAAATTCATGATATAAAGTCGTATTAATATATTAGCAGTTGAGATTCTCTAGTAGTATTGTGCCTTACAATGTTTAAAGTCCAATTCATATGAAATAACGTTAACCGCTAATGAACAGACGTTAACTGAAAGTAAGGTGAACTTAAATTGTAGTAAAAACTTTCACTGTGGCTATCAATAAGAACCGTCTGAGGAAAAGTTTTATACAGGGTGGGCAAAAATAAGGGTCCTATTTTTAAAAATTCATAACTTTTTTATTTATTGATTTTTTTTAAATTTCTTTTTTAGAATAAGTAAAGGACCCCTTCCGAAGCAAGCATGAGCCGTATTAGCCCTAAGGAACGTACCCTCATTTAGAAAACATTATTTTTGCTTAAAAAACTCAAATAAGTGTAAAAAACAATACTTTAGTTTTTGTAAGTTTTAAGAAGTGTTTTTCGGCTAAAATTTGTTTTGTTTATTTCAAAAAATCTCGGAAGGGTAAGTCTACACACACATAAAGTTTGGTGAGTTTAACTTTTATTTTGTGGAAGTTATTCAAATTCAAGTTATTCAAATTTAAAGATAGGACCCTTATTTTGGCCCACCCTGTATATAGTATCAGAAGCATTACAGAAGACAGTAAATTGTAAGGAGAGATACAGTAAGCCACATTTTTTCTTTTTTTTATGAAATCGACACAGACAAGGTACGAATTCACTTGATGTAAGGAGCGAAATAAATACTATTTCAAGCCAAAGTGTTAGATGGATAGATTCTGACCCAGAAGATAGATATTCGTACCCTTTTGCCCAAAACATCGCGTTACATATAAGTTACTAATATAAAACTATACACAACGATACCAACGTCTAAAAATTACAAATTCTTAAAGCAATTTAAATTATTATATAGATATATTCTATATGTTAGGATTAAATAACAAAAAATAGAACCGAGAGTAACAATAGTAAACGGTGAAAAAGAAAAGATGATGGTGATCAACATGTAATATCTGTTCTGTTATCGGCAAGAGGGTAAGAAGTCCCTCTAGGCTGAGACAATTTTTTTCTCTTTGTTCCAGTATAACCACTTTTGGATAAATTAATGCTCTCAAAATTTAACCGACCGTTCCTCACTCGATCTCGGTAAATAGCAACATACATTTCAATATTGTGACGAGCGACTAAAAAACTTCATAGATTTT
>OY744521.1:37929600-37957100 GCA_963556195.1 Sepiola atlantica | reverse complement strand
TGGTAAACAGACTATTAATGTCAAAGGATGCCGAGAACGCGGTATATTTTGAGAGAGATAATTTGTGCATATAAGACACGCATTGGAAGGAACCAGAGATACAGTTAGCTGAATAAAACGTAAGTACGGGCTTAAGAATATCAACTAATCATTTGTCAAATTTATGGTGTGCAGAACCCAACATTGATAGTAAACAAAATGTTGGTGTTATAAACCTTGGGTACGCCGTACATTATAAGCTTTTGATAGCCGATAGATCGTATTCCCTCGTGAATCTCCTTAGAAAAGAATCTTGCTTTCATAAAGAGCAAGAAGCCTTTTCTGGATTTTTATTTCCATGCGAAGGGTGTCATCATGGTTTAAACCACTCATTTTCTAAACATATTTTTATCATCCAAAATATTACATATTTTGGACGATATAATACATTTGATTCAGGATAACAACGCCTTATCCTTTGTCTGGACGAGTTATATAAATATCAGAGTTCGACTTGAGTAATTTCGCAGTCTAAAATTATTTATCTGCCAAATAAAATCGCTCGATTTAGTGCGTATGGCAGAACACCTCAAGCCTGATTAACCCAACTGCAGTTTAACATGCTTAAATACACATAGCTTTGAGCAAAAGAAATGAAAAATATAAAAACACACACACATGCGCAGAAACGATAAAGTGTAAAAAATGACCTCAAATTTTCAAATGAAAAGAATCTCTTAAGAGTGACAAAATGCTTGAAACGCATTATAATATTATAAATTAATAAAATAACAAACTTTAAAAAAAAAATGTGTTTTATTCAAATTTACGAATGTTGGTAGGTTGACTCATTTAAATATACATTTTTCTCTCGTTTGAACTACACCCCCCTCTACTCTCTCTCATATATATATATATATATATATATATATATATATATATATATATATATATATATATATATTTATATATATATATATTAGCTAGGTATGTATATCGGTCTTATATATTTGTACAGCATTTGCTTTCAAAATAAGTAACCAATCATTATGAATTTTAGAACACACCTGAAGAAGGTCGAGTATTAACTCGTTCAAATCTCTCTGTAAATAACAAACACGATCAGAATAAAACACTTATTTATCAATATAATACAAATTATCAATTCTAATCTAAACAAAAATCGAAACATAAATAGTTGTGTTTTCTTTTGAAGAAACGGGAGACAGAAAAGTCCAAGAGGTGGCCTGAAAGTAACGATTAAGACAGATCTCAATATGATAATAAAAGCTAATGCTATTTGATACCTGATAAAGTAGCACAGGATCTGAGTTTCCGGTCAATGCGATGAGCATATTTAAACTCAATTACGTCAATTACATGACACACAGAAATGAAACTGTCACGAACACCGATAAAACGTACCCTTAAAAATTATTATTCCACCTACTTCTATGAGAATCTGAATACACAGAGCATGTCAAATTTGAAAAAAAAAAGACAATTCGTATGAACTACACGCACCAAAGGCTTCTTACAAATTCTTTCCAACATAACAACATCGATCTTGGATCTTACTTTCTCCCACTATTCTTAAATGTAGTTGTATGTCTACTTGAATCTGTTCAATACAATTCTTACTTGAAAACGTCTCGTAAATAGAACGTAAAATCAAAAAAGACATCATCATGAATCTCACTTCTATTAATTATATTTGTTCTGTGTAATTTTTCTTTGACAATAAACCCTATTCTCTTCTACGCCTATATATACAATCAAGTTCAGCAGCGCCAATTATCTATACCTCGATTGAAGTAGTTATTGATTGTATTGTATGTTTCATGAACTTGGGAGAAATATTATACAGGGTGGGCAAAAATAAGGGTCCTATTTTTAAAAATTCATAACTTTTTTATTTATTGATTTTTTAAATTTTTTTAGAATAAGTAAAGGACCCCTTCCGAAGCAAGCATCAGCCGTATTAGCCCTAAGAAACGTACCCTCATTTAGAAAACATTATTTTTGCTTAAAAAACTCAAAACAGTGTAAAAAACAATACTTTAGTTTTTGTAAGTTTTAAGAAGTGTTTTTCGGCCAAAATTTGTTTTGTTTATTTCAAAAAATCTCGGAAGGGTCAGTCTACACACACATAAAGTTTGATGAGTTTAACTTTTATTTTGTGGAAGTTATTCAAATTCAAGTTATTCAAATTTAAAGATTGGACTCTTATTTTGGCCCACCATGTATTTAAAGTTAAGATTCATAAACTATTATCGTTATTTTTAGCAGTGTAAAAGAACACTAAACGGTAAGTGCGTTCTATTTTACTACTCCTTGATATATAATTACATATATGTATGCATAGATATACATACACACACACCCATATATATATATATATATATATATACATATATATATATATATACATATATTTGCATACATACATATACAAACATATATATATACATATCAACATAAATGTGTATACATATATATATATAAATATATACACACATATATATATACGTATATATACATATACATATATACATGCGCATTCAAGTTCTATTCTATTTAAAACAGACATTTTCAACAATAGTCCACAACACCGGACGTGACACTTCACCAACACCAGGAAGTAAATTATGGAAAAAAAAGGTTATACCTTTATTTGTCTTGGCTCTGATGAAGCTTGTTTTTGTCAAGCGAAATATTAGCTAAAAAAAAAAAAGATGAAGAAAAACAAAAACGGAAGGTATTTTTAAATATTTTATTAAATGTTTCAAAATATTTTTCTTTTTCTTTTGATTTAATTACTCGCAACTAATACATGGTTTTTGAAGGCTTGTTTGCCTCTATATTTATATTAACTTACAAAAGATGCTTTATGAAATGAACTTTCCTAATTTATAACTCGCAGCGACCATGCGCATTCAAGTTCTATTCTATTTAAAACAGACATTTTCAACAATAGTCCACAACTCCGGACGTGACACTTCACCAACACCAGGAAGTAAATTATGGAGAAAAAAAAGGTTATACCTTTATTTGTCTTGGCTCTGATGAAGCTTGTTTTTGTCAAGCGAAATATTAGCTAAAAAAAAAAAAATCAAGATGAAGAAAAAAGAAACGGAAGGTATTTTGAAATATTTTATTAAATGTTTCGAAATATTTTTATTTTTCTTTTGATTTAATTACTCGCATCTAATACATGGTTTTTGAAGGCTTGTTTGCCTCTATATTTATATTAACTTACAAAAGATGCTTTATGAAATGAATTTTCCTAATTTATAACTCGCAGCGACCATGCGCATTCAAGTTCTATTCTATTTAAAACAGACATTTTCAACAATAGTCCACAACACCGGACGTGACACTTCACCAACACCAGGAAGTAAATTATGGAAAAAAAAGGTTATACCTTTATTTGTCTTGGCTCTGATGAAGCTTGTTTTTGTCAAGCGAAATATTAGCTAAAAAAAAAATCAAGATGAAGAAAAAAAAAACGGAAGGTATTTTGAAATATTTTATTAAATGTTTCAAAATATTTTTCTTTTTCTTTTGATTTAATTACTCGCATCTAATACATGGTTTTTGAAGGCTTGTTTGCCTCTATATTTATATTAACTTACAAAAGATGCTTTATGAAATGAACTTTCCTAATTTATAACTCGCAGCGACCATGCGCATTCAAGTTCTATTCTATTTTAAACAGACATTTTCAACAATAGTCCACAACACCGGACGTGACACTTCACCAACACCATGAAGTAAATTATGGAAAAAAAAAGGTTATACCTTTATTTGTCTTGGCTCTGATGAAGCTTGTTTTTGTCAAGCGAAATATTAGCTAAAAAAAAAAAAATCAAGATGAAGAAAAAAAAAACGGAAGGTATTTTGAAATATTTTATTAAATGTTTCGAAATATTTTTCTTTTTCTTTTGATTTAATTACTCGCATCTAATACATGGTTTTTGAAGGCTTGTTTGCCTCTATATTTATATTAACTTACAAAAGATGCTTTATGAAATGAACTTACCTAATTTATAACTCGCAGCGACCATGCGCATTCAAGTTCTATTCTATTTAAAACAGACATTTTCAACAATAGTCCACAACACCGGACGTGACACTTCACCAACACCAGGAAGTAAATTATGGAAAAAAAAGGTTATACCTTTATTTGTCTTGGCTCTGATGAAGCTTGTTTTTGTCAAGCGAAATATTAGCTAAAAAAAAAATCAAGATGAAGAAAAAAAAAACGGAAGGTATTTTGAAATATTTTATTAAATGTTTCAAAATATTTTTCTTTTTCTTTTGATTTAATTACTCGCATCTAATACATGGTTTTTGAAGGCTTGTTTGCCTCTATATTTATATTAACTTACAAAAGATGCTTTATGAAATGAACTTTCCTAATTTATAACTCGCAGCGACCATGCGCATTCAAGTTCTATTCTATTTAAAACAGACATTTTCAACAATAGTCCACAACACCGGACGTGACACTTCACCAACACTATGAAGTAAATTATGGAAAAAAAAAGGTTATACCTTTATTTGTCTTGGCTCTGATGAAGCTTGTTTTTGTCAAGCGAAATATTAGCTAAAAAAAAAAATCAAGATGAAGAAAACAAAAACGGAAGGTATTTTGAAATATTTTATTAAATGTTTCGAAATATTTTTCTTTTTCTTTTGATTTAATTACTCGCATCTAATACATGGTTTTTGAAGGCTTGTTTGCCTCTATATTTATATTAACTTACAAAAGATGCTTTATGAAATGAACTTACCTAATTTATAACTCGCAGCGACCATGCGCATTCAAGTTCTATTCTATTTAAAACAGACATTTTCAACAATAGTCCACAACACCGGACGTGACACTTCACCAACACCAGGAAGTAAATTATGGAAAAAAAAGGTTATACCTTTATTTGTCTTGGCTCTGATGAAGCTTGTTTTTGTCAAGCGAAATATTAGCTAAAAAAAAAATCAAGATGAAGAAAAAAAAACGGAAGGTATTTTGAAATATTACATTAAATGTTTCGAAATATTTTTCTTTTTCTTTTGATTTAATTACTCGCATCTAATACATGATTTTTGAAGGCTAGTTTGCCTCTATATTTATATTAACTTACAAAAGATGCTTTATGAAATGAACTTTCCTAATTTATAACTCGCAGCGACCATGCGCATTCAAGTTCTATTCTATTTAAAACAGACATTTACAACAATAGTCCACAACACCGGACGTGACACTTCACCAACACCAGGAAGTAAATTATGGAAAAAAAAGGTTATACCTTTATTTGTCTTGGCTCTGATGAAGCTTGTTTTTGTCAAGCGAAATATGTGCTAAAAAAAAAATCAAGATGAAGAAAAAAAAAAACGGAAGGTATTTTGAAATATTTTATTAAATGTTTCAAAATATTTTTCTTTTTCTTTTGACTTAATTACTCGCATCTAATACATGGTTTTTGAAGGCTTGTTTGCCTCTATATTTATATTAACTTACAAAAGATGCTTTATGAAATGAACTTTCCTAATTTATAACTCGCAGCGACCATGCGCATTCAAGTTCTATTCTATTTAAAACAGACATTTTCAACAATAGTCCACAACACCGGACGTGACACTTCACCAACACCAGGTAGTAAATTATGGAAAAAAAAAGTTTATACCTTTATTTGTCTTGGCTCTGATGAAGCTTGTTTTTGTCAAGCGAAATATTAGCTAAAAAAAAAATCAAGATGAAGAAAAAAAAAACGGAAGGTGCTTTGAAATATTTTATTAAATGTTTCGAAATACTTTTCTGTTTCTTTTGATTTAATTACTCGCATCTAATACATGGTTTTTGAAGGCTTGTTAGCCTCTATATTTATATTAACTTACAAAAGATGCGTTATGAAATGAACTTTCCTTATTTATAACTCGCAGCGACCATGCGCATTCAAGTTCTATTCTATTTAAAACAGACATTTTCAACAATAGTCCACAACACCGGACGTGACACTTCACCAACACCAGGAAGTAAATTATGGAAAAAAAAAGGTTATACCTTTATTTGTCTTGGCTCTGATGAAGCTTGTTTTTGTCAAGCGAAATATGTGCTAAAAAAAAAATCAAGATGAAGAAAACAAAAACGGAAGGTATTTTGAAATATTTTATTAAATGTTTCGAAATATTTTTATTTTTCTTTTGATTTAATTACTCGCATCTAATACATGGTTTTTGAAGGCTTGTTTGCCTCTATATTTATATTAACTTACAAAAGATGCTTTATGAAATGAACTTTCCTAATTTATAACTCGCAGCGACCATGCGCATTCAAGTTCTATTCTATTTAAAACAGACATTTTCAACAATAGTCCACAACACCGGACGTGACACTTCACCAACACCATGAAGTAAATTATGGAGAAAAAAAAGGTTATACCTTTATTTGTCTTGGCTCTGATGAAGCTTGTTTTTGTCAAGCGAAATATTAGCTAAAAAAAAATCAAGATGAAGAAAAAAAAAACGGAAGGTATTTTGAAATATTTTATTAAATGTTTCGAAATATTTTTATTTTTCTTTTGATTTAATTACTCGCATCTAATACATGGTTTTTGAAGGCTTGTTTGCCTCTATATTTATATATATATGTATATATATATATATATATATATATATATATATACATATGTACACACATATATATATATATACATATATACACATATATATATATATATATATATACATATATACACATATATATATATATACATATATACACATATATATATATATATACATATATACATATATATATATATATATATATATACATATATATATATATATATATATATATATACATATATACACACATATATATATATATATACATATATACACATATATATATATATACATATATACACATATATATATATATATAAATATATATATATATACATATATATATATATACATATATATATATAAATATATATATACATATATATACATATATATATATATATGCATATATATAAATATATATATATATATATATATAGAGAGAGAGAGATGGGTATTAGAAGACTATCACAATGCAAGAAATGTAAATATGTCGTCGTTGAGAAGTAAGACAAAAACAAGTGATTTTAATTTATATATTTGTTAAATAAAAATTAATTATTTTTTTACTATATAGCAAATATTATTGATTAGTCAAGACTTCAACACTGTGATGTAATGTGTGTGTGACCGTATTCCGTAATACATTTCGAGGAAGACCTCTTTGTCAAATATTTGGTGTTTCAAATCTCAAAAAACGTGTGGATCTGCAATATTGCTTATAATGCAATAAATATCAATTAATATATATATATATATATATATATATATATATATATATATATATATATATATATATATATACAATAATATTTTTTTAATAAATATTAAATATTTAAATACCTAGAGACCTCGATGTTTCATGCTAACGCAATCTTCAGTCTAGGAACTAATTTTCAACGGTCGGTGGGCGCGAACCCCGAACACAAATCGCCACTGATTCGTAGTCGGTGATCTTAACCAAAGGGCAATCGCAAATTAATTAGTAAATGCAGAATAACTTTAACTGTAAATAGCAACACGTGGCCGTTATTTACCAGGCAGCTCAGAGTGACCTTCGAACCGGTGTTCGGATCTCGCATATAGCTATTAGTACTGCTTGTTATTAAAGCTACTCGAAAGTGCCCAGCTATATATATATATATGTGTGTGTGTGTGTGTGTGTGTGCACATAACATGCTTAACAAATTAGTTGAAAAGAAAACAATAAATTGCTTCATCGTGGGTTTAACAAGAGCTAATGTAAATAGTTTTATTAAAAACTATTTATTGTGTGTTGGAGGTAGCCGCTATTCATTTTTCTTGCTATTTTGTCTTTTTGAAAAACTTGGGCTTACTATCTGAAATTCATTAGTCAGCTTTCTTTGTTATCAAACTTTCTAAAAACGTAATAATGTACGACTAACAGAGTGAGATTGGTCTAATTTAATTATGTATATATATATATATATATATATATATATATATATATATATATATATATATATATGATCAAATATAAGCCAAGAGTAAAACTTTTAGTAGATGGAACCTATAGTGAAGAGGTTTAGCTCAATATACGAGATAGAGCAATTGTAGAGATAGAAGAAAAAAGAGTGATAAACATGCGACGATTGTCCAAATTTATTTCAAATTTCAATTGTTCAATGCCAGGTGTATTCAGTAATAAACTAGTGTTTATTATTCTTTCCTTAAGTCAAGGCTTTTCAAAGATCGAAATCTTATCATCAGAGGAAAAATACAGATAGATAAGTTGGCTTTCGAAAAAGCCAAAGTTCAAAGATTTGAAAAGTATTATTTAAAAAAATGTTGTACTGCTTACTCACCATTTAAACTATAGATTTTAAACACTGACACTGCACACAAGTTTCAATTGAACTAACACAATTCCACCCCTTATTACTTATAATGGATTCAACTTGTTACAAACAATCTATCCTTATCGCTAGAACTGTTCCCCTCTCCTTAATGTTTAATATAACTGAGTGGGATAGGCTATTTCTTCAACTATAGATCGAGTTAATATTACTAACCTATTTTTTAATATTTCTTCTCCTTTATCATTTAATTACTCTTCTAATCATTCATCTGGTCCTTATTTTTTTAAATAATTGTTAATCTTAATAAATTATTCTTTAATTCTTTTAATGTTTAATTTTTAATTAATCAATTATTCATTCACATACCTTTACTTATTCTACCATGCTTTTAACTAATCTGATTAGCCCTTTTAAATCCCTAGAAACTTTAGCTAGTAACTGCAAATATTCGCTAAATGTTTGCTTGTTACTTCTGAACTGTTAGAATTTCACTCATTGGAATTCTATTTTTAGCACCGGCAAACATATTTTACTTTCGAAATTACCTTGCTATCTCCCTAAATCAATTTTATTACGATTCTTTTTTTTATCCCCTTCCTTTTCTCTTCAGATAAATTTTACACTCAATAACCTATTTCGTAACCTTGACTATCTATCGCCAGCTCCTACCCTCAAATCCTCTTTCACTTTTACTTCCACTCCCCCAATCTACCCCTTTCCTTTGCTTCCAGCTGCAACAGCGGCTCTCTCAACCAATCCGAACACCACTACGCCCTCACTCTTTAACTCCCCCTCCCCCAAACCAAAATTTTAACCTTATTGTCTCACTTGAGTTTTTTCTTTGGACTCGATATACTTTGCTTTTTACTATGGTCCAGAAAGTTATCAATAATGGCCAGCTTTTCTCTTTTCAATTCCATTTAAGTGTGTTTGGATTTACTTACATTTGAACATTCTATCTATACTGCCCCTACGCTAAAGCTTTTTTCGCTTTCTACAATTTTTCCTATTCTTTGGACATCTTTTCAACGGAAAATTACCACTCGGACACACCACATATCTTTTTTACGGAACTTTTCTTTCACTACATTTTTTTTTCTAATATTTTTCAAATATTTGAACTTTGGCTTTTTCGAAAGCTAACTTATCTATCTGTATTTCTCCTCTGTTGATAAGATCTCGATCTTTGAAAAGCCTTGGCTTAAGGAAAGAATAATAAACACTAGTTTATTACTGAATACACCTTGCATTGAACAATTGAAACTTGAAATAAATTTGGACAATCGTCGCATGTTTATCACTCTTTTTTCTTCTCTCTCTCTCTTACTCTCTCTCTCTCTCTCTCTCTCTATATATATATATATATATATATATATATATGTGTGTGGGTGTTCGTATGTTCGACTTATTTTTATTTTTATTCTATTTCATATTGTTCCATTTTAATAAAAAGATTTTTGCATTGCTTTTTATTTATTTTTACCGCTAACAATCTCGTTGGGTAAAGATAGCAGAAGAAGTAATTCTCATAGGTTATACACACCTTTCTGGTGGGAAAATCACAGGAATCCTCCGAGCAATTCTGTTAAGGAATTGTATCTTACTTAGAAAAAGAAACGCATCACTTAAATATCTGATATAATTAATAAAGAAAAACACAATTCAAGGAATAAATAAAGAATCATTTATGAAATATAAATATAAATGGGAAAACAAAATATTACTGCCAAGCTGAATTTGGAATAAAGGTCAATTTAAATTAGCATCAATTATGAATGCTTATTTATATCTGGGGAAATTAAGTTATTCTGTAGCTGCGGGAAACGAAGAGCTAATGCAATGAATAACAGAGACAAACAACGCATTCATAAGTTTAACTTGACGTCGTTATGAACACGAATACAATAAAATCAAACGGTAAAATGACACGAAAAAGAATAAGCAGGAAATAAAACAAACACAAATTAAACAAAACGCGTAAAGGTTATTTGATTGTATTTGACACGAAACACTTTTTCAATTTTTAAGACAACTAGATCAATGAAAGCCGAAAGCCGTACATGAAAACACAACAAATTAAGCATAAATAAAATAGTGAAAAATGTAACGTTTCAGTTTCGAAAAATCTTTATACGTGACTATTTCTTTCGCGTACATTTGCTCCTTTTTACTTCTGCCTTTTGTACCCGTCAAGCGACACTCTCAAATGTTTTGATTACTATAGTGCGACAAATACCTTTTCTTTTCGTCGTTTTTTCTTCTTCTTCTTTTCTGACTGGCGCTACACAATTCTCCCCGTCGTTTTTCCTCCTCTTCCATTGTCGCTGCCGTCGCCATGTTCTCTCCAATTGTCCCTGACGCATTGACTGATTGTCTCATCAGTTTAGCTAGACACATATATATTGTTTTATTGTGTACAAACACGGGGACTAATGATGTTCGCTGGGAGGTAAGGTTTTATTCTGGGAGGATATAACTCACACATAAGAGGGAGAGAGACTAAATTTCTCTTAACTAATTAGTTAAATATATTTATCACGATAAATGGCTGGACATAACGAACATATATCTTTTCACCCTTGGCGATTATAAAAAACTGTCTCTTCAGTTATCACATCATTATTGGCGATCTGCCCCGCTTAATATTCCATAAACAACTGATTTTAAAAACGTCATCCCCTCTCAAATCGACAAACGTGACGTCATTCATCATATCTATTTTGTCTAAGCTATTTCATCGCGATCTTTGTGTTTTGATCTGACAGTTAACCTAATTATGATTCGGTCTGGGTACCGGACTGTTTTCCCGATTTCGTGTCACCACATCCTGCTCTGTTCACCGAGTCAAAGATTTACACTAGCTCATTTAAACTATATACGACATAGTGTCATACATAATGTAACACAAACAGGCTAGAGCTGAAATATTTTATTTACGGTATTATTATTATTATTATAATTATTATTATTATTATAATTATTATTATTATTATTATTATTATTATTATTATTATTATTATTATTATTACTATTATTATTATTATTATTATTATTATTTAGAAATAATAAATTTTGTCAACTGCTATTTGAAACCAGTGTATTTGTTCTTCGTCACCTTTTTCAATAGTGAATTCATAGCTTTTATTTACCATTTCTTTTCATTCATGATTTTTATTCGAACATGTAAATTATATATACTTGCGGAATAGTGGTAGTTGTTATGTATATAATACGTGTTTGCTCATCATTAGCAGAAACGTAAAATATTGTTTGTTTACTAAAGAGTAACCACTTATTAAGGCTCAAAGGCCACTTGAGGATAAGGGTTAATAAGTGCACAGTAGACGGAGAGACAAAACCGTGATGATCAGTAATGGTGGAAGTTTGGTAGAATTTCATTATTTAGGAGAACGAATTAACAAAAAATTGTTTACATTGGACTTGAAAACAGCTATGTTGTAGTCAGCTGGGAAGAAGCCCAGCGGTATTGAGTTCCACCAACGCTTAGTTCTAGGAAATAAACTTTGCTAATTGAAGTTTCGTTTAGATTTAGGCACATTGAGGGGTAAAGAAAAATAATTGACAGTGGTTGTAGCTAAGCAAGCTTTTTTTGTGAATGTTTTACAGAGGCGGAGCATAGATTGGAGCCAAACTGACCACCTGTCATAAAAGTAATGATAGAGTAGAGACAAATTAGCAACGTCTCGTCTGTGATAAAGGGATATTAAAGAGGAGTATAAGACATCACATGCTAGAATTCAGAGACGGTTTTGTAATCTGTCAAATCAGGAAAGGTGCTCTGGGCAGCACTTTCCTAGATGTGGCAATAGTACTCCATCTTAGGAGGTATTTGGCTTTGATATGGTTGATGATTGCGTCAGAAGTGGGATACTTTTTGTAGTGGTAAAATGAACCAACTAACTTTTCAGCGAATTTGGCAACGGATTTGATGCACGTCTTCCATTTCAAGCCAAGAGTGTAGGTCAGACCTAGGAGCTTGGCAAAGAAGGGATCTGTCTCAAGAGGAGAGCCATTAACTCCAATTGGGGCTACGTGGGCATCAGAGCGTTGTTGGTGAAAAGAGAGGAACTAAGTTTTCTACGCATCAAAAGTAATCGACCACTTTTTCCCCATTACACCACGTGATCAAGATGGAGAGAGAAATAATCAGAAATATCTTAGACCTTGTTGCTTTTCGAAGTGTTGCCATATATTCTTGTGTCGTCTGCATAAATGTCGACGAATGGTCTTACAATGTGATTTGGCAGATTCTTTTTGAATATCAGAAAGAGGGGTGGGCCGAAAATTAATCCTTCAGGCGCGCCAACGTAAACACATTAGTTTCGTACTTCTGCCCATGAATGACTACTTTTATAAACCTATCAGAGGAAAATGGTTTGATGATTTAGAGAACATTTTTAGATATTTCATAGCTATAAACCTTGTGAAGAAGACCATCAGGCCAAACCCTATCGAAGGCTTTTGATATGCCAATAGCTATCGCTCTAGTCACGATTCACTGATCATGTGTGATATTTGAGTCAGCACATCAGCTGTTGATTTCGCAGGATAAACATCATATCGCTTGTCACTGAGTAAGTTGGTTTTGTTGTGCTGATTGACAATTTCTCAATTTATTACAGATTCAAACAGCTTACTAATGACGTACATGAGAGTAATTGGTATGTACTGAGAATACCAATATGTAGTATTTTAAAACTCTGGGCAGACTGGCGAGGTTTTTCAAAGGGTTGGGAAGCATTTCTTCTTTAAGCAACGTTTGAACAGCTTTGTAAGAATGGTAGATAGTTCCGGTTGCAGCTTTTTAAGGAATATGATTAGAATGTTTTCAGGGTCAGTTGCTTTTCTAGCATCAAGGTTCTTTATAACTTTCGAAACATCCCGGGACAGATATGTTGATGCCGCACAGAGTATCTTAGTCTCATGGGGGTAAATCAGAAAATAGGCGACCCTTATAGAAAAGGGTTGAGTTTGATGTAAAGTTATTAGTAAAAAGTGTGACTTTGTCAGCTGCTCAAGAAAATCATCGCAGGACCATTAATGATGGTTCGGATAGAGGTTACGAGAAACTCAACGCAGTTGTAGTATTATTCATACAGTGTTTGTTCATATTTAAACAGGAAGCATACGACAGCTGATTTTTTCCCAAGTTAATTGAATTACAAACGTTATTAACAATGATGTGTAGACTAGATGTGTACTGTATATTAAAGTGCTGCGATACTCCAACATAAATATAGCACGACATATAGACTAAACAGTCAGTGCTTATTTTCATTGAACCACATCAACTTTTACTATAAATATTAAACACCAATTTATAATGAAGTATAGTTGTATTAAGTGCATGCTTATTTGCAGCATTGCGGCCATGCAAAAGGCGAGATAAGCTCTGCTCTTTTACTGCGCTTCCCCAAGTAATATTATTATTTTCTTAGTTTTTAAATGTAAAGATTATTAGGCGGCCTGTCTTTTCTAACATGTATGATGGATATTCTCATTTTCTTGTGCAACACTATTTTCAAACTTAATAATATAAGCACAGTGTAATGGGATGCTTGTTTTGCTAAAAACGCAAACGTCTGTCACAAATCCTGTCAAACACTTACACCTCGTTTAAAGGTGTGTGAGATTACAATCAGAATTCTCGAAAAAAAAATGAGAACTTAAAGGAAGACAACTACCAAGGAAAATAAACTACAGACAATTATTTAAACGGTTACAATATATGAACACAGTTATATCTTTTGTCAGTGTGTTAGTCTGTAAATTCCTTACTTATTTCTTCGGAATTGATCCATTAGCTTTTTTTACGAAACTGTGACGAAATGAATGCAAACAATTGTCATAGCAAACATTTTCAGGCAAACTCTGGTTTATACGTTAGAAGACATACATGCATCAAAACGATAGCTTTCATTAGTGTCTGCCCAAATCCCACCAAAAGTGACTATTAATAGTTATCTAGGTGACAAACGTACTGATGACCACAATGAAGCTTGTGTAAACTCTAAGACTAATTAAATATTCAAATAACAATATTGGCAGAAATATTACGTTTTTATAAATATTAAAAAAACACTCATTTATTTCCCCAAAAATAAAATAGGTGTCTATCAATGATGGTGTATATTCTTTATTTACTAGAGAGAGAAGAGGGAGATGATTTACTTGCTAATTAGGACACCAATAGTAATTGTCGCATAAACATTATTAAAGTTGTATAAATAATGATAACATTCGTTTTTTCTGACCGTATTTTTATATTTTCCTGAAAATTAATACCCCGGGATTCAATCGATTAAAACATAGCATTGTTCCTGCAGTCTGAGTACCTCACCAGATTTCTAGACCTCTTTTTTCTTTTAATTACCGTTGTAAATGACAGCCGTTTACCATTGAAGGTCGTTAATTCTCTCTGGAATTTAGGCGACAATAAATCTCATCAGGATTCTAGTATGTGCCATGCAATTCCAGTGGAAGTCCGGATGACTTACTAGAACCCCATTGAGCCTTCATGAACGGTTTTCTTTGGAAGGGGCGGCGATGGGATTCCAGACTATCCGGCTTGTGTAAATACCAATCGTCTGCATGTTCAACGTACAGTCGTTTCCACAGTTACCAGTCGAATACCGTGTTGGACCTGTAATGGCTGCTTTTATATTCAATTTTGGCTATTTACTGCATTAATTAATGATGCCGTTTACCGTTGTATCTATTTCTACCCCGTCTATGTTTACTGTTTTTACCTGATCATTGTTAATCTTTACATCTATGTACTTCCTTCTAATAACGTTATTTTGTGCAGCGGTCACTAGCGATTCCGTTTCACGATATCATTATTATTATTATTATTATTATTATTATTATTATTATTATGATTATTATTATGATTATTATTATGATTATTATTATGATTATTATTATTAGTAGTAGTAGTAGTAGTAGTATTAGTTTATTCAGCGGCCGTTACCAGTGGTTTCTCGTTGATAGCAACCGTTGATTTCCATGGAGTCTGTGTGGCAGCAAGTCTTCTCAGATATCCAAGTGTTCTTTGTTATATTTCAGTCAATGTTTAATATGGTGAAATCTCGCATCGCTCTTACCGTAGTACCAATTAAAGCTAGTTTTTTTTTTAAATACATTTAACTTTCAAGAATGAAGTTTCAGTTCTCCGGGTTTTGTTCTGATATTTAAAATTTTACTCCGTACTGTTGATTATTAGTGTAACATTTTTTAATATTATTATTATTATTACTATTATTAATATTATTATTATTAGTAGTAGGACAGTAGTAGTAGTATTAGTAGTAATAGTAGGTGTAGTAGTAGTAGGTGCAGCAGCATAATGACAACATACAACTTGTAAAATATTTGGTGTTGTCTTGTAACCTACCCACGAATTAAGTTTCGTTAAACCTGCAGCATTTGCCAAGTTTTCAAAAATAACAAATGAGAAATTTGAAAGGCGTATACATAAATCCATATTCATGAGGTTGGATGAAGGCAGGTTCGAACCCCTCGGAGACCAAACGATGTTTGGATCCAAAATGACGCCTGTCAGGTTCGATAAAGTCTGACCTGAAAATGGCTTGAGATGTTGACTGAGCTGAGTCAGGTTGAAGACTGTTGGCGTTGATTGCACCCTAATGAGCCAACCCCCTCTCCCCGACGTTGACCCACGTTTCGACACCCGTTCAATAAGGTGCGTGATATTTGATATGTCCAGAGCTGGGCTAAATACTGTATGGTGTGGATAGTTAGGAGGGGGTTGCGCTAGAAAAACGGCGTGTGTTTAGATGAACGATATTCAAAGATTATCGAAGGAAACCAAATGCCAAAATTGAAGAACGCATGGATTTTTTAAATTGATTTATTTACTGTGCAAATCATTATTTCTGGTTTCACAAATAAACATTTTACAAGTATTTAGTATACGTTTTGTTCGTGAAATATGTCTCTTTAATCTTCGCGTTTCTTGATACACAATCTATTTCAACCATGTGCCGACAGATGGACAGACTGACTAAAACAAATTGCATCTACCAAAAAAAAAAACAATTCTGTTCGAAACTGAATTGCAAAATAAGAATGAAAATGAAAAAATAAACGACAAAAAAATAAAACAACAACTTATTAGCTTATTAATCCTGATGAATAAAATTTAATCCATGAATTCCATGAATAAAATTATCGATATGATTTGTTAACGAAATACACTTGTGATACAAGTAAAAAACAATGTTTGCTTTACCTATCAATGTGTGGGCTTTTGCCAAAAAAGAATTACTATTTAATAGAAGTTATTAGCATTTTATAATCGCTTAGACACCATTGTGTGTATTACTTACTAAACAAACGTAGCTACTTTGTTCACAATTGGTATTTACACAATTGGTATTTACATATTTATTCTGAACGCAAATTTGTAATAACTGCGTATGTAAGGAAATAATAAATGTCTTAAAGTGATTTCACATTATGTTTTCTTTTAAAATAATCTATGTCGGAAATAGTAATCATTACCCATTAAAAATAAATATTTGCAAAATCAAAAAAAAGTATCAGCACACTTTACACACCAAATTATTAAGGTTCATTATTTTGTTCTGTACCCGTTTGCAAAGTTTGACAAAACCAATCGCTAACATTTGAAAGCCATTTTTACAGCTAGCCATTTCATCATAACCTATTTATTTTTGTTTTAATGGTATTACTATTTTTATTAGTAGTAGCCGTAGTAATAATAGTGGTATTTGTAGTGGTAGTAGTAGTATTTGTGTTACTCGGACGGTTATTATTGTAATTAGTAGTAGAAGAATTAGTAGTAGTGGTAATTTCTAAAATAATTACTTTTCTTTTCGTCCCAAAGGTGTTCATACATAATCAACTAAGAAAATAAGTAGTATCACTTTTATGGCAGGGAAGAGAAGTGCTTTAACTGATGATTTCTCATTTACAATAATAGCAAGACTTTTTTATCAGTCATTGAATCTGTTACACTTGTGCGGTTTCCTAAATCAATTACTATTTTAAATACGTCACGATCAAGCGATTTCCTTTCGTCAGTTAGACTCCTGTTTTAAGAAAGTGTTATATCGTTAAACGCGTCAAATGATTTGCCGTACTGTTACCTTTTCCATATAACCCCCCTCTCTCTTTCTCTCTCTCTCTCTAGATATCCCAGCCATCAATTAAATCATTTCATTACAATTACATTTTATACAGATTTTTACGTTATTAATTACATTTTTATTATACCGAAACATACACGGGTTTAAGTTTGTTTTTACTTGTCTGATTCCTGTGTTATATTACACATCATGGAGACTGTATTTGCCTCAAACAACCATAAACAACACATACTTAAGTAGTTCAAATTTAGAGCAATGAATTTCCTTAGTTAATCTACTTTTTCGGGCAACGCCGGGACACTGGTTAGCTAGTTTAAAATAACATAATAAAATTGAATAATACGCAAAAGAAATAAACTATAGAACAACTCATGAATAAATATACACACATTTACACAAAATAAATAAAATAAAATAATTATTTTAACTCGTAATCTTTCCTATAACCTAACTTCCAGCAATGTCTGCGAGACTAAAATCGTTGATATACTTACATTAACCCTAGTTCCACTCGATGCGTTATATCAATGCTTATCTAACATGATAATAACGCCATGTTCTCAAAAGATAAGTAAACCTCTGACATCGTGTAATACTTTATTGATCAAATATAAAATGGTGTGTAATAAATAAAAAAGAGAAAAGTGTCCTATATTTTCGTTATATATTTATTTATCGCCTCGTTGCTCACCAATTTTTACAGTTATCAAGGTGTTCATATATTTGCATTGTTACATCCCGCTAAAACAGAAAACATATATATACAAATAAAAGATAATTATATCACAGTGTCATTAATGATTAACCTTTGTGCGCGTAAAGAGAGGTTACCTATATTTTAAAGCGACTCTTCTGTGTCGAGCAATTAAAGATATGGTTAGGGTTTAATTCTTGTCACGGATGATCATGCTTTTCAAAAATGATTTACTTCCAAATTAGACGAGAATTACAGACTATAAAACGACCCATTTCATTTGCCCCCCTTCATTTTTGTTTGACGCATTTGTTCGTCTTTTCTAATGTAACATGCACCAACAGTTAACGGTATGCTTTTAAAATATTAAAATCATTAGAGATCAAGCAATACTCTCTAAGATAAGTTATAAAATTTAAGCATTCAATATTTTCGACTTCTCTGTATCGATCTATTGAATATATTTTTAGGGTTTTATTCTTGTCACGGGTGATTTTGCTTTTTAAGAAGTATTCACTTCCAAACAACATAAAAAAGAACGGCCTATAAACCGATCCATTTTATTTGTCGCATTTAATTTATGTTTGACGCATTTGTTCGTCTTTTCGAATGATACAAATCGATTACCAAAAGTTGTCGGAATGATTTTAAAATATCTAAATCATTAGAGATCGAGCAATAGTCTCAGAATTCGCCCTAAAGAAAGTTCTTATGTTTAAGCATTGATCAAAATTGGAGCGTCGCCTGTGCTGAATGATTCAGGCACATGTATCCGTAATAAAATGAAGGAGTTAGCTGACGCTTGGGCAGCGTTCTCCTCTATACATGTTCTAATACAAGCAATTACAGATAAAAAAGAAACAACACGGAAACGATAATCTATGCCAAAAAAGTAATTCTTCGCAAACCCGACGTGATTCGCATTGCGAGTGGGTGCATAAAATGTGTACTTAGTTTACAATGCATACAATAAAGTCTGAAAAGCATATGTATGCGTGTATGTATGTATGTATGTATGTATGTAGTTATGTATGTATGTATGTATGTGTGTATGTATGTATGCAGGAAAAAAAGTTAGCATTTTATTGTGAGTCCCTTTTTATATTCCGATTCGAGCACCACCTACCGCCGCGAAAAGGGAGATAATTCGGTTCTTAAAACCCCTCTTTGAATATATGCGTAAGGGTGTCGAAAAAGTAATGCTACACAGATTTTAGTCAACCGTTTTTCAGTGCAACTTCCCATTTCATATGAAATGTTGTTATTCGTTAACAATTGCGAATGTTTTTTTTTACAGAGGTTAAGGATATATAACATGTAAAGTACAACTCATTTTATGGATAAAATCTACAAAAGTAAAGTAAAACATGCATATAATAAGTATTAAATCCATATTCTTATATTAAATGATGCGAGAATCTACGTTAATATGAAGGAATAAATAGTCAGTTTAATCATTATGTATATCATGAGACGATTTAAAATAAGGAATACACTGAAATAAAATATAATAACTTATGAAGAAAGTTGATGACTAGTAGTTATTAAAATTTGATTAGAAGACGACCGTGTTGTAGCCTACAAATAAGCAGCCCCATGAGAGTATGGTCTACAGATTCAGAGTCGATTCCCCATTCTGTCAAAATGGAACAGTTTCCTAAAGGGCTCCTCCTCAGATATGTTGATCGGTACTCTATCTTAGGTCGTATACGACCCTTCCGTAAATATAGGTCTCATCAAACGCACATATATATATATATATATATATATATATATATATATATATATATATATATATATATATATATATATATATATGCTTGAAAACCTACCCGCACTCCGACAGCAATAAGTTGATATGTGAGGTCGTCAATTAAAAATAAATACTTAGAGAATTCCAAAATTTTAACAACAAAATTTGGTAAATGTGTAGATTAACACACTCAGCTAAATTACAACGCCCCCTTAAAAATTAGATTCTTCTTTTTACGGGGATTCTAAATAATTAGGGCAGATAACTAATATATTTGTTAACACTAAGCTCGACTGGCAAGGTAGTAAAATCACACGCAATCGCCCCCCCCCAAATACTGTACAGAATTCATATCCAATGGCCAAAACTGGTTAACTGCGATAAAACCCTAGAATAGCTCGAAAATGGAGGATCATTTTACGTTAAATTTATTTGCGCAGTTAATCCCCCAGTCGAAATTCTAAAATATTTTGTCGTTTGTCTTTCTGCAAGTTTTTTAAAGATATTATATCTATATATATATATATATATATATATATATATATATATATATATATATATATATATATATATATATATATATAACATGTAATCGCCTAAAAAAGTAGAGTCTTATTTTATCGGAAGATCGGTGTTCATCTACAATAACATCCACACTTTTAATATTCTTATTTATACCATAAAAATACGTTATTTAATTAATTAGATAATTTTAAAGTTAGTTATTCAATTTTCACGGGAAAACTAAACACAACAAAAATCAATTGCTTAAAATCAAAATAAAAAAGGGACATATAGTTCCAAAAATGTATCAGATTAAAAACAATTAAATATGGGTAAATTTGCAGCTAATATCTTCTAATCTCCCCTTCCCCCGAGAAAATCACATTCTGCTTTTTTTATGCGATCGTGTGTTAACACCGTGGTAAACAGAGTTAAAGAAAAATAAATATTTTAGAATTTAGTGGGGGATCAGTTGTAAATATATACATATATATATCAAACGTACTATGTTATCAATTTCCGGGGCATTCTATCTTTTTAGGGAACTTACCACAAGTTGGTATTACTAAGCCTAAGTCCAAGTGGCAACGTCATAAAACGACATGCGATCGCCTTAAATTGTCGCTATCCACCGCAAAGAATAACGCAGCGGATAAAAAATAATTCAGTTTACTGCCCTTTAACCTTCCCCCAAAATAGGGATCATTTTACATTAAATGTTTATTAAAAAATCTCCCTCACTGAAAATTCCAAAATAATACTTTGTTTTATTTCATCTTTCCGTGACGTTTTTTCAGTGGGTTCACACGTGATCGCCTAACACAGGTTTACTACTTTTGGGTGGATAGGGGTAATTTCGCAGAAGATGTTAATCTACAATAATACCAATAGTAAGAATCAATATTTTTTTTGTAATTGGGACAGATCACATTCCTTCTAAACTATGATTTTAATTTGTCAATCAGAATTGTGATACTGTTTATTGCAAACATTAAACAATAAGTCTGTTGTTAAACTTTACAATACAGACATTCACTTAACTTATAAAAAAGTTATTTATTTTTCAGGCAAAATATAAAAACTGTAAAAAGAGGGCGATAGAAAGGGATCCGAGAGAAAGCGAGCGAGACAACCAAACTCTCTCCCCACCTTCCCATTTCTATTCTCGCATATGCCTTACTCGACCTTTGGTTAGGTCATGGCTAACGCTAGCTGTTTACACTTAAGGTGTTATAGTTTTTTACGATGTATTAATTAAATAACTTTAAGTAATCACTGTTAATATGGACGAAACTATTGCTATAGATAACAAACATAAGCAGATGCAATTCTAAATTTATAACACCAAATCAATGATATCAAATGTTAATTTATTATGAACGTTTCCAAAATATTAATGCTAATTAGGCAACCAAAAGGTTCTTTTTTGTCGTTAATGTGCACTATATATACAGAATATCAAGTATTTAAGTTGTATTATTGATTAAAATAACAGTAACGCGTTGGCATTATTAGATAGGGGTAAAGAATAAAAAAACAACTTTCACATTTATAAAAAAAATGAATGTGGCAGCTAACCTGTTTCGAATCTCGCTCAACAGAGCTAAATTGAAGTTTTGATTAAGAGAAACATTTATTCTATCAAGATTATTTCATTTATTGTTTTTTACTTCTAGGTACATCTTGACGTTGATTTGAAAAATATGTTCTTCACCGACTAACATAAATATGTTATCTATTCAAAGATTAGACATCGAGTAATACAACACGTGAATACAAAAGATTATCCAGCAAATTATTTAGCATGAAAGGTTCTGAATAATACATACGGGCCATCCATCGCCGAACATCTTATAAATAACGGTTCATGTGCCTCCAATTGTAGTGTTGACTTATTCTCTATTCTCAGTAAGTTACATTTTCCATTTCATCTTACGATTCTAGAAACCATGAAGTATTTGTACCCTTCTCTATGCAAGCAAAGAGAAAATCTTCTCAGACTTAATGTTTCTATTTGATTAATTTCCCCATTACCATCGCTATAATCTCCATAGCTTCATTTTTCTCTTTAAATCCGAACCTCCATTAAGCTCTGTTAAGAGAGTTTTGATTCCACTTGTATATATATATATATATATATATATATATATATATATATATATATATATATATATATATATATATATATATATATATATATATATTAGTACTTCATGTATCCACATAAAATATTATAGGGAGATATAATTTTTTATGTGTCAGTTTTCAGTATTTACTTCAACAGTGCTCGATACGTAAGTAGAGCTAGGTAGTAAGCAATGAAAATATACATGGCAATCAAGCTACACAGGAGCCTCGGTGTAGCTTGATTGCCATATATATTTTCATTGCTTACTATATATATATATATATATATATATATATATATATATATATATATATATATATATATATATATATATATATATATATATATGTATATATATATATTAACAGTGAGATGTTGCATATTGGTTAAGTAACATGGTCGTACTCCAGCCCCTAACATGATATTACATTTAAAAAAATTAAACATATGTTTAAAAAGAAATAATCATACATACATGTATTAATATACTGATATATATATATATATATATATATATATTTACTCACGTACACTATTGATTAAGTGTTCACATAGGAATATTGTGTAATATATCAAAGTTTTTAGAAACAGAGACAGCACAGATTTATAGCAATAAAACTATTTCATAATACGTAAAGTTTCATCGCAAAAGAAGTAGATTCTATCTGAATATACAGGGTGATTCATAAGTCACTTCATTTAGCTATTTAAAATGATTACTATATGAAGCACACACATACTATGAACTTTAGATAATTATTATCTTACTCTCTAATTGCTGCTATTTGTTATTTTAAATTTGTTCGTTTATATATTTGTTTGTATAGATATTTATTTCATAATCAATCAAATTTGCTACAAAGAGTCGTAAATTCCTTGCAAAAAATGGAGCTATGCATGCAGAACGAAGTTTCGAAAATTCGAAGATTTTCTGTAATTTAAACTCCCATTAATTAATTTGTTGAATAAACTTTCTGTTTTGTATTACCGTATTTTTTAACTTTAGAATTTCAAAAATAAATAGCTAAGTGACTTATGAATCACCCTGTATTATTAACCAATTCGTCAGCAGATGTATTCAAGTTAATTCTAAATGCTGCATTTTGATTCGTCCCCGAATAAGTTTTGCTCCATCATTAATAACACTCCTTCAGAACAATATGTATTCGAAGTCTATAATAACATAACATGGTATGTTGTAAAGACGAACGTGCATACGTTACTCATATTAGTAGAGACAACTTTGTAGTATGTAGGTATATAAGCAAGACAATTAAGCGTTATAAGTATATGAGGCTACTGTAGATTACATATTTGTGCATCACATTATAGTGTTTATTTTATGCATACTTATATATATAATTAAGAGTTATTACTTATTGGGAAATAATCTAAAACTTTGATGTTTTTAGACAATATAAGCAAGTAGTGATATTAGTGTATTGAGGTTTGTTTTAAATGTCGATATAAAATAATTTATCATTTGTATTTTTAATATTTTCTAATTGTTTATCATTGAAAACAGTTGCAGCATAGTTTCCTAGAATGTTATCAATAGTGGCAGGTTAGGGTAGGGATAAGAAGAGTTTAATTATAGTTCTATGTCAATGCTACCATTAGTAGAGCATACAAGAAAGAAATTTGAAACAAAAACCGACGTATACATACATACATACATATATACATATATATATATATATGCATAAATACATACATACATACATATATTCATACATATATACATACATACATACATACATACACATACATCCATACATACATACCTAAATAAAAAACTCTCACACATATAGACACACGCATACCACCCAAGGAATAAATATAAACAGGGATTAGAGAGAAAATAATTGCATACAACCACACATTTAAACATATAGACCGGTAAACAGCGAGAATAAGAAAACACCCCAACCCACGTATAAAAAATCTACTTATTTCATGAACCATTTGTAATATTCTAGCAGGCCCACACTCACATACATACACACACATACATGCATACATGCATACATACATACATGCATACATAAAGGATGTGGAACGTTTCACACTCCGATTGACGTACGCACATTCACACAAAGGGGCGCACTAAACTAAACCCATATAGTTGATACGTTCTCACGGGCACAAATACGGGAAGAAAAGGGGACACACAGAAATAAAACAAAACCACATACTTCATAGACACATTCATAAGTAGACAGTAAACACGTATACAAATATACTTAAACAGAGAGGCATTGTAGAAACACACATATGCCATATATACGCACCCACACAAAGTAAGTGTGCACACACACGAATATAAACCTCATATTCCATAGACACATATACACATGCACAAAGACAATGAGAGAGGGAATGCGTAAGCAAAAGAGTTGGAGAGCGGGAAAAGCAAACATACACATACATCAGTATATACACAAACACACACAGAGGTATAATAGATAAACTAATATATTTAATACCCTACGTACACGCATAGTCTCCGAAACTATTTCCTTCTTTCTAGTCTTAATTTGATAATCGAAAAGGCATTACAGCCGTTGTGAGACGCTCACGCATTGCTTGTATAAGCTTGACGGACGATCTCTTTTGGCCGACAAAGGCTTTTGAATGGTAATTGTTGAAATCAAATCATGTCTGTTGATGGTATTAACAATATCAAAGTCCGTAAAAAGCGGGTGTGCTGAAGAACAGAGGAGGGGAGCTCTAACCGATGGCTGGAAACTGAGGAATGCAAAACTAACTGTGTTAGACAGTGCGAAGCTGGTGGGGGAGAGTGTCATGAACGAAAAAGGGTGAAACACAAGGGGACACGAAATAAGAATGTCACGAGTAAAAGAATGAGAAAAGAGAACAACGGATATAGAGTTTAAAATAGAGAAAGAGGAAATAGAAAGAGAGAATAAGATAAAATGAAAGTAAAAAGGAAAAGGCGGTAATATATATACATATATATATATATATATATATATATATATGTATATATTATAAATGTATGAAGAACGCTGATGGCAATGCAGAGAGCCGGATTGATGAGAAGCTGAGAAAGAACAAAAATACACAATCGAAGGAGATGTCTTACAACTATCTATTTATTTTTTTCTCAATCTCACATAAACACCAAGTATTGTGTAATTTGTGTGTGATGTCCGGATGATAAGAAAGTATGTTATATTTCGTGTAAATCTTCTCCTTGTTAAAAATGGACACACACGAAAAAGTCCGACTGTGTGAAATTCACTGAGATCGATGCCAGAAAGTAGAAATGAAAACAGGTCAGTACCGCAGATGGGGATGTGTACGCTGCAGCGAATAATACATCAATTGATACATATATATATATATATATATATATATATATATATATATATATGTATATATATGTATATATATATATATATATATATATATATATATATATATATTGATAAGTGCCTATTAGTTCTTAAAAACAGCTTAGCATGTTTTATTTAGATAAGTGAATAGATTACATGATTTTAATAGGTCATTATCAGTGGTTACACGACTTAAGCGATGATCACATGACTTTAGTACGATATTGTATTTGCATTATGTACTTCCATTTTCCTATAAACGTTATGCAGAAATATACCGCAGACCACTGAAATTATGCATTCTGTAGCTTAATTATGTTATCGGTCTATTTTTACAAAAGTTCCCAACGGCACCTATCGTAGTAGATTCAAGGATAATTTAGCATACAATGAAAACGAGAAATACAGATGAACACAGTTAAATTCTTGTTCAAATGAATGCAACAATTTCAATAGCGCATTACACCTTCAACAATTTAATCTAGATGCAATGCAATAGCATATACCGCGTCATGGATAACATACAAGATACCATAAATAAACATGTCATGAAAATGCTATATAGTGATTACGAACCTATTAATAACAACAAAAATATAAACGGCAAACGCCTAGGCAGGAGTAAAAAAAAAATAACAGGAGTAAAAAAAAAATAACAGGAGTAAAAACAAAATAACAGGAGTAAAAAAAAAATAACAGGAGTAAAAGAACAAATAACACAAGTAAAAGAACAAATAACACCAGTAAACGGCTAACATATTAAACTACAGAATGTTATCCAATAAGCTAAGTGTTTGACAAATTCTAGTATATAAAAAGCAACCCCGTCCAATTATTAACGATAAAGAAAAGATGTGCGTAAGTGCTACAGAAAACATATCTAAGATAAGGTACCACTATCATACGACGATCCTGAGAAAGACATTCAACCAAAAACAGTACAAGTTCCTCTAAGTATGCACTGTATAAAAGAACACAAATATCCACAAATAGGAAACAATCAAGACAGCACCTACATGCAGCATGAATAGCAGGAATATTAGATTTTAACTGGATTGGTTTTGTTTGTTTAGTTTTACGGCATATCAACCTATTATGAGTCATTCAATGCCGAAACATTATTTTTTAATGTTTATGTATTTAAATATTTTTTTTTTAATATAAATATATTTTATATCATATGTAAATATATATAAATGTTTCTGTATTTGAATATCATTTCTAAAAATGTTTATGTATTTTAATATTATTTTCAATGTTTATGTATTAAAATATATATCACTGAAAAAAGAAAAAGAACATTTCTTTGGAACAGTCCAACTTAATTGATGAGGTCGAAGATTTTGGTCACATTTGCGTCTTTAAAGAAGTATTTTAACTGGAAGAAATACATGAAGTTATAACAACACAGCATGATATTAGACTGCTTAAAAAAAATTATGAATTTATAGCCACATTTCTCTTTCATTTTATTTTAC
>OY744521.1:37879600-37924600 GCA_963556195.1 Sepiola atlantica | reverse complement strand
CGGGAGTTTACGTATCTAGAAACAATATTGAGGTGAATAGGGTTATCTATATTAAGAGTTTAAACATCACAATTACGAGCAATTATATTAGGTCATGTACACATGTATATTAGATGGGTTTAATTTACTCCTGTATAAATTGTTGTACAATAAAAGTTATGTAAAAGCCAAGAATGTATTCCATAATAAAAGTATCAATCTCTGGGATTACGTAAGTCGAGAGAAAATAGGGATATTTATTTGTGGCCAATTTCACCCTGGTGGCCCTCTTCATCTCGAGGTACCCTAGTCTAATACATTCTATTTATACCGCTGCGTTTTTTAAGAGGAGTATTCTGGATCAGAATCAAGCCTCTCAGAACGTAATCAACTATTATAAAGTTAAACAAAAAAACTTACTCTAAGCGACTCTGCGTTGTTGACCCAGTGAATAGATGAAAAAAGCAAAGTTGATAGAGACGAGAAGAACGTCAACTATGAAGTTGTTTACGTGTTCAATGATCGAAAGACAGAAATAAATATTCTTTGTGAAAAAAGCTGCGACTCTGCGGTAATGCATTAGTATATATATATATATATATATATATATATATATATATATATATATATATATATATATAAATTACACGAAATTAATATAGTTTAACTAAAAGACCGAAATATCTTAGTTCAGCTTAAATGACGTGTTTCTGTTTTTATTTATACTAGTCTGTCGTCATGCGTATGAACTACTCCATTTTGGCTAAGATCAAAGTGTAGTATCTGTTCCGATTGATACTGCACACCCTACTGGTATTGTCTTGTCATTCGGGGCTTGATTTACGCCCGTCTATGGGGCTGTCCTGTGCAGTTCTAGGAGGTCCACCCTCTCAGGATTCGCCTCCCCTCTTTGGGGAGGAGTAAGTGTATTGCTGAATGTGTTAGGCGCCCCTTCCGGGGAATGCCGACGGAGCTGCCCAGGCAATTTTTAATGGCCAGAGTGCTCACCTCTCTTGGGCGCTGGCTTTTCAAACCCCACTTTCCCGACCCGAACTCGGGTCACATCTGACTTGTGGGAGTAAGATAAAAACTGGTTTTGTGCCTAACTCCTGGAGAGTAGTAAATCAATACTCCATGACCTAATATTCAGTATAATGGACGTATTTTATATAAGCCTCTACAGACAGCGCTTACGTTATCTACGACTTATCAATGTGACTAGACGTAGCGAGCGCGTCAACCCTGTTGATTTCAAACCCGGACACCAGTCACTACAAACTGTGATTACTGGTATCCGATTATCTATCAACTGCACCAACACTATATATAGTATTCAAATAAAATTATTCCACTTTTAACATTTTTACGATACTGATAACCGAAGGGACTCGATTGGATAAATAATTGCTTGCATTCCCATTTTATTATATATATATATATATATATATATATATATATTATTTTTAGGTTCGATACACAATAGCAACCGACTATGTATCTGAATTTTTTAGATGAAGATTGATAATTTGTATGATTTCTAGTATTCTGAGTATTGTTCTAATTTTTTAGTGTAATCGTCATAACGTTTCGCCCGCTGTAACCTCCGGCCATCTTCATATATATATGATGATCTCTCCCATTGATTTCGACGTATGAGTGCCCCACCAGGGGCTGCCCGCGCGTGAATTTGTAATTGCAAGGGTTGCGCAATCTTCAACAACCGCTCTCCTGAGTCGGCATTGCTTGATTCCAATGACAAGTAGTAATACAGGACGACTGGAAACAATGCCGAGATAAGCAGAGAGCACATACAGCACCTGGTATTCCTAAATGTCACCCATTTAGTACTTGCCAGTGATCTAACGGGAACCGGTGTGTCAACGTGATATATATATATATATATATATATATATATATATATATATATATATATATATATATATATATGTGTGTGTGTGTGTGTGTTTGTGTGTGTGTGTTTCAGCCGTAAAAATAGTGAGAGAAGTTGTATATTATAAAATAAAATGTGATGCATTATTTTATTACTAACATTGAGAAATATATGAATTCGTATATCCTTCATCCAGCTAGGGTAGACTGGACTCTTAATTCCTGATAGTGTTACTAGTCTACCGATATAAAAACTATTTCTCTGCTAAGTTGTCCTGAGCATCTTTCTATTAGGCTAACACAATAGATGTTCACTATAGGTGAGGTTGAGATTGCGCCAGCCTTGCCTCACTATAGACTTTCCGATTATTTTTACGAATGAGTATCGCTTTTGCACAATGCGAAACTATATATACGTTGACTCTAATTTACACCGTATGTTTTTATCATGATCCGAGCGTCTATACACACAAGTCATGAGGCCAGGAAATATTACTGTTTAAAAACAATATCAACTACAGAATAGTGCTTTCATCGTTTTTACGAAGAGTTTCATTTATTAGCGCTCATAGAAACTGGCGATTTTCAACGCCACATTGCTCAACTTGAAAGAAAGAAGGACATCTGTATTTTCGTATCACAGAAAACAAATTCAACTGGAACTAGTTGTATTTTTTTAATTAAATCTTGATGCATTTGAACACAGATGGAGAATTTCATTAGTTAAATAAATGAAATAATACATGTGTGATAACAAAATTATATATATATATACATATATATATATATATATATATATATATATATATGATTATCAGTTTGATGTTTTTTTTATTATAAATATTTTTCTATCCAGTTTGGGGAATCTCTCTTTTAAAATGTCAACCTAATTAAACCCTTTTTATTTCCTCGACCGTTTCGCTAGGGGTAAAATGTAGTATCTGTTCTGATACCACACTTCAGCTTTTTTCTCTTCAGTCAGTGAATGAGTAATCGTTCTAGACTGAGGCAATTTTAATTTTTATTCAAATCCAAGATGACACTTTTTTGTGGAGCTGAATTTTCTCCGCAGTAACAACCGACGTGGTGTCTAAATCTGCCATGATGGGGAGACCAGAAATCGGAACCCTCAACAGATATTGTTATCATTATAACTAATGAGTCTTTGGACATCTGTTATTTTGACTGTTTTCTGGGAGGTAGCGGTGTTGAAGTGGTACTGGCGCGAACTGATTAGTCAGCGTGCCGTGTTCGAATCTTGTCTGATTCATAGCACCACTTTTATTATGAATATTGTCAACTTTCACGTAGTCCTTACTGTAAGTATATTAGTAAAAAAAAAAGAAACCGAGAAAAGTAATACGAACAGCAGACTCAAATAGTTTGAAAAATAGCATGGTTATTTAATCGAAAAGAACAAAGGACTTTTTTTTATTTAACCCTGTAGAAGAAGTAAAAATATCATTTTCTTTCTTAAATATCTTTTTTAACGTTGAATTGGTGTCTCAATTTAACTGACTAAATGTAAAGAAGATACATTATACGATAATGATACGACAAAGGTGACCGAATTACCAAGTCAAAACCTTAATCGAACCACGGCCCTTAACCATTGTTCTAATGCCAATATCTTGTGATCAAAATCCCATATTTGTTCCCATGTCGCACAGGTGCTGAGTTCACAAATGTGCTCTGCACTTTCTGTGAGACAAATGTCAAAACTAAAGCGTTCATTTACCGCGAGGATTTGTTATGACTAGCTTAGAAATCCCATTGTTTCCTGATGTAAACACGGCAGATATCGGAAAATTGGGTTATAATAATAAGAGAAACGTGTATCTGTCTGTCTGTTCGTCAGTGTGCGTTTATGTTTATTGACCAAATCACACCTTGGAATCTATAAACTTTTAATTACACATTTCTGTAGTTTTCAGATGTTATACTTCTTCAAAGTTTGCAAATGTAGCATTTTCATAGACTGACATACATATATCTTCACAAACTCTTCCTTTAATTTTATTCGCAAAGTCCACTTAAGGTGTTGAGAAGGACACGAGTGATGTACACTGAACACCATTCATAGATGGGAACGTTGGTTAGAATCCGGGTATATATATATATATATATATATATATATATATATATATATATATATATATATATATATATATACATATATATATATATATATATATATATATATATATACATATATATATATATATATATATATATATATATATAAATATATATGAATATATATATATATATATATATATATGAATATATATATATATATATATATATATATATATATATATATATATATATATATATATATATATATATGAGAAAGGACGCTGAGGGTAATCAGACGTAATGGGAAATGAAAAAGGAAAAGCCAAAATGTTTTTTTTTATTTATGTATTCATGAAAGTTTCGTCTTTATTTGTAAGACTTCCTCAGGATGATAATTTAAAGAAAAATGTCATGCAAGTACATGTAAATATTATGTTTATATGATGGGTTAATGAGAAGAATTAGTAGCCACTACTGGGAGCGCAGGACCAAGGTCCGGGCTGAGAGAAGTCAGTGGAAGGGAGTGAAATGAATGTGAATGGCTGTGAGTGAGAAAGAGGAGGGGTGGGAGTGTTAGTGAATGTGTCTTAGGGTGGGAGAGATGGGATGGAGGTGCAGAGGTTTTAGTTGTGGTGAACTGTAGCATGGATTTTGAGGGGTTGGGGAAAGAGGAGCGGAAAGGGGGAAGTTCTGTGTCTTTGGTGTGTAGGTAGTATCATAGTTTTAGGAAAAAATTTGAAGAAATAAAGATTATTTGAAATTGGGTGGGGTGGCTGGGTAACAGTGCGAAAGAAGTAGTCGAAACTGTGTGGGAGAGAGGGGAGATTTTGTTGTGGTTAGGTGTGAAATTTCTGGAGGGTAGAAGTATTGACCAGCTTGCTATATCAGGAATGTGTGAATATAAGTAAGTTAGAAGGAAAGTGTTGAAATGTGCTGAGAATATGGGAATGATGGACAGGAAAAAAAGGAAAGAGAAGGAAAAAGTGATATTAATTTTTGTGAGAAATAGGTGAAATGTAGTCAGTGCTGATTGTTTGAAATTAAGTGAGGCCAAAAGGGTTTTAATATCTAAATATTTGTGAGGGTACCTGGGTTGTGTTCACTAGTGCGGCTGTTATTTGTGGTTAAGTTGTTTGGATTCGTGGGGAATGAATATGTATGTGGGGAGGAGATTGTGCGTGAGTGTGTATGCGGGGACTTGTATATAAGTACAATTGAGAGCGAAGAAAAGAAAGGTTAGCCATGATCTGGGTTTAGTTTTTGTTCGGTCAGGATATTATTAACGAGGATAGATTGTAGAAGCCATTTCGTTGTCTGATGGTGTTGGAGGATGTTATTAGTGCAGTTTCCAGTAGTCTTCACCGAGCTTTGTTGTGAATGTATTTTGTGATTTTGGCTTGTTCAACTTTGAAATACATGGGAGAAAAATGCACTGAGAGAGTTATTGTTTTTTATGTCCCTTTTGTGTTCGCTCAATCTCCAAAGATTTCATCTCAGACCCTGAAGTAACTCTCGATAAATTTAGTGTAAGGAAGGTTTAATAAAGTTTGAAAAAAAAGGGGGAAGGGTAAAAAGTAACAGTTTAGATGTAAATCGGACCAGATTCAAAGAGATATAATAAAATTGAATTTTTAAAAAAAATATTTCTATATAAATCCCGTGAGCCAATATTATGAGTATCGTATATTTGGCCGTTACTGTTTTGGGGGTTAATGATGTGTCTTCTAAAGGAATTATGAAGAGGAAATGGGTTTTAGGAGTAAAAAGGTTAAAAGGAACAACACTAATTAAATTCGTGTTTAGATCCTGGATTATAAGACGTTAAATCAATCGCAAAAGAATTTAAATAAAGATATTATCTGTAACACAATAAATAAATATTACGCTCTTAATTTTTAATTTTTAACTTTAATTCTCAATAAATCAATCACTCTGCTGGGGGGTGTCTAGCTATATTAAAAATAAGTGTTATATATATATATATATATGGCAAATTAAAGAAGAGAATAAGGATTGTGAAAATACAAAATCTATTACGGACTCTGTTATTCAAAACAAAGTATATTTAATTACAGAATACTTTTTTTTCCTTAAGCAATGACTATTGAAGGAATGTATTCTTATCATCAGAAAATACAAATAGATAAGTTGGTAAAATGAATACAAAAGTCATAATTTGAAAACATGTAAATAAAAGTAGGATAGATAAATTTTAGGAAAAACTGTAGAAAATGTCAAAAAGAAAAGCATTAGAAATATAAGAAAACGTGCGTTACGAAAACTGCAGCAATGGGTTTTAAAAAATCGCAGATCCAAGAAGTCTAGGGGTCCAAAAACTTATAAATTCGATGACGTATGGAAGAGTTAACCCATCAAATGTACAAGTAATCCGGTTTAAGAGATAGTTTAGGATGCAAGCTGAAAACTTTAATGGGCTCTCGGTTACATGTTTTAAGAATTTGAGTTAAAAATACTACAGCAAGAAGTAGTTTCAAAATCAATCACGGTCGTGATACGAATCCAACGGATGTCAGGAAATAGATTAAAGATATTATACGAATTGAAATTGTCAAAAAGTAAAGTGGGTTGAGATTGAAAAAAGGAGGAAGTAGCAACAGGAGACTAGTGGATGGTTTACAAGGGTGATGTGAAAGACCGTTGGGTAGGAGGCGCCTGGATACATGTTACAGTAGAATAGATGCATGTAGTGGGGATTATTTAGCTGATTATTATTAGTTTTTAATCATTAAATTTATACGATGGTCTATAATATAATTGAAGAATTGTTTATTTATTAAGAATTGCCTAATGTTTTTAATTCGTGAAATAATCTTTTATATGATTGAAGAAATTAGCTTTGACGTGTATAATAATTTTAATGATTGCAATTTCATATCGATATCAATATTAGCTTCTATAACTTGAAATCCATGATTAAAAATGTAGCTGCTTTGAAAAAAACTCAACAGTAAATACATATTTGTAAAAACATAAAAACCAACACCGGCTGAAGATGATTTGACGAATCAAATCAAAAGTACTCGTTAAAAAGAGAAAGAAAATTGAACAAAAAAAACGCGGAACTCACATACACAAATTTGACCGAAATACTTAATGGACTATTTGGAAAATTGAAAAAAATAAAAAAGAAGTCTGCCAAAATACTCTCTCGCACTATATATATATATATATATATATATATATATATATATATATATATATATATATATATGAACGAGCAATATTTTAAAGATAACGCTAATCAAATATATGTACACACAAAGTCCAGTCACTCTCTCATCAATCTTAAAACAGATTCCTTATTTTATCAAACATAGACTTAAGCAACGGAAATGTATTTAAAACGTCAAGCAACATTTACCATACAGCTTAAAAATAGTGTGTACCATAATATCGAAATTAAATATAAGAAACAGAACACCAATAATTATAATAAAATTAGGAATAAAAGAAAAATAAATATAATCTGGTATAAACCGTCCTAATCAGACTAAAAAAAAACTAAACTGGGCAATACATTCCTACATCTCCTCGAAAAAACACTTCTCCGTTACTAATCACTTCCGCAAAATATCCAATAAAAATACCCTAAAACTGTCCTACAGCTGCTGCGAAAACTAAGAAATTATAATTAAGGCACCCAATAACAAAATACTTAAGGTGAAGAGTAGAGAAAAAATAACAACAAATGGAGTACAAAAATTGGCAAAAATAAAACTAAGACAAAATTATAACCACTACAAATAAAAATAACGCAAACCCTAATAGCAATCATCCGAATAGAACTGAAAATTTAGTAATGTGGAGAAACGCTGTTACTGCATAACTCGTTTCACTTTGTCCACTAGAATATGAAGCCTAACCAAAAGTATTGTTTATCAAGCTACAATATTTGCCAAAGAAAAACCGCATAACTAAGAAGTAGAACCCTAGTAACCTCTCTTGATTTTAAAACAAGATAGTACGACCATAACAGCACATTTAAAAAAAACACGCCGAATAAAAAAATCACTAACGAACCATTACTGAGAGCCTAATGAAAGCGGGCGCTTACATATAATTGAATGGAAACTAGTATATTGTGCATGTAGAAAGTAGGACGACCTGTGTAGATCATATCTGAATGAATAATTTTAAATCCTAAACTTCAAAGACACCCAAATCCTATTAAACTGTAGAAGTGAAATAGCAAATAACTGCTTACACATAACAACCTTTACTTTAGCTTTAAAATATATGCATAAATAAATGAAAAAATGAATAGACAACAAAAATAAACTAAACTAACATCTAAAAATAAAAATAAAGCACATAGTGTGTAAATGTGCCTACCTATTATTTCGACACAACAGAGAAACAGGCAGGGATGGGTAACCCTATAGAAAACAGAACAATAGGATAGGAATATATTTATTTACATAGCAGAAATAACAGGGAGGGTGGTGCTTTTAGATGAGAAAAACAAACACACAATAAGGCTTGAAACAATTGTCAGAGAAAGAAAGAGAGAGTCAACAGATGACGATTAGAACGGAAGTGACGCCGCCGTTACTGACATAGCGTTGCCACGATAGGAATTAAAATAAACAGAAGTTTATTTTGTGAGAAGTC
Organism: Sepiola atlantica; assembly: GCA_963556195.1. Classification (NCBI taxonomy): domain Eukaryota; kingdom Metazoa; phylum Mollusca; class Cephalopoda; order Sepiida; family Sepiolidae; genus Sepiola; species Sepiola atlantica. Next base: position 37,916,020 of record OY744521.1, on the reverse strand, counting down.
TAACGATTAACAAATGGAAAATTAACCGGTGGGAGGGAATCACAAAGAATGTGATTGATAAACTAGCTTGACTTAACACCAGGGGGGGTGTCTTCAGGAACTTTTTTTCTATATTGTTATTATTACTTCAGGTGCTTTTTTATTTTAGTTTTGTTGGTATAATAAATAAGGTGTTATTTAATATGTAATTAGTTCAGGTTTCATTAATTTGTTGGGCCGGTGAGGTGTTCTTATGTAGGATAATATAAGTTGTAGTTTAATTACTTATTTATGTATTTGTATATTGACTGTTTTCATTAATTTATTGATCTTTTAATTGTTGTAGATAACAGTATGGTTTATTTTATCTTTGTTAAGTTATGGTTATGTATTGTACGTTTATTTATTTTTCATTTCAAATATGAAAGATATTTAATAAGTTAATATGTTAAAGGCTATCATATTAATGTGTTGTTGTTTCTTTTTAATGTATATTTCGTCAATAATTTGTAAACTTCTGGTGCAATCATTACTGTGTATCATGCTTGTGTCATATGCATATATATATATATATACAACGTTTTTCTAGTAAATATATATGTATATATATATATATATATATATATATATATATATATATATATATATATATAATTTGGTACAGAAAAATTAGTACAACATTCGTACGGTCGAGTTCAAACACAGAAGGACTTAGCCATTTGGCTCTCTTCAACTTCTGTTGTCATCTGTTTCGGAAATGTGAAGTCACGTGCCACTCTCGTTTGGACGCGTCATTTGCTTAGTTAGTTATGTATATTTGTTTAAATTTAGTGTAAGGAAGGTTTAATAAGGTTTGAACAAAGGGGGAAGCGTGAAAAGTAACAGTTTAGATTTAAACCAGAGAAGATTTGAAGTGATATAAAAAAATGAAAAAAATAAAAAATAAAAGAATATTTCTATATAAATCCTGTGAGCCAATATAATGAGTATCGTACATTTGGCCGTTACTGTTTTGGGGTTTAATAATGTGTCTTCTTAAGGAATTAGGGAGAGAAAATGGGTTTAAGGATCAAAGAGGTTAAAGGGAACAACACTAATTAAATTCGTGTTTAAATCCTGGATAAAGGACTTCAAATCAATCCCAAAGGAATTTAAATAAGTATATCATCCGGGCGGTCTAAGGGCAGTAACTCTGCAAGGTTTTGAATCGTTTGTATTCGGGATTTAATAAAGAAATGTATGAGCATTTGGTAGAACAGTTGTTGTAACAAAAATCTTATCTAATAAATCTGCACATAAAAACACTACACAATAGGTTACGGTTTATACATAAAATGCCTTAACGATTGGTAATATGCTATGTCTTAAATGCTTTTTATGCTTTTCGTTACTCAAAATTTATATAAATTCGCCTTTTGAAAAAATATTTTACTTGGTTTATTAGGGCTACCGTCTAATTTTGGATGTTATTCTTGCAACGTTTCGGTTGACGTTACCAACCTTCATCAGATACGTTGTGTCCAACTCGAAAACTTTATATTGAACTGGGGTACCTCTAATGAATCTAAACCATTTATTAATATTTTCTTCCATCAGTCATAATCGTGTAGTATAAATAAGTATTTCTTAATTATCTACTTAGGATTAAACATTCAACTTCCTAGAGACTTACTTAGAAAGTATCGTTTCTCCACGAGTCCATGATGAAACAAGCACAAACGATCCCCGTAGATTATATAATGGGTTCAGTTTGAAAGTGTGTAAGGATTTTCAAGTTCAATATAAAGATTCCGAAGTTAGCGTTTACCTGAAGAGGGTCGGAGGTTATATCGAGTGAAACGTCGTAGGAATTACACCATAGATGAGTACAGTCGTCCGAATGATACAAATAATACACACAATTGATCGTAATTTTAAAAATTAAAAACTATTAATTTTACTTATTTATTTATTGTATTTATTCTTTCATCAATGTATTTATATGTCACTTCTATATCAACATTCTTTTTTTTATTTTGGAACACCCACTCAGACGAGTGAGATCAGTTATGTTATACGACGTTTACCTTAGACAGTACATAATGGGTGGCTATTTTGCCAGAGTAAATGTTATACATAATACAAACACATCTTTAAATTAATACACAAATCAATCGTATACAAAAAGATTACAGTTACGGTATACAACCGAACGATGGTTGATATGCCGTCAAAAACAATCAGTCAATTAAATAACGCAACACAGAATTGAAGCAGTCGTATCTTGTAGGTTAAATAAAGAGTTATGTCTGTGATTCCAAGTTACTGACTATGGATAAATCGTCGAAACGTTTTAGAAATAAAAGAACCAAGATAGCGACAGCAGTACGAAACAAGCATACAATATAAATAAAAGCATATTTGTTAACATCTGTCGTGGATTCTAAACAGTTTTGCTATGTGATTGAATTAACTCGTCATAATGAAAGATTCATAAAAGTGATTGCAAGAAAGAAACATGATCTGCCTACACATATAATTTGCACACTTTGTCTCATTCTCCTTAAAACTGTCACCTTTTTCTATCTTCTATTTGCTCACACGTTTAAAAAGACCTATTTGAGGATCTGAAACAGCATCCGGCTAATTATCATTGCAAACATCTGTCGAAAGTAAATAGTATACAGGCGTTAGGCCAATTGATAAATGGGATTAAGTAGAACTACTTTCGTTTTGCTGGTGTATATATATATATATATATATATATATATATATATATGTATGTATATATATATGTATATATATATGTATATATATATGTATATATATATATATATATATATATATATATATATTAGTACAATAGTCGTACCTGTACGGGTATATAACATTAGTTTAACATTTTAATGTTTTTACTTGTTTTGGGGGTTATGGTACATACGTATATATATATATATATATATATATATATATATATATATATATATATATATATATATATATATATATATATATATATATATATATTTAAGTATATATATATATAAGTATATATATATATATATAAAAGTAAATGTATATATATATTTAAGTATATATATATAAATATATATATATATATTTAAGTATATATATATATAAGTATATATATAAGTATATATTTAAAGATATATATGTATATAAGTGCATATATGTATATAAGTATATATATATACATATAAGTATATATATATATATATATAAGTGTATATATATATAAATATATATATAAGTGTATATATATGTATATATATACATATATCTATTAAGTATATATATATAAGTATATATAAGTATATATATAAGTAAATGTATATATATATTTAAGTATATATATATATTTAAGTATATATATAAGTGTATATCTAAGTATATATATGTATATAAGTGCATACATATATATAAGTATATATATACATATAAGTATATATATATAAGTGTATATATATATATATATAAATATATATATAAGTGTATATATATATATATATATATATATATATATATATATATATATCTGTACCTTTACGGGTGTAAGCAATACAGGTAGTATTAGGTTTACATTTTAATGTGTGTTTCTTTGTGTGTATGGTACAGTTTCAGTGACACCCCTTAAATTGTAAAATTTACAAGCCGGATTAAATAATGTGTCAATTCTACAGACACCGCTACCTAGAATACATATTCTATGATTTATAACATTTTGCTAATAACATACATATTATTTCGCTCATGCGTGTGCTGTGATCTTTTAAAAAATGCATTACTCAATATAGCTCAACATTTGATGTCGGGCAATTTTTTTCACCATTAATTTGTCGTATTAAATTGATATCATAAGCGCGTTTACAAAAAAAGTGATGTGCTTATCTCTAAGTGTCCGAGAAAACATACTTCGAAATTCATAATAGTCGGTACATTAGTTCAGGAGACTATCTTGTACATAAAAGTATACACCCCATATATATATATAAATATGCATTCAATATATATATATATATATATATATATATATATATATATATATATATATATATATATATATATTATTATTATTATTATTATTATTATTATTATTATTATTATTATTATTATTATTATTATTATTATTAATAGAAAATCAATAGACCTAATGCAGACGACAGCTCCGAAACTTAACTGTTTACCCAATAATAACTTAAGTTATTTTCTAATAAAACTGTATGATAATAATAATAATAATAATAATAATAATAATAATAAAGCTGTATAATAATAATAATAATAATAATAATAATAATAATAATAATAATAATGATAATAATGATAATAATAATAATAATAATAATAATAATAATAATAATAATAATAATAATAATATTTAATTAAATTCTTGTTAAAATACACATGTTCTTATTCTTTTTTACGTGAATCATCAGTATAGAGGATAACTTTTCTGCCGTTGGCACAATTCAAAAGCCAGCGCAAGCCATCTTTAACATACAATCCTGGGCCTCTACCAATGCGGTCACTCCAACACCCATTGGGAAAGAGACGAATTAAAGTCTATATATACCAATACAGCAGACATATTTTTGTCGACTGTCATAACAGTGTTCAAGAATTAACTTGGACGGAATTTCGCATTACGATTTTAATCGGCAGCCTCGTTTTAATTTTCTAAAAGTGCCCTTTAATATGTTAAAGAAGCTATACACTGTATTATAATTCTCTACACACACGTGTGTTTAATTATTTTCTGGAACTTAAAAATATAATTTGCTTGTAATATATCATAGCAATCGCTTTAGACGCTCTTCGATCACCAAAGGGTGTAATATCCGAATTTTGCAAAGAATTCACGATCAGTTTTATTTCCTGTGTTGACTTTTAGGGTCTTTACTCTTTAAATAGTTTTCATACTTCATTTATTTTCGTATTTCTATCCTTATTTATTTATTTAATGTGATTTTCTTATTTAATTTAATTTTTATTATTTTTTCTACATTTATTAATTATCATTATTATTATTATTATCATAATTTTTATTATCATTATTATTATAATAATCACTATTATATCTCATTTATATTATTATTATTATTATCATTATTATTATTATTATAAATGTGTATATTCTTGTTGTGATTTTGTATAATGTTATTGGTTATTACTTCTTATTATTAAATATGTACACACACTCATAGATACACACATCCATGATCATATGTATATGTACATACACACATATATTTGCACGTGTGTATACATATCTACACATCCATATACGTGCACGCTTGTCGAAGTATGTGTGTGAAGAAAAAAGTTAAAATATACACACACATGTGAAATATTAATAAAAGACGCACCATTTCTAGCATTGACATCATTAATTTCAAATCGTGCATAGAAGAAAAGTACCAGATAATGACCTCTAACAATTATAATATACTCTTTCTCTCGTTATTCATCCTTACTGACCCTTCACAATCAATTTAGTTTTATAAACCGAAGCTGGTGCCACGCCATGCGTGTGTACATTTAATGGGGTCAGTTAATGAGATTTGTAAGTGTTTCATTTTTTGGAACCTCGTGTTATCTTTCTACATTGTTGTTCTATGTTTATTTCAGCTTACGTCTTCTTGGATATCTTCCGTTTATTATTTGGGTTGCTTTCGTATTGAGGAAGTTATTTAAAATTATCGGTTGCTTTAATTATTGCCGTGCGTTTTTTAATTCCTATATTAGTTTTTATATAGTTCTTCCCTCTTTTGTTTTATTATACTTCAGTTGCAGTTCTCATAAATCAGAGGGGCCCATACATAGGGCGAACACTTGATCTATATATGAGATACATAGATATTTGAATATTCTATTAAATTTAGTTTTACCTGCCAAACCTTAGGTTAGTAACGAAGTTACAAACATTACATTTTCTATCCCCAATTGACAAGTTTATTATTTTATAGTATATATTTCTTGTGGTCTTTTGGTCTTACCGGATTCCAGGGCAAGAATTAATCTAGTCTGGTGGAGTATCCAGCTAAGTGCTGTTACTTGAGGTAACATTACTTAGAAAAATGTGCACCGTTCCAGATATGGGCGATTGTATAGGCGTGTCGAGGGGATCTTATTTGGGCATCGAATATTGTGTTATTTTGAATATTTGGTCAGCATTTACTTGTAGATTGCATTTTCTGTGCCACTAAACGATACTGATTCAACTGTAATAATTAGGAAGAAGACAGATTTTATTATCTGAATTTATATTTGATTTTAGTTTTCTTCTTTTGTTTAATGTTCATTTTATATGTCTAGTTATGTCTATACACTACTTTATTCTATTTTAAATTATATTTGATTTGTCAGCGGTATCTTATTATGTGAGTTTGTTTTCGTATTACTTTTATTATTTTTTCACTCAGTAGGAGTTCTCACACAGGTATTAATCAATGAGTATTCAGTGATCAAAACCGGTGGTGCTCCTGGAGTGTGGATGACAACAAGTCTTCATAGATTTCCAATACTCTGCACCTCTTTCGCATGAGGTCACAGTATATCAACATATGCTTTCCATTGATTTCTCCCTGGAAACGACTATTGGGTTTCTCTAGGATTTAGGTGGCAATAAGATTCCCCTAAGGTCCCAGTAGTCTTCGAGGTCTGGTTAGCGCTCTCCCGCATCGGTCATCCCCTACTCCTGTACCCTTGAATGATAATTAGTGTAGCATCAGCCGAGCCAGATGTAATCCATTTATTTTTTGATTATTTTAAATTCCTCTTATTTAAGGAGGTGTATGATTTGTTTTCCAGTTTTAATTCTCTTGGATTCATGTGATTGTGTTATCCATATATATTTCCATTATTTTTATTTCAGCTTCCATGTGAATGGAAAGCGTTTGCAGTTCATGTGCGATTGTTCCCGTATTAGAGGAATATGTCAGTTGTGTTCAACATTGCTGTCTGTTGTATATTATCAGTCTTCCTTTTCATTCCAATTTCTCCTTCGTTTTTTTTCTTCATATTTTTCGAGACCGTCCTTAGTGCGCTTATTAGTATTGATATCATATAGATGTTCTTCATGCTCAGTATCTATTTCAGATCTCTGGCAAGTTCCTTTTGCTGCCACCTTAATTTTAACCCTGTAAACTGCTGGGACGGCAACATCTTCTATTCGACAGTCTTTGTTTTCGTTTTAGTTCACTATTATGACATCCTGTCTTCTTATTTCGATGAGTGTAACTGTTTGTACTTTATTGTCCAGATGTTTGTTTCAGTACTGGCTTAGGTTTGTGTCTTTACAATTTGTTCTAATGTTCACAATTCAATATTTTAAATACTTCCCAGTCTATTTCCTTCCTTAAACAGTTATGTCTGTTCTTGCATTCTTTTTGTCTTGTATGCTGCATCACTTATTATGTGATTAACCGTCAATAGAGTCTGTATTTACTGTTTTCCTACATCTTGTGTATATTGGAGTTTATATAGTCACTTTTAATCACATTGTTCTGCGCAGTAACTATTCTGTCTCTCTGTTCAAGTGCCCTTTTCGTATTTATGTACACGTGCTTTCGTGAGCTTATTTGATGGTCGTACTTATGAATAGTCCATACAGCTGTTTCTGTTCTAACTTTTCTTTTCTGGTATTTCTGTTTCTCGCTTCACTGCTCTCTGTTTTGTTTATGTTTGTGTGTTCTGGGTTATGTGTTTTTCTAATTCGTTTTTACGTCATCAACACATTCTTCTACACTAAACACACCTTTATTCTCTTCTCTTATCTTCACGTAGAATCGATCAATATCATCATTCGTGAAGAGTGTATTGTGCATAGTCATTATTTTCCTATTTTTCTGGTGTAGATGTCTAAATTCTTTTGTCAAGTTTATGAATAGATCAGAATATCTTACAATAATACTACTCAGGTGGTGATTCCTTCTATTAGATGTGTCTGTATTTTAATTATTATTATTATTATTATTATTATTATTATTATTATTATTATTCGTACTCTCTAAGACTTCTCACACAAGTCATAATCAGTGATTGTTCACTGATAATCACCGGTGGTGTTCTATGGAGTCTGAGTGACAACAACTCTCCCCAAATTCACAGTATTGTCTAGCTCTTTCGTTAACTATTGCAAATGACTTTGTGTTATCCCAACAACCACTAACCATCAAGCTTCCGCAAGGAAATAGTCTTCTCCCAGTGCAGGTACGGTTAGTTTTCTCCCTCCTGAATCGTCCCATTCTCTCTAAACATTTACGACTATTTTATGTGGTATCAGCCAATGCTGGTTCCATCACTTTTGTTCAGGGGGGGGGGTGTAATTCATGAAATTTCTTGCATTTTATGTTCGTTAGTTTTATGTAGTTATTTTCTGTCTTGTGATTTTATTTTCTTCCTATTGCAACTTCGCAGTCGTAGATTATGTGTTAAAAATGCTGCTGAGCAACATGTAAGTTGTATTATTATTAGTAGTAGTCGTAGTAGTAGTAGTAGTAGTAGTAGTAGTATTTATTATTATTATTTATTATTATTACTATTATTATTTTTATGTTTTAATTGTTTTAAATGTTATTACATGTTGTGAAATGTTCACTAATATTTTTATTTGTTCTAATTATGGAAATTGTACAGATTTGACAGATATATTAAACTTGAGCATATTGACTAGAAGTGATTTCAGGTATCCGCGTTAAAGTTATCTGCATTGTTTTGATGGTTAAGGTTAAAGTTTTTCGTATGTAGATATGTAAGTTCTAATATACTCGAACATATATATATATATATATATACATATATATATACGCACTAATACGATTAATACAATTTTTAAAATTCGAATGACATACCAATTGTGATCAATGAATATATGCAATCACTCGTTTGCAATAGGGTGTTATAACTCACATAAGGGTAGATATATCGTAAAAAAGACGCAACATGCTTTTGTTGATTATCTTTAATGGGCGTGTTGTGACCGAATTAACGAAAATGTTACTCCTAATGTTTATGGGACATTCGATCTGGACCCATTTTCTCAACTTATCACAGTCGTACGTTTGTTGGCTCGCTAGATTATTTAAAGGTCTTCAGTGATAAGGAATTTCTATAAGCTCAGAACGTTAAGACTTGTGTAGGCGTATGACAGACTAGTGAAAATGACGATGATATTACACATCTTGCTGATATCATTGACGAACATATATTGAGTTAGGCTGGTTTGGGATGGTTTGCGATTAGACATAGATCCTCTGATACTGGTGATGTGTTATGTTGTAGATTTAACTAGGTAGCAATGAAATAGGGGCTCTTAGATGGTATCCATTATAAGGGGGTTATGGTTATGGTTATAAAAATGATAATAGAATGATCAATTATATGATTGCCATTAAATGTGCGTTAAAGGATGTTTAAAATAAGAAACATTACATTTGTAAAATACACCGTATCATATTTTGTGAATCCAACAACAACTTAGAAGATGAGACCGTTTGAAAATAGCGCGAGTGCGCATCACACAATTTTAACGTTATGAAAGCAACTTTTTATCTAATAAAAAGCTCTGTCTGCGAAAGCATCGAGCAGGGTATACAAGTGGAAGACAGCACTCTTAATCAGTTAAGCTAACATACTCTTTTAGCCATAACTATATATACATATTTATATATATATATATATATATATACACACACACACACATATATATATATATATGTATATATTTATATATATTGTAGATGTATTATACGTGTTTCTCAATAACATATAGAGCTACTTTAGTATAACATTTTATTAGTACAAATGTTTTTGGTTACATATGTGAATACATGTTCCAGCTGCACCCTCTTTCGAGAGCCAACTTGCTCAGACCCTGTGAAAATATGTAACAAGACATGTTGGTATAAATAAAAATGTATACTATATATATATATATACGATCTCTGTAAGTATGTATTTTTGTATGTTTGTCGGCACACCCATACTTTTATTAGTTACATAGCAACATATTTTAAATTCGTTATGCATATATCCCAATAAGGCTAGTTAAAGGTGTATGGTTCGAAACGTCGGTAGTGATCAAAGTGCCGTCCAAAGAAAAGCATACAGTGTAGTCTGACCACTTTTAATACAAGTCACAAGGGCCAATGTTATGTCAAACTCGGAAACCTTTATGGTTCGGCATTCCGTACAGATTCTTGAGTTCGACATAAAAATTCAAACTCCGATCAGGTGAACCTACAAAATCAAGGATGTTTCTATCGGCAGAAAGGTTTCGAAAAAAACAAGCCAGTTGAGATTAGTAGACCGAATAATCTAAACAATCTAAGTTATTTATTGATTATAGTTAGATATATATCAGACAATGTACAAGACAAATATTACATATGTTATTGTTTGAAAAACACGTTAAAATAAAAATCAACATAAAAGATTGTAACGGCTGTATATTGGATCTAATTATATAAAAGTTTAATATAAATTGAGTTTAAATTGGAAATTGGTTTTAGTGTTATCTTTAAATCTATGAATAATATTTTATCTATTGCATCGATTGTAAAAATAATTACTGGTTAGTTCGTTATACATATTATTTCAAGAGTACTCTATGAGGATTTACATGTAGAATAGTGTACACAAGCTTAGTTTTGTGTGTCTAGACAGCGAAATTGGAATGCAATATTGAAATTAGATGAGTTACAAAACTAACAAGAAGCGAACATTTTGAGTAACTATTTTAGTCGAGAGTAAAATAAGAAATGTGATAATGTTAAAATATAATTAATATCACTTCTAACTATTGTCCAAGTTTCATAAATATTACCCTCTGGTTTGGTAGATAATTGTCAGAGTCAATTTAAAAAATACATCCATTAACCAATTGCAATTTTTTGGGAGAAATACCTTTGATAAAATTAAGGACAGTAATGGCGTAGAAGATGTTTAGATGTAATTCAAAATTCATGGTTAGCCAATAATTAAGAGGGCATTTTGTGTAATTGTTAAATGAATTATTTAACAGTATGTTATCAATATATAGATATTGTGCTTAAAGAGTATATCTTCTATAAACCTCTTTTTGAGGGATTAATTAAATACATTTAAAAAGGTGATGTTAAAAGAGTAAAACCACACAAAAAAATAATAATCAAAAAAAGAATGAGAATAAAAATAACGTTAACCTACCACAGGTCAGTCGAAAATGAAATTTCAAAAAATAAATAGAAAACAACATCATACGAATCCAAGGAAACTTCAACTACCAAATATCCCATAATCTGAAATTAAAACCTCCCGCTTCCAAAAGCACACACACGCAAACACACACATGTGGTTGCCGTAGCCTCGGTTAGTTCCGCACAAATTCTTTGCGAATGGGCCAAACAAGATGGAAAGACTGAGGAGAAATATCACCATCTAGTTCTCCACTGGAAGGATTGCGAATACGACTGAAACCATAGGAATGCGTATTGAAGAATAACATTCCAGAGAGGAAAAGTGATTGCCAGCGATAAAACAACAGTAAACGGCAGTTGCGATAACGCAAAATGATGTGTAACTATTATCGCAAGAGGTGGTTAAAGTTAAGCTCTCCGTTCAGTATAGAGAGACTATGGACACCCCTATAAGGGGCTGGCTGCGCGTGTAATTATGAAGCAAGGGTTGCGCAATCTATAACAACACCTCTCCTGAGTCGGCACTGCTTGATTCCAATGGCAAGCAGTTCAAGACGACTGGAAACAATGCCGAGATAAACAGAGAGCACATACAGCACCTGGTAGTCCCAAATGGTCACCCATTTAATACTGTCCAAGCTCGACGTCGCTTAACTTCGGTGATCTAACGGGAACCGGTGTGTCAACGTGAGTGTACCGCAAGAGGTGGAGAGTGCTAAAAAACTAGTAACCATGTTGTCACACAGATTTCATGGAACATCGAAGAGGAATCACTGAAAATGACACGTGTGTAAACAAATAATGACTAAATAGTTATGATCATTTATTTAGGTTTTCGTTACATATCGATATGAATATTTCTCGCATATCTAAATGAATTTAATGAGAAAGTTTGGTCTATTTCTTAGAAGGATTGGTGAAGTCAAAATCCCATAGTTCAAGTTAATTAAACTTATTTTATAAACACACCATCTTTCTTATATACCGTTTTTGTAGTCGCAAGATTAACATATTTGCATAATGGTTTTTAAGAAGTTATTTATTAAGTTGCTATTATTTGTTATTGCTTTTTAGTCGAATGATTTTATTTATTTAATATAACTAATAGTTCAGTTTCGCAAAATTGTTTTAATTACTGAACGAATATTTAGTTTTTGGGTTCCAATGTGTCTTCCTTTAGACGGACTGACTTGATTTTTTAAATTGCAAGTGAAATATCAACTTACTTTATTTCTTTACGCAACATTTAACAATAACTAAAATTGTTTCTATTTTCCGTTTAAAACAAAATTATAAAGTAAATGTTTATAATTTACAACTAGCGGGGCGACCCGGTGCTGCCCAGGGAAAAAGGTGAATAGTTTTTAATCAAACACTATCTTTTTAACTTAGTTAACCACAAACAAGGTAAGTTGCCAATGTAGACATAAGGGTTATTAAGAATTAGGGGGTAGTGTATGGGGTAATCCAAAATTGGGACTTGTTCAGCGAATGCTTGTTCATATTAGTTGTACATTTCTGAATTTCGAGACGGTCAGTGAAACAAGGAGCAAGAAAAAGAGTTTCAAAGGCCGGAAGCTCGGGAAAATAAACTATTGGGGTAGAAGGCTCTCTGACATCTAGGGACCTCGACAGTAAATGAATGGAATTTAGCTGATTGTCGAGTTGGTCGAGTGCAGTTATCTCTAAAGGCACCAGAGCAGCAAGTTCATTAAAGTACATTCAATTGAAGTTCTTGTAAAACAAGGACAAAGGTTGAAACATTGCGGTGATGGGGCAGGGGCTAGAGTTTGGTCGATAGTGAGGGACCTATTAGATTAGGTACTTTTTTGACCTTGTCTAAGAGAGATGAACTAGTTGATGGGGCACTGCACCAGATGTTACAACAATACTCCATTCATGGGCGGATAGTAGATATATAGGATTATGTCAGGTGTGAGCAGTTTTCTAGCACGGTTAGGAGATTCCACTTTCTTTGCAGCAGCATTTGCAATTTGATCCAATTCATGTTACCTCTGAATGTTAGGCCGATGTGTTTGGACGTTTAACTGTCGGGTAGTGTGTTATTTGCCATGACAATCGGTGGTTCAAAGGGTTGCCTGTAGTTGTTGAAGGAAAGGTGCTTGTCCTAGCAGCATTAAATGTTACCATCCATTTATGAACCCACGCCAGTACATACTGGAGGTCACTTTCTAAATATTCAGCAATTGCCTCGGATGTGTGCGTGTCTGTTTTACCCATATGACGAGAGTAGAGCGTGGTGTCCTCAGCAAATATACCCATCTAATTCACAATGCAATCAGGGAACAATAAAGGTTCAAAGATCGACCCATGGGATACACCTGTATTTATGTCATGTTCTTTGGTTTAAAGGCCATCGGGAACAGACTTGATCTTTCTTTTGGATAGGAAGTATCTTATTTTTTCTAATATTCGCTCAGTAATGCAATATGAATTACTTTTTATGAGAGCAACTTTAACCGAGACTATATCAAAGGCTTTGGATATATCAAGCGCTACCGCTCTAGCTCCAAGCGTCTTATCCAGTGTATGATATATGCGTTCAGAGGTGCTCGTTAATATATCCACATCGTCAGAAAGAAGTTTAGCATTGACGAGGTTACATACTATCGCTAGATTGATTAAATATGTAAAGAGATCAATGAAGAGCAGGAATAAACTTATCTCGACGATAATTTTAAGGATCAGTTATTTCTCCAGAATTCCATGAGAACGGTAACACAAATACATTTTCCATCTATCAGGGTAGCCGTATTCGACAAGGGATTTTTTGTATAGTTTGGAAAGGACAGGGGCCAATCCAGTAGAGCATTACCTTATTAGTATTACTAGTATAAGATCAGGCTCATATGGTTTTGATGTTTCAAGTTGTGTTTATAATGTCCCAGACATAAGATGGGGTGATGGGCAGGTCATCATGTGTGGCTTTTGTTTGCTATGGAACATTTTGGAGGAATTTATTTGCTTCGTACAAAGTGGAGTTTTAGGCGAAATGCTGAACAAGTATTTCAGCCTTATCAGTTGCCATGCCTGCGACATCATTGTAGTTTGATAGCGGGGAATTGTTAATCGCCAATTATTTGCAACAGTATTGAAGATTTTCCAGAAATTTCGAATACCCAGCTTCTTTGACTCAATACGTGTTCTGGTCATCGCGGTAGGCCTTCACTTTGCTTAATCTATTACAGTCTTACAATGATTTTGTAACGCTACAAGTGTATGTCGATTCGTTGTTGAGTTGTGGCGGTTCAATTGTCAGAATGCTGGCTGCCTTTGTGCAATAACAGCTGCACATTTCGAGGTGAACGATTCTTGGAGATTTGGGTTTGTTCTAGAATTTCAGCATGAGGGCATGGACTTCAATGCCTACTTTGACCCATTCGGTTACCTCATTTGCGCACTGATCAGCAGGGAGAGGAAAAGTGTCACTACATCGGACGCCTCTGGCGTTCTCTCTGATCGCTTACTAATCATCCCGCTTGTAGTATCTCACCGTTTTGAGCAACGGCTCATCGGCTTTCGGACGAGATTTTAAAGTGATATCAATCGTTACCACAAGGTGACCAGCGTTCTCGAGCGTACTATAGACAGTTGACTCACAAGTATAGGGCAGTTAGGTCAAGAACACTTTGGGAAGTGAGGATTGCTGGCCCACAGGATTATGGACACGATGCATGAAAGTGACAGTCTGTGAGAGGATGTGCGCTATAGAAAAACTATATATGGAATTACTAGCTGCATCTGAGAATCCAAGCCAGTCATGGTGATGTACATTAATATCCGATATAACACGTATTTCGGCACTATAGTCAAGTTAGAGTGATGTAGCTATTCTTTCAGAGACAAAGTTAAGCAGGGAACATTCGTGTGTTGAACGAGAACGGTATCAGAAATATAAGTAACTAACGCTATGCTATAATGTTAATCTAGAGTACATGTAGGCTTCATCCTCTGATTCTAGCCTATGCTCTCTAGCAAAGGGAGGGTAGACCGAACATAAACTCCTAGCCCGTGCATATGATTGTCAGTCGTTACGGTAGAGTAGGATGTATTCGGTCATGTCAAAATGGTGTTAAGTGATTGAGGAGTGTAGGTTTGTTTCATGTAGTGCCAGGATATTCGGGGGTTTAACCAGGAGAAAGGTGTCTACGCCATTGATGTCGGTACTAATCCCCCAAATATTAGTGAATGCTAGGGTAAATTGCAGAGTGGAAGGTATTTTTGGTTGGTGTCTTTTTTAGTTTTGTTTCTTTCTGTTTGTACTGTCATTTTGGTTTTAGATAGTTGGAGGAATAGTGGGTTCTTGTGTGGTGTCAATAAGCTAACACAACCAAACCATTAGTCGATATGTAATCTATAGGGGTTGTGGCCTCGGGAAAGCCCATCGATGATAACTCTAAGGATGTTTTTCACGCGAGACATGGCACCCACGATAGTATACAACTGTTGATGGAGCAGCATCTTAGCGCTACCTAAGAGTTATGGCTCCTGAACTACCCGTCGGAAACAGCAGCAAGACAAGCTGTTGACCGTGTTCCCTGGACCTGTTGGAACAAGAACGGATCAGACTAAGTGATAAATGATTTCCTTCAAATGTTCTCATTGTAGTCGTCAGTAAACAAGGCCAAGCACTGGGTGTCTTTGAGGTGGCCCTGCCCCAGTACCTCTGCGCCTGACCAGTAGGTAAATATATAGTTCAAAGTGCTTTCTGACATTCATCTTACTGACTTCCACTGGCGGACCTTTCTTTTGTTTCAATTTTTGACAAAGGGCAGATTTTCTCGAAATATCAAATAATTTCTAATCATCCAGATATAACACACAGCTAACACCCTACTTTCTGTTTATGTAAAATTGAAAAGAAAAATAAATAGATAGTTGTAAGTCTTCTCCTTCCATTGTTTATTTTTGTTCTTTCCAACTCATCATCAATCTGACTGTCTGGATAGCCTTTAGCCTTCTTGATGCATTTATTACAATTAACAGCAATGCTTCTAAGCAAACTACTATTCACTCTTAATCAGTGTGTTTATAGT
This sequence comes from Sepiola atlantica, assembly GCA_963556195.1. Lineage (NCBI taxonomy): Eukaryota > Metazoa > Mollusca > Cephalopoda > Sepiida > Sepiolidae > Sepiola > Sepiola atlantica. The sequence continues at coordinate 37,899,807 of OY744521.1, read as the reverse complement.
TTGGATTTTAAACCAATGTAATTAAAAAAAAAAAAAACATCACATAATTATTTGTCAGGAGGTTCACACGTAATCGCTTAAAAATAGTATAATTATTTTGATTTCTACTGTTGTTACACGCGAAGTAAATCTTACTGTACACACTGAAATAACTAATTAAGGAAAACTTACAAAATACAAAACAAATACGCGAGTTAAATATTACTCAAATAACAAATCCCCGAGTAAAATCTTACAAGAAAAATTCACTAATCCGTTATCTCACGATCTCTCTCCTGCTCTCTCTCTCTCTCTTGCCCCCTCTATATTTCTCTCTTTCTCTCTCTCTGTCTCTCCCCCCTCTCTGTCTCTCTCTCTCTCTATCTATCTCTCTTGAATCTGTTAATAAAACATCTGATTAATAATGGAATACTTTTTGGTGTCTATTAAAAGTTAAAGAATATATGTGTTTTATTTTATATCATCATTTTGCTCATTTTACGTTAAACCTACATATGAAACTGATTTCACACTCTAAATTATTAAATAATTTCTTGTGTTTTCCTTCTTTCCGAGAAATTAAATAGATAACTTCTTATCAAATAGCTTATTTAATACCTTATATCAAAGGTGTAAATAAAGACTAAAACCGTTTGGTTATTATTGTAAAATGGCACTCTTTTCTACCCCCAAATAAGATTCTAATTTGCTTAGCTGATCACGTGTTAAGACCTAGACAAACCTGCCAGAAAAGAAAAAAACAAGGAACGAAAATATGTGAACAGTTTCGCATATGAATCTAACATACAATGATAATCCATTTCCGTATCGGCATTGTAGCTTTATGAGCCAGTTACCCATTTTTCAAACGTGTTTCTATGGTAGATAATTGTGTGCATTATATTCTTTAGAGAGAGTTCTACTTTATTTCACGTACAGTGTTTTGACCTTGGCAGTAGGTCTTAGGGTTAGAGGGTAAAAGTAAAATATTACTTTACTGCTATGATAAGTTAAACTGGAGAATTGTTTCACATGAAATTTATATAAGAGACTGATCGCCCTTTCTAAATTTGAAATTGTTTGTTTTTTATTTGTTTTTTTTTCTTACCACCAAGTTTTTCAGGGTGTTGACATGTAATAATCTAGAAATAGTGTACACGAATAAGGGGAGGGTACTAATATACGAATTTACCAAAAGATTTTGTTTAAATTATAGAATTTTCTGAGTAATAACATATTTTTCTAACAATACACTCTCACCTAAATAATTGCTCTTCAGACCGTGGTTTGCTCTTGCTAGTATATATATATATATATATATATATATATATATATATATATATATATATATATATATATATATATGTGTGTGTGTATGTGTATATATATATATATATATATATATATATGTATATATACAAGTGAGTGAATATATATTCTATTTAGGCGGGAAAATAAAGGACAGTGTTTTATGTAAATTTATATTTATAGGCATTTGAGTATATTAGTACTAATAGTATAGTATAGAATATATATTCACTCCTAGGTCTATGCTTGGTTAACATTGCTCCACTGACGATGGACCTGGAAGCTATGGCAATTTTATCAGCAAGTTTCCGTCTGAAACTAAGAACCTAATCAGAAAAACGGAAAGGATCTTAGAAAAAATAACCAGACACAAGATGTCCGTTATTTTTAATTATACTTGTATAAAAGAAAAGATGCTGCCAAGATATATATATATATATATATATATATATATATATATATATATATATATATATATAAGGTGAGTCAATACAAAATAATTAGACCTGCAGATGGAAACAGATCAATATCTTCAGTTGTTCAGAACAAGAAGCATTTAGTAAATAAAAATATCTATTCTTCTTCTCTTTTGAAATTGAAAGAGAAGAAGTAATATTTGTATTTACTAAATGCTCCTTGTTCTGAACAACTGAAGATATTGATCTGTTTCCATCTGCAGGTCTAATTATTATTCATTGACTCACCTTATTTTTGCTCTATCCAGTATATTGAGCTTTCCTCACCTCACAATAGGTCTAATTCTCTAAAAGTTACATTTTAGTTATAAATCCTCATATATATATATATATATAAGGAGAGAGAAGAGTGAGAGAAGAGAGACAAAGCTAGAGTATGCTGTAAATACTTGTTACATCTAATTGTACATCTAAGAGTTCATTAGTGTCCATGCGTGTGTATTTTGAAACACTGAACGCAATTTCTCTGTACATTCCAATTGCAATAGATATTATTAGACCATTCGTCCGTTGGTTCACCGAAATGTTTTATGTCCGTTCAAAAATCAAAGCGAAGATCACGTCCGCTTTTTATGAGGCGAGAAACGGCCGTTTCAGTTAATAGATCGTGAAGATCTGTTTCGAAAAAGCAGAGAGAATTCCTCGTTTCCTAAACGGAAACGGGTGTGGGGTGGGTGATAACTTATCGACAAGAGTTGGAGGGTCAGCTTATATAGGGATGTTTGTTATTTATCTGTATTGGCTGGAATATATCCATTTGCACACATTGTCTACTCTCAGTTAATTACTACGTGGAAATAAAAAATAGTCTAAACATATTGATCTAAGTATGTTTTTTTCAATTTTTGTTCTTGTTTATTATTATTATTATTATTATTATTATTATTATTATTATTATTATTATTATTATTATTATTATTATTATTTTGCTGGTTCTATTGCTTGCATGTTAAAAGTGCAATTATGTGCACAGTTCTTAGTGGACTGCCCTTCCAACCCTACCATGTCTATTTCTATAGTTCGTTTCTGGATTATTTGCTATATTTATTTGTACTGTTCTTTACTGTTTTAAATCTTGTCAATATATGTTAAGGTTTCATGTTTATATTGTCTTCTATATCGGTAGACTAGCCAAAATATTTTCCCTACGGTCGTATATTTTAGTTAGGCTGCCACGTCCCTTCTTCCTGTGACTGAAGAGTTCCACAGTCCACCCAGCGGGTTAAGTAAATTGTTTAACTGAGTGAATTCGAAAGACTTTTATAAGTTCAGTCAGTAACGACTACAACTGCAGGCTTCAGGTTGGCAGTTTTTTACAAATTGTGTAACATTGATCCATTGGCCCTTTTATACACCCTGATATCTTAGCTAAGACCAGAGTGCAGTATATGTTCTGACAGTCTAGTAGAGCATAATATTTTCCTACGATTGTTGGTATTTTTTGGATTTTTTTCTACCAGTATTTTGTTTACTTTTCGATTTTTAAGCGATTATCAATGCTCACCGGGCAGGGATGATGGCGAGTCATTTGGTGTTTCGTTCTAACTAAACAGAATTGACACCAGGTTAGTTTTGAAAATAAAAACAGTTTTAAAATAAGTTAAAACACAAAACAAAACTTATTCATGTAGGTAGAAGAGTTACTTATGCCTTTTGTAACATTTGTTGCATATTTGTTTTTGTTTGTTCACCCTTTTTTTGGTCAACTCTTGTTAAAACTGCCCAATTTTCTTACGTTTGGTAAAAGTTATTTCTTATTTGTCTTTAGTTTTTAGCACTTTTTTTACTGTTAAATATACTGCACAAGGTACTGTCTACTATTCTATTCATAGAATTATAAGTTTGAATTTGACCTCAGATTCGTGCATTATGCTATCTGACAATCGTAAAAGTGCGTGAAACCGTGGTTATGTAATTTCGCAACCAAAATAGCGAGCAATGAACCGTCTGCTATTTTACGAATTCACAAATGAGTAAGTTAACCAAAATACATTGTTTTGAACATATTTACAGTTGGAAAACTAGTCCAAAACAATTTGTTTGCATTTACTTAACTATTTGTAACGTCGGAAACATCATTAATTAGCAGACGGTTCCATTTTAACCAAATTCAGTTAAAATATGGATTTAGGAGATAGTTTAGAAGTCACTAGTTTTCAAATTTCAAATTATATGCAAAACTGATCCCTCAATTGGCATTCTAAAATAATTGTATTTGTTTTTCTTTCCTCGAAAGATGAGTAATACAAAACATACTTTTATAAAAATATTTATTTCGTGTTATCACCAATACTTAGGTTTAGTAGTAAAAAGGGTGCGTGTTTTTTATGATGTAATCTTCAAAATAATGCAGTATTTACAAAGAAAAATGTTTAAAAATGAAATTAAAAATTTTTTCTCAAGAAAAAAATTACAGACAAACAGTTATTGATATTTGTAAAATACATTAAATACACAAATATTGTTTTTAATTTTTCTAAATTAATTTATTTTTTACGTTGGTGTGCTTTTGTCCGTGTGTGAATTATATTAATGGGCTTTTGTACGGTGGGTTTTTTTTCAGTACATTTATTTTACCGTCTCCTCCAACCTGTTTAGTAACATATATATGAACATTTTAAATAATAAAAAAAAACAATAGAATACTTATTAAAAATAAGTGGGCTTATTAAGCGTACGTCTAGGTTATACTTTTAAAAGAAAAAATTAAGAAACGAACATTTTAAATCGTAGTAAATATTCAGAACGAAGAAGGTTCATACTACGATTCGACCTCCTTTTTAATTCAATGGTCATTCTTTTCTAAGCTTTTGTTAGATTCCCCTCTGTAATGCATTGGGTATTACATTAAAAAGAGAAAACAACTCAAACAACTCGTTACTTACAAATAAAGAAACAAAGAATGAAACTGTATATGTTGTACATCTCGTCACGGATAAACAATATCTCACAATAACAACATTTGGAAAAAAGTATAATTTATTTTTTAAAAAGTATTTTTTCTTTGTTAAAATAATGAAGGTACTTTTTACAATAAGACCCGCGCTAAAAGTTCATCGGTGTCGGTGCTTTCCGGCTCTTTACATTAAACGCCGGAAAGTCCCGAAGCGAGACGAATGAGCAGACGAGAGCTAAACATTTAAACTGAATGGAACGATTTTCCTTCTTCTTTGACGTATGCAGACGATCTTGCCATAACCCGAATTCATAACCCTAATTCTTAATCCTGCTTCTCAAACATGCCCTAAGCCTAATTCCTAACACTGCCTTAAACCTAAACCTTAACGAAATCAACAAAAATAATCAGTAAAAACAAGTAAAAAAAGAAATTTCATAAAAAAATGTAAAACAACACTTACTTCATTAACTTTTTCCTGTAATTATCACTGTTATTTATTTGTTATGTTATCTTTAATCAGAAGAAAAAACGTAAAAAGACACTTTCTAATTTAAATACTTATTTGAATCTTTATTAAAAAACAAATATTTATTTCATACAAAATATTTTGCTTGTTTTGTCCAGCCTCGTTTGTGTGTGTTTTTTGTACGCAAGTAAGTCAACGGATTGTTCATTCAGCATCCGGAAAGTACCGATGCCGAAGCACTTTTAGCGCGGGTTCTTCTGTAAAAAGCACCAAAATAAATAATTTGTTCATTCAATTTGATGAAATGTATTTTATTATTGTATTTTGCTTTAAATTACCGACGCCAATTACTTACAGTCGATTTTAGCGTAGTGACTAATCTTCGAAGAAATGTTTACATTTAAAAAATGCCACGTGACCCCGTGAAAGTGGATGAAAGAATTTTTTTTTTTACGAAGATATAAATAAAATGTCATTATTTACACATGCAAATATATTTTAATAACATATTTTTAGCTGCTTACAAAAAAAATACGTTTCCTACAATGACGTAATTTCCGGGAGAATACATAACGTAATTACATTGCTTTATTTCTAAACAGCTAAGTATTTTTTTAAAAAGCGCGCTCTTTCTGAATAAAATGTATTTAATTAAATGTATTACTAAGTTTATTACTATTACAATCGAGAAAAATATCGTAAATACATATAGAAATTTGAATAAGCCAGTTATACTTGTATATTTCAGAATACCAATTTATTAGCACTTTAAAACAAACAAATTAATTATGTAAATTCGCAAAAACGCATAGGCCAATTCTGTCTGTATTTTTCTATATATATATATATATATATATATATATATATATATATATATATAAATACATACAACCGTGCTAGAATATTAAATAATTAATATTACTCTGACGAACACAAGGAAAATATCAAAGTGTGTGTTTGAATCGCAGTCTCAGCTTCTAAATTTGTTTATTGTTTATTTATTTTTATTTAATCTAAAATAAGTAGTGAGAGGTTTTTCCATGTAATTCGTATGCGTACATGAATTCAAATCGATGGACAGACAGACATCCTGACATCGTGACAGAGAACCTCTTCATTATATATTATAGTAGATATGATTTCATTGTTTAGTTCGGCTCTATGTAGCCTTTCTCTGTTCAAGTGTAATTTCTGCAGCTATGTCCATGTGATGTAATGCCCTATTTTTTGGTGTGTCTATTTAAACCGCCAATATAACTGTTTTCTTTCCATTTACCTTTCCCGCTTTTTTATTTACCGTTTCACTACACTCTATCTTCAATCTGACGGTGTGTATTGCGATGTTAATCAACCTGTCTGTATTATTATTACTATTATTACTATTATTATTATTATTATTATTATCATTAGTAGTAGTAGTAGTAGTAGTAGTAGTAGTTGTAGTAGTAGTAATAGTATTTGTGTTTTATTTATCTCACTCAGGAAGGCTGGCAAGTAGGATGTGAAACCAACGCCTTTAAGAAAGAGCACATGCTAAACAAATGGTACTTGGGGAGCCCAGTCGGCACTCCCAGGCAAGGGCGCCTCAGACGACTTACAACTAACCAACATGTTCTCAAAGGGTGGGACAGAAAGGCCTTGGTATGTGATTGTCGTCGTTTTGATTTAATATAATTATTATCAGATATTAGTCTAGTAATAACAAGCAAAATAACATAATAGTTAAGGATGAAAATGTTAAAACTATTTAAAGTTTAATCTTTCTTTTATTCTTTTATTATTGATAAAAACACGTGACAAAAACTAAAACACATATACACCTACACACACACACACACGCATATATATATATATATATATATATATATGTATATATATGTATATATATATATATTCAGAAGCGAAATTAAATTATTACAGTATATTTTGGTCATTAAATTATGCATTAACCTAATGTTCATATGAATCTAAGACATTTTATTAAAGTAATGTTGTTTTACACTATGTATCAAATAATTGAATGTAAATATACTTCAAAACTTTCAATGAATCATGACACGGTTATCTTTACGACACATTAATTGCTTCAATAATTAATGGACCTATTAGATTTTCTAAACTTAAAATTAAAATTCTAACTTGTTAACAAACAAATTAGAATTATTATTTGTTATTTTTTAAATTACTCTTGTAATGAACTAAATTATGTATAGTCTAACTCTAATATATCCCTTTCAGATAAATAAAACCAGTATTAATTGTTATCGAAATTATTTTTTGTTGTTTTAGTATTGTCTTACAAAAGGAAAATAAACTTATATTCTGAAAAAGGCATTGTTTGTTTCTACTTTAATGTGCCAGTATGAACGTCATCCTCATTTGTATGTAACAGAAACGAGGATTGGTCTACGTTATGAAAAATATATCAATTAGTCAATCAAAACAGCTCTCACAGAAAAAAAAACGACGAGAAATGTATTTGTACAGGTCAGTTTTTCCTATGAACAAAATTGTTATGAATAAAATGTAGAAACGATTAATAACGTTTGTTGTGTTCAAAGTCGCACACGCAATAACATTCGTCACGTAATTTAATTAATAGATACAGTTTTACCTACACTTCATATTTCAAGCAGGAATGGCATGTATAAATAAATAACGACAAAATCAACTATAACTGAATATAGTCCGCTTCTTGCTGATCGATGACAGACCTACGATTTACCAGCGCAGAATAGTTACGTAACCCTCCTCCGAATACCACTAAGCAAAAAGGAAATGTCGATCAGGATGAAATAGGTATTTAATAGAATTTATTCGAAATAAAGAGTTCTCAGAACATGGCCGGACATGAACGTATTATGTTGAAACATAATTAAATACTGAGCTGTATGCATACTCATGCATACGATATACAGTTATATATAATATATATATATATATATATATATATATATATATATGTATATATATATATATATATATATATATATATATATGAAGATAGATGGACGAAGAGTGATAAACATGTACGAATGTCCAAATTTATATCAAACTTCGATTGTTCAATGCAAGGTATGTTCTGTAATAAAATGATGTTTATTATTTTTTCCTTAAGCCAAGGCTTTTCAAAGATCGAGATCTTATCATCAGAGGAATTATACAGATATATAAGTTGACAATAGAAAAGCCAAAATTCAACATTTGAAATTTTTTTTAAAAAAATGATGAGTGAAAAAAGTTCGTGTAAAAAGGTATTGGGTTTGTCCAGGTGGTAATTGTCCGCCGATAAGGTGTGCAATGGAAGAAAGTTTCGATGGAGAAGAAAAAGTTTCGTGGAGGTATTACAGAAAGGCGTTCAAAATGAAGTAAATCCAATGGTGAAAATTGAGTTCAAGTCGTAGATGGAGCGCACTTAAACGGAATTAAAATGAAGAAATCTGGCCATTTAAAAACAATGCATATACATACACATACACATATTACAAATATACATAAACAAAAAAGCAGTTATATATTATATACATACACAGATACATATATGTTCATGCTTTTATAATTTTTATGTAGCTATGAAAATACATACTATCTTTTTTTCTTAAGTTGACCCTAAACATAGCACGGTACCACTGAGATGTAGGGGACTACTTTTAATTAGGGAGTTGTACAGCGTGATGCGTGTTCACATTACATTTAAATGTGTGTATGTAACTACGGTTAGGGTAAAAGGAAGTATGGATTGAATTTCAAAGTCTAGCAGTACGAGGAAAGAAGCTATTAGAGTAGAGATATCATATGGGGATCGAAACAGTAAATGGTTGGGATCTTGCTGACTGACGGGTCCATGCGGGATATTTACTTAGAAAGGGCACCAGTGCAATTCCATTAAAGTGCTTGTTAAACAAGCCCAGGGATGCAATATTGCGACCATGAAGCAAAGGCTCGATCATGAGAGGTCTAGTAAAGACATTGTTGGACTCTGATCGTTTCAATACTTTTTAAGAGGTGCATACTAAAACTTTTACGTTTGTGTTCGGGTGTTTATTCAATTCTTTAGTCTGCCTTCTCTTTTTCTCAAGCGACAAATTTCCGTTTCAATATCAAAGCATTTACTTTAGATTCTCCTTGTTGTTTTTCTTCTCTTTCTTTTATCGCTAATTTCTTGTGCTGATTCGCTTCTACCTTATAGTCTCGTAATTTTGTCGTTGGTTGTGACCGCTGCATGAGTTTCTTTTTTCTGCATGGAATTCATTATGAATCGCGTGTGGCTTATTCAGTTTACCTAGCAGAAATGAACCTTTACTCCCGACAGAAAGGAGACTTAACACTTCGATTTAAGGAGATTAATTTTTCTGGAGAGTGAGAAGAGTTATTTTAACTAACTGGCTTATCTCATTAGAAGATAGTGTGACTCGACGAACAGACATCATGCTGGAAACATTTCGCTATGCGACTATTTTCACTGTTTTAATGTTTACAACATAATTATTTCTACGTATGTCTTGCTTAAACACCGATACAGAACTCTCGCGGACATTCCTTTCATTGGCAACGAAAAAAAGTGAGGTAACTCGTCATCTCGACTATTCCGTTTGTTTCTTTCATCTTGCTTTGTTATCTGACACCCAGTTCATCGTGTCTGATTATTCACCATTAGAACATATCACTTATCTTAAGAGTGTGCCATTCTAACCTGCACTAAATGCAACCCTTGTCAAAATCTACACTAGTTAGTCTACTCATATCCGGCTAAGATCAAAGTGTAGTATCGTTTCTGATGGATACTGCACCCCATAGACTGGTATTGTCTTGGCCTTCGGGGCTTGATTTACGCCGGTCTATGGGTCTGTCCTGTGCAGTTCTAGGAGGTCCACCCTCCCAGGCTTTGCCTCCCCTCTTTGGGGAGGAGTAAGTTTATTGCTTACTGCCTGAGGCGCCCTACCGGGGAATGCCGACGGAGATGCCCAGGCAATTTTTAAACCCCACTTTCCCGACCCGACCTAGGGTCACATCTTACTTGTGGGAATAAGATAAAAACTGGCCTTGTGCCTAACTCCTGGAGAGGAGTAAATCAATACTCTTATCCGGCACAGGACCCAATATACATGATTCTATAATCCGAGAAATCTTAGTTTGTAACAACTCTTGCCACGTTTAGCAACAGAGAAAACCGTGGTATGACGAAACAGGTATCAGTTGATTAATCTTAATGAGGAAACATATGTGTAAAAAATTGTTCTTTTTGAGACTATATAAATTATACGTAGAAAAATACCATAATAATTGGTTTTGTGAAAAAATGTTTAAGGGACAAAATATATGGAAAATGCTTTTTCAAGAATTAAAAAATAAACAAATACATATTAAGAGAATAGAGAATTATATTAATTGCTCCCAAACAATGAATGTGCATTGAATTTTTCATCTAAACCAATTAGAGAAAATGATAAAAAAACGAAAAAGAAACAACGAAGCTTCGATTTAATTAACAACATCTATTCATTTCATGTTATTGTAGCAGTTTCATTGAATCAAGCATTTAAGTTATTTAAGTTATTGCATTTAATAATTTCAATCAATATCAATTTGAGAAAATTACAATAATTAAATAAGAAATGTAAATTAGAAAAAATGTGTTCGATTATAATACCTCCCCTTTCTATTTGTTCAGCTACTCTATCAACCTGTGAAGACATCGCATGCGACCGCACTTGCGTTTACACAAATGTTATGTACATTGTCAAACACACATACCTACACACGCACAGGAACAATTACGAAAACACACAGAAGACGCTGAGAGTTACAGAAAAAAGTGGGCAAAGAAGACAAAAGAAATGACTTTTTCGATAACCGTCAGTCTATTCATCTGCATTTGTAATAAATAAAATATCGCCTCCGATCTAATAACAGTTTTTCTGGGTGTTTACATATCTGAAGAAAGTTGCAATTATATGAAATAATACAGTCTATTTCATATAAGATTTTCCTTCATCTTTCATTTTTATAAGATCAGATAGGTCTGCATACTTGTCGCTATATCTTGCTATTGATTACAAGAATATAGCTGTCTACAAATTGCCAATGCTAATGCTAATATAAACACATACGAACATTATAAGGTCGATTACTTTAATCGGGAGTGTAATTGCGTGAAAATAATAGGTCTACTTTGCTACTGAAACGCTTGTGTTTCGTAGCTCAGTTTGAAAGGCTCGCCGCGTTTAGCCAAACTGAAGAGCGTGATACAATGAAACATCGGCTCAATATTATTTCCGAATGTCCTTTATAATATTTATAGGTAATAGTAGATGCGTTTAACAATTAAGTGAAGTTTCACGTCAAACCTTAACGGAATCACTCTTAAACCGATAGCTCAATGTCTTACAAATTATGCTTCAACCAGTGCATCGCTAAAACTACACATATACATGAATTAAATCAAAAGGCTCAAATAATAAACGAGAAGAGATGTCGAATCCTGCAATGTCCACGGTACGCGTTATATCGGGTACACATTATGTCAAACAAGAACATAATGGCTTGCGAGGAACAAACAAATTGTGTGCAGCTTTACTTTAGACAAGACCTAAAATTTATTTATTTAAATATTTTCTTCTTTTTTGTTTGCATTCGAAGAAATATGTACATAATGATGTTATCTCCGATCGTCTTCGGGTGTCAGATTCGCCAATTTCCGGGGATTCACTCGCTGTTCGATTCAGCTGACGGACTTTGATTCAACAACGATATTGAAACGTCGACCTCGAAGGCAGACAATGGACGACGCTGATTCAAAACGGAGTTTTCCTCTTGGGTGTTTTCTTTAACAAAATATGAAAAAAAAAATGTATTGAAAATCCGAACTTCCATCTTGCATTATTGAAGCAAAATTCTGGTCGGAAATCAACGAGTCTGTCCAGTTTTTGTTATTTTGTAGCTCTATATTTGTGTTTTATCAAATTCAGGCTGAATCGACAAACATTGATCAACCTGTTAGAAGAAAACGTCATTATGAAGTAAATATAAATACGTCTTATTCTTTGGTTGTGTGTTTTACGGCATATCAACCTCCTTTGAAGTATTTAGTGCCGATACACAACAATGATTGCTACACCAGTTTCTATTTTGCTCATGCATGGCGGGAAATTGTGGATGCATGCCTTTCCTAACGGTATTCGTGCGAAATCGAATCGACTAGATATATCGATTAGATGGGAAATCGGCATCCCATATTCTATAATTGGTGACGTTGCCCAATGAGACAATAACGCACCCGCCAAACTTTTAATTCGTCGAATATATTTATTCATATATTAATACAGGCTAAACACTAGAACGAGATAAATATTGACAATGTACAGAGTACTGCACAGCAAACAGTGTCTCCCAAGGCTGTATTTGATAAGAGTAGACAGGGATATGCGTCACTCAGAGATCGATCATCACGAAATAGCTATTACGTGATCACTGGCTAATATTTGATGAGCTCCCTAAACATTATTATTACAATAATAATAATAATAATAATAATAATAATAATGATGATGATGATGATGATAATGATAATGATGATGATGATGATGATGATGATACTACTACTACTACTATTACTACTACTACTACTACTACTACTAATAATAATAATAATAATAATAATAATAATAAAAAATACATTGACATCATAAAAAAGGCAAAACATTTTTTATGAGACTGTCTTACAATGGGAGAGAAAGATAAACCAAGCATGCCATGGAAGAAGCCAAAAAGAGCTGCCAAAAATATAACAAGCCCTTGCATTGAGGAAAACTAAAAGAATGGTCTATGCAACTACGTGTCAAATATTTTCCGGATGAACTATCCCAGGAATATATAGATAAGGAAGACTATGTAGACTAGCTGAAAAAAGGTCGCTCTACCATGATCAGGAGAGGGTGATAATGGCTTGATGACATGAAAAATGTTAGATATCCAGTTCAGCAGCGATTCCTGGGAACATATACCAGAAAGAACAGTTGTAAATAAGTCATACACCAGCCACTCAGACGATGCAATGTCTACAGCTACATATATAGAAAACCGAGCTGTTAAACCTGACATAATGGTATGGGAGAAGAGGGAGACGTAGCAACCCTAGTTTTAGTAAGTGCCCCTAATGATATCGGCTTAAACAGAGCTGAGATGAAGAAGAAATACCAACATATACGGCATGAAAAAATCTCACTCATTCAAGTAATTATAGAAGAAACCCGGGATCATGTAAAATAATTTTAAAAGCTCCCTGGCAGATACACCCGGTAACCCAAGTGTAGGAGCGATAAACACAACTGCGCTTAAATAGAGAGTTAGAATCTTAAAATGATCTCTCGGTTGGAGTCTCCGAAATAGCGAGTGAATGTCTTTCATCCGGTAGGATTCCCCATCCCCAGCAAAATCAATAAGGTAATAACATTTAAAATAAAAATAATAATTTAGTCCATCGAAATTCTATTGTTTATTAAAATAAAACGATATTAATAAAGTATATGACCAGTTTTACGGACATACATATGTGTCTGTGTATTCCGCCTTTATTTGACTATGACGTCATTTTTTAGTTGCTATTGGTCGATCCTTTATTGAAATCAAAAGTGCTGTAAACTAACGCACTAATACAAACTTTTTACAAATCCTATTGTAACATTACAATCACGAAATATTATCCAGCAAAATTCTTTTTTATTTCTTCGACAAAAAATGTTAATATTTCTTCGTCATCTTTCTAAATTTGAGAGGAATATGAACACATTTAAACTGTCATATAGTAGGTAATTACTAGCTGGAAAATCTTGAGAAAATCTTAATGGAATTTACAATTTTAGAAGTTTATTAAGATTGAACGTTTTTGAAGCAATTTATATCCAATAAGTTTAGAAATAGAGATTAAAATAACATTGTCTTGACAAAAGTAGTTAAAGTTTTATTAATGTTTAATTAACACTTTAATGACCAAACGATGCCATGAAATTTAAATTAAACTTCTAAAACACTATTTCAAAATAATTTGTTCGAATTAAAAGTATTAGTTTAAAAAACTGAAAATTGAATGAAAGTACATCATAGCCCATGAGAAGGCTGGGTTGGTACATATATTTTTTATATAAAAATAGTGGGATTAATCAAGATTCCACGGTCGATTAAAGTAAATATGTTTTAAACTCATTATTTCAATGTGCATGTTTCATTATGTTTCTGAATTTTTAGATGAAGTTTGGAAATTAGCATTATTTGAAATTTACGGACTACTGTTCTCATTTTGAGTGTTAATCTCACAACATTTCGGCCGATGTAACCTTCAACATTCTTGTCGAACTCGGAAATCTATCTGATGCACGTAGCTTTTTGTTGTTGCTGATTCATAATTGAGTTCTACAATATACACCTTTAGAAGATCGGAGTTTACATCGGGCAAAACGTTGTAAGATCAATCTTCAAGATGAGAACAGTAGTCCTAATTATATGAATAATACAAAATACAGTTTAAATATTTCATTAATTTGTTTTTCTAAATGTATATTAATCGAACATATTTATTGTTTTAAAATGTAAGAGAATACCCAAGCAATGTTTATTGAAGATTAAACGACGAATTTTAATGTGTTTTACATGAAATAATTGAAACAATATACACTGTATATTATCGGATTGTATTTACATTTAGCTTCTTACATTTAAATAATGATAATGGCGTCTTTAGAAGCCTTGGCATCGTCTTGTTTGTTGTGTTTCTAAAATTTTCGCCGTTGTACTCTCTAGCTTTGTCGGATATATTTTCTCATCGCTTGTAACAAATTATTAACGGGATTTTGAGTGTAACGATAGTTAAGTGGATACCAACCTATACTATCGAGGTGAGCGTGCTAATTTCCAATCCTGTTGGTTTCACAATACCACTGTCATTATGGACGTTAGCAACCTTCACGTCGCCCGTCCGGTAAGTACCCGAGTCTAGAAAAGAACATGGAAAACGAATGCATGCAACACAATCGAGTCGGTTTAAAATCGTGGCATGATGATTCATACGAAAGAAAAAGAACAGTCAGTAATATATAAAGGATCTATTTAATTAAACCACTAGACAAAGACTGTTCTCGTTCCGCGTTTCATGATTTAAAATATATCACGTGTTAGTCAATTACAGTAAATATGTCCTGTTCACTAGGTCTTCAATACATATTAATTGATGAGGGTATCTAGTTGGCTATGTGATGCAATTGTCTAAGTTGAGTATATATGCTGATGACACTACGCTCTATTCCCAACATGAGGGCACAATGAACGCACATATAACAAGAGTTTATGCTGGATTATCAGAAAATGCCGCCCAGTCTGTAGTTTAATAGAGCCATGAATTGGTTGTACCATTTAATGCCCCTAAAACAAAACTCCTTTCCTCTAACAATTATAAGAAACCTTTTCAACAAACGACGGCAATGACTTATAGCACCCAACCTGAAAGTCTAACATTCAAACTCATCGGCTAACATTCAGAGGCAACGTGAATTCGAATTAATACATATAAAATACTGCAAAGGTTGGTGAATGGAAAGCGGGCTGCCTCTATCGTGTAAGGAAAACTCTCACATCTGCCAGTTTTTATATATCTACAAAGTCACCATTTTCCCATGCATGGAGTATTTTTTTCACATCGGAGCTGGTGCATCACCCACTAGACTCTCCCTCTTGTACAGGATAAAAAAAGAGTCTCTAATCGATTAGCCCCTGTCCGTAGCCGCAATGTTGCATACTCTAATGCAATGTGTTCCGGTGAACTATCGACACTTAGCTGTATAAATACCCAGCTACTGAAAAGCTTTCTTCTATAATAGCTTCTATAGTCGAACTGCTCCCCTTTGAGTCTCCTCCCTGCTCGCTGTTTCCCAGGTTGTACGAACATGTAAAAATTTAAATGTAATGTGAACAAACATATTGCTGTAAAACTCCTAACTTATGATGCTCTTATGAATATGACACTTAATGCACAGTAACTCCTTACGTAGCAGTGGCGATGTGCCTTCTTTGGCGTGAATTTAAGTAAAAAGAAATATGAAGTTAGACAAAGTTGTTGAAGTAATATACACCTGACATCTTCGGAGGCCAAGTGTTTGGTGAAATCCTCAAAGACATAGTGACCTAATTTTTTCCAAGGGATGGTTAGGGTTCATTTTACCGAATACACACACACACGATCATTACGCCCGGGCTAGACAGTGTCAGTTGTTCTCAGCAGAACTCAAAACATGACAAACATCCTGGCATCAAATAACTTCTTGAAATCACTCTATATCTATCATGTCAAACGACAGACAGTGCTTCGTTTGGATTTCCAAGCAGTATTTACTCGATTTCTATTAAAGCAATTTAAACATAAAGTTAGGTCAATCGAAGTAAACAAGTTAAAATTGCCAAGCACGTTCCTATTAAGGTCTAACTGGAAAATCCGAAAGACTTAATCTTATATCCATATTCTGCATAAACAAATCTCCAACAATACGAAGATTAATTCATGGAAAGAAATAATGTTTTTTTTTCAATATGATTCACCTTATGTAATGAATATATATCGTATGCATGTATATATAAATTTATTGTCTAAATAACATTGCTTCTCTTCATACCCGAACACGTCATACTCCCTAGAATAAGCGCACCCGAGCAGATGCCCTGAAGCAATGCCATACTAGATCAAATCGAAGTAAGACGTGATGTTATGAGTTTATATTCCAAACTCCAGTTGAATATTCTGTCTGGAAAAAGGACACTTTACATACACGCGAATATCACAGACAACCCTCTCTTCACGACGATTACGTCACTTTTCTTCTCCCTTCTGCCACTGCCTTTCCTTGCACATTCAACATCTCTAATTGTGTCGAACACTCCACGCCAATACCGATATAGGCGTAAACGAACGAAGCATCGCACTGCTCTTGCTGACGTAGTGTTGGATTACACCATTGCTTATATGTGTTTACTTATAGTCACGGACAGGTAGTGGTTGGTTAGTTTAAGAATGTATACGTCGTCTAGAGAATTCAAAATAAAAGTCCCAATCGTTTTCGTCATGTCCTTCTTATTATTTGTTTATTTCTTACTTTGTTCTCGTCTTCTTTCTTCTTTTTCTTGATATATTTGTTGTATTTTTTCTTAATTTTCTTGTTCGTTGCGAATTATTAAAAACACATTTCTTGTTCTTGTACATTTTTTTTCTCGTTATTATTACAAATCTTCTCCTTACTCGGCTTCTTTTCCTTCTCATAATTATGTTTCCTTCTTTGTATCCTTATGATACATTTCCTTCTTCGTTTTTTCTTCTTCATTGTACCTCTGCATCTTTTAATTTTTTGTTTCCATCCTTCTTCTAAGTATTATTATTATTATTATTATTATTATTATTATTATTATTATTATTATTATTATTATTATTATTATTATTATTATTATCATCATTATTTGTCTTCTTCATATACAATGCACAATATATTGATTTTATTGTGTTTTCCTGTACCTTTTCACAACTTAATAATGTTCTGCAAAGCTAAAAGCAAACCCCAAAACAGGTAAACCAAACACCATGAATAAATATGTGAAGATATAACGTATTTGAAGCATCAAAACTTTTACCAACATGACCTGATTTTGCATTAAATAACCACACTAGTGATGATATTCCGTAAAAGAAAACTACACAAGCAAACACTTTGAATAAATATTTGAAGATATAAAGAATTTCAAGCATCAACACTTTTATCAAAATGACCGGATTCAGCATAAGATACCCCGAAAATGTTGATATGCCGCAAAACCAAGCAATCAACAACCAATCATTTCATATAATTCGTCAATTATTCTCTTTCTATTTCACCCCCTCCTTTTTCTTCATATTCTTCATCTTCTTTTATCTTGTTATAACTATTGTCTTTCGTTTTTTTGTAACTATTTCATATTTCATATACTTATATTTATTAACGTTCTCTTTTCTTATATTTTCCTCTTCTTTTTCATCATTCATTCTTTATTTATTATTTCTGTATTTCTTCATATTATTTATTATTTCTGTATTTCTCCATATTATTTATTACTTTCATGTATTTCTTCTTCTAAATATGTCACGTAGTCTTTCATTCTTCTTATTTTTTTAGTCTTCACAATGTTTTCCTTGTCCTCCGATTTCACATTATTTTGCCCAACATAACTTTGAATACTTTTTACTGTTTGTCAGTTTCCTTTTGCACACTGATTTTCATTTTCCTACTTTACTTTTTTTCCTTATTCCTTTTACTTTTGACAGTGTTGTTTGTTTTTGAGTTGGTATTGTCTATTGTTACTTTTGCCGCAGTGCCCGACGGCAGCGGTCATACCAAAATATTCAGTCAGGCCTCGCATAGATTGACGTGCTATGGTTGGCTATTCATTCACTGGCCATTAATACTGAGCGGAGTGAGACGAAATGTCCCGGAGAAATGATGGGCATGGTATCAGTGGCCAGCGGAAAGCTCCATTGTCTACTCGCATGTCTACTATCACAACAAAATGCTCCGAAGACAATAACGCCGCGAGAGATGACGGCAGCGGTGTGTTGAGTGATGGACGTAACGGAACACATGCACACATAACTGGACATCGCTCGCTATTCTAAATTTCAACATATTCTGTCTTTGTATATCTATCTCCTTTCTCTGTGTGTTCATTATATAAAATCTACCTGCGCTCGATCGGTACATGTTTTGATATCTATCTATATAGATAGATAAATTAACCTACATATATTGTTCTCACTCAATATCAATACATTGCAATGTATTCATAATCAACCACAATCTGTTAGCTGGTATGTTTTTATTTATATGTATCATATATGTCTATGCTCTCTCTCTCTCTCTCTCTCTCTCTCTCTCTCTCTCTCTCTCTCTCTCTATTAATTGCTGTTGAATTATATTTTTAATGCGTTTATATCCATGTATAATTTTAAATACATAAAATTAAGTCCGCCAATTCCTTAAGATTTTTGATCGATAGCTTTGTATCTGGCAAAAGAATATCAGATCATCACTATAGAATTACTCTTTTTGATCGTGCCACTATATTCCCCAGAATAATACATAGTAATTCTAGTCAATTTATTTCGAAAATGTTTTGTGATATTTGCAGAAAACTTTAATTAACATGGACGCTGTTAGCAGAAAAAAGTAAATACGAATCATAATATATTCTTATATTTATATCAGTTTAATTATATTATATATTTTCTTCTGAAACAAAAAAAAAGTAAATAATAAGGATTCCTTTGGATTCTTTTAAATGTTCACTGTCGCATCGCATGACGTCCAATTCTTGCCCAAAACGGTGCATGATAACATTGACATTATTTACATATTTCACTGTCTCCCGAATTTCCCAAAATGGCCGCCTGTAGAAATCGATTAGCGACATTATTCTTACTTAAACTATGCGTTTATAAAAATATTTACAAATTACACTAACGTTGTCCCTGGAATAATATAAATTATATTTAAATTTTTAATACATGATACGAAAACAGCCTGTAAGCATCTGCTTCCAAATTAGCAAAACGGAATGAAATATTTCACAAGTTTGATCAGCGTATGATTTGTGTGTCCATTTTGTTCTCCGTTCTGTTTCCAATTAGTAGTTTAGAATACGTTTAGACGGCGATTAGCGTACCTTTCTAACATGCATTTTTTTCCCATTTTCATTTGCATCGTTCTAACTTTGTGGAAGAAAGCAAGCGTGTTACTCATGAGCAGATACACCTTGTATGCCGACAAATCATTGAAACTTATGCATTTTCTGCGTGCATTTTCAACAGCGATGATATTCTTATAAACCATGAACAGTTTTTTGAGTTCATTGAGTTTTTGTTCCAATTTATTCATGCAAACAAAATATAGTAATTCTGAGATTTCGTTTTTCACTCCGGCCCACGATCTCCTTCCAAATGTCTCATCTGGCTCTCACTCTGAAAAGGTTGTCCGCCCCTGCTTTAGATCATTCCTAAAAGTCTTGTTCAGCGCCCCTC